>CM034149.1:760761759-761309161 GCA_019776745.2 Taxus chinensis
ATTCTCATTTTCATTTAAAAAGTAATCTCATTTTATTACTTTTTAAAAGTTAGTCGATTCTTCTTGTCTGATTCAAAATAGTCTTTTTCAAATCTGTGAGTTTTTGTCAAATGTCGTATAATTGTAAAAAGTCCGAAAATAAAAATAAAAAATTGCCTTACAGACGCATTTTCGGTGTTACCCGACGTCCGTGAAAATAAAGTGTTTCACATTGCGGGAGGGAAGATATAATAAACAATGTGGAAACAATTGAGCTTCATATCCAAATCAGGATGAGTTAGCAACATGTTAACTGGAGGATGGAGGCACAGGAGGTTGGAGGTCATTCAGTGACCTCTCGTCAGTCACCAACGACGGGGCCGCACGAAGCTGTGGTGATAGTGTGTGTGTGTGAGTTTGCTTTCTTTTCAGAGTTGCAGTCAATTTCAGTTGTGTGCAGCATGATTCTTTTTCAGTGTTCCTGTTTGGGTTTAAATAAGTGAAATGTTCACATTGAGGGGGGGAACATGGTCTCAATGTTCCATTTTCTCTTTTAATATTTGTTATCAGTGATCAGTGTTTCCTACATAATTCCCTGATGTAAAAGCATAGTGGACAGATGAAAGCACAAGGAAGAGCAGCATCATGATATTGAGGTTGTTTGTTGTCCTATAAAACTATCCCTGTTGAGGTTGTTGGTTGTCTTATAAAACCATCCATGTTGAGGTTATTGGTTGTCTTGTAAAACCATTCATGTTGAGGTTGTTGGTTGTCCTGTAAAAACATCTATGTTGAGGTTGTTGGTTGCCCTGTAAAACCATCCAGATCATCACCACGCATGGGCGGCACGCTACAGAAGGAAGTGCAATTGTTTTTCTCCCATGTTTGCACTAAGGGGGGGAATGTTAGGATTTCATATTATTAGTTCTCACATTATTATAAAAGTTAGATTATAATTATGTGATATAATTCAGTTGATATTACAATTCATATAGTTATAATATATTGTTTCAACAATATATTATTATAGAGTTTTGTTGTACCCGTAAAGTTATAAACGGGTAAGTTGTTTGTTGACTTCCTATTTTCTAGGAAGTAGTTCTTCTATTATATTGGCTATATATTAGCCAAACATGTTGTGCAGAATTAACATAGAAATATAATATTATTGTGTTATTTTGCTGTGATAGACTGAATCTTTCTCAATATCCTTATGTTACCATGTCAAGTTCTCCTTATTCTTCCTTTTCTATAAATAAGTCCCCAAAAATATTCCTCATGTTCTTCTAGTTCTTCTTGAATTTATAATTCAATGTTCAATAATGGTTGAAAGATGGGGGAATCAAGATGGTTTGCAGGAGGATTATTAATATGATTTTGGATAAGATTTCTAGGTGTACCACCTGATGAATCAGATGGGGATGAATCTTGAGAGAAGTAATCAGGGATTATGTTTGACTCTTTCTTGATGATTTTTCAAGGACTCAAAAACCAGTTGAATAATTACTTTTTTTCTATTAAATATGATATATATTCTTTCATCTAGTTTCAAGAAAATCTTGAAATAAGAATATGAAAGGAAATTATGGAATACAAAGGGTCACTTGTAGAAATAAACAATGGGTAATTTTAACAAAGGACTTAAATTTTTTAACTTTTATGGTTTTTTTTTATATTTAATTTTTTATAGATTTTATGGAATAAATATTGGGTATATATGTGCTAAATATGCCCTAGGGTGGGTGCCAAAAACTATTGATGAATATTTTGGTAGGTGGGAAAATTGGGGTTATCTCACAGACAATGTGTGAGAATAGGTCCCTCTGCTTGAATACGAAAGCTACAATTAATTAAAATAGGAAGTACTTACACTATAATAATTGTTTGGGGTTGGTATTTTGACACGGGATCAGATAGGGGTACTTCACTACACTTGTGGAAAAGTGCTTGTAGAAAATACATGGGAGGAAAACTATTGAAGCAATGGTCTAAAATGAATAATCAGGAGGGTTTTCACAATAAATAATACATAAGATTTTATTTTTTCAAAACCAAAATATATCCATGAATTTCACTCAAAAGACAACATTCATGTAGAAAGTCGAAATAAATATATTCAACAAGTACATGGTAATGGATTGTAGCTGAGTTAGAATAATTTGATACCTTTTTCCTCAAAATAATATAGAAGCTAGTAAACAAGAATAACCATCATATGAAATGAATATTCTCTCCCAATTTAAATATTTAAAATTCTATTATTCATATTCCTATGTGAATTTTCGACTTAAAGTGCAATCCTCAATAAAGAAAAAGAAGTTTTAGTGACTTAAGTCACGTTTTTACAAATTTCTTCTCAATAAAGAAATAACATTCTAGAGAGAGATGAGAATCTCCAAGCTCAAATGTAGAAGGATAAATAAGATCCGATTGTAATCAAGATCCACTTCTATGAGCAACCAATGAAATGATCTAATGCAATGATGAACTCTGGATCCCAAAATTCGTCTACACCATTAAAAAATTACTCTTAAATGATCAATTCTTGTATCCCATTAGGTAAATTCAGTGAATAATTGAGAAGCACTTGATCACTAGACCACTTTAGATAATGAAGGATGTCTTCACACACTTGAACAAACCATGAAAATTTATCATGCTCTCTTGATCAATCATGCATATGAATGTAAACCTAAAACAATGTCTTGTATAGTGCAACCATGATAATTCTTCCACCCAGAGGAAATTGATAACAAAAATTAGTAACCATTACAGGGTAAGTGTAGCAAGCTGGGGGGCCAAAAAGTGGACATAAAATCCTAAATTTTGCATCAAAAACAATAAAACCTAAAATTTTCTCTTTCATGGACTTGAACCATGCCAAAAAATTGAAAACATGACACAAAAATAGTACCATTGCTTTCAGGAAACTATTAGCCTTGTAGAAATATTGATTTTCAAGTGAATAAAATATAATAAATATCATTTTATAAAAAAAAATTAATAGTAGGTCTTTAATTCACTTTTTCCTACAAATCTTCATGTCTACATTTAGTACCTGTAACTTATTTTCACATATTGAAATGTGATGAAAACAATAAAAAAAAAGTATTTTATTTCAATATTTTTTGATGAAGTTATGGCAGGAAAACATAAGGTACTTCGTTTTAATTATGTTTTCAGACCACTGTCAAGGAAAAAATTGTAAACAAAAATTATTCAAAAAAATAAACAATAAAATCTATCCCAAGATAGACAGCAGCATCTAAATTTTCACCAAAGGAAAAAAAAATATCAAGTTTTTTCATCCAAATCGCGAACAAATGGACTACAATCTTATAGACTTTAAAAAAACAGGTCATTGAATTTTTAGTATTTAATACAGATAAACTTGTCCATTTTGTAAAAAAATTAGTATTTTTAGAAACTAGATTCTGGATGCTATGAATCATATTCATATAATTGTTTCTAATTTTGAGTAGACACATTGGTAATAAGTCCCTACAAGTTGAGATTTCAATGTTATTTGCAATATGACGTCCACTTATGACCCCTTTTTTGCCCCCTAACTTCTTGCACTTACCCTACACATGATTCAAAATTCATATTCCACTCCACTTCAAGCATGAATTTTTCATTACCATTCCTATGAGGAAAAATTGACAGAAATGGTCACCAGTTAGTGAAATATGGAGATTTATAAAACCTTCTAAAATTAGCATTTTAAATTTTTGGGACTTTAGCTCATCTTTAGGAAGACATTAAGTAGAGGAAAATATGTAATCATATTTAGGTAATCTTGACCATTTACTACTTTTATCATGCTTCACATGGATACCCATTCTCGGGAATTTTTTGAAATTTTTCAATTCATCCATTTTTGAATGTTTTGCACTTTGAAGGAATGTTCTGAATTACCGGAAATGTTATCTTCCTTGGACTTTTTATTTTTAGTAAGGTGTGTGGTAGGGACATACATAAAGTTAAATGGTATTATTCTTGGTGTTGGATTGGAACAAAACCAATTTCAGAAGATTTAATATTTCATTTCAAGGGTTTACTCCAATTTTTGAGAGATTCTAATTGCTAGGTTTTTGTAGATATGAGAAAATGTGAATTTTTACTAGAAAAATCATGTGGTTATAAGAAATAAATGCGTTAAATAATTGGTGCATAAAAATAATCTTCTTAAAGGAATTCTAACAAGGAATTCATGGCTGACATTTTGTGGCAAATGACTTCGAGAACATGAGTTATGAGTAAAAAACTATATTTGGGAGGGTAAGTTACAAAAGAGGGTTTTTATGTTTGAATGTTATAACCAACATAAAAATATGATTTAATGTATTCCAATTAGGTTAATTTATGTTTTTAAGTTGTGTTTTTATGTTATGAGTGATGGTGAGCATGAGTGAATGAGTTATAGGGTGGGAGATGAAAAGATGAAGCACATGGTGGAGTTTTAGCAGGGAAAAATTAAGAAGTGGGGTTTTGAATGTCCCATGAACCATAGGCACACTTTTTTGGTGTACATGGACTCCAAAAATGTTCCTAATGTGCATGGTGGTGTTTTATTTGCACCATGCATTTGGGTATGGGATAAAAAACATACACATGCACTTTTTCAAGTCGTTTTAATGTTTTTGAGTTGAGTCAAATGCATGTATGTTGGGGAAAATGATCCAATAGGAGCATGGTGGAGTTATGGGGTGCATGTACACTTACAAATTGTTCCATAGTTTCATGAGGAGTGAATAATTTTTCTTCGAGGAATAGATAGGGGCCCACCACAACTTTAAAAACTTAATTTTTTATAAAGTGGACTTTTAAGCCAATCATGTTATGTTTATTCATTGGGAAAGAAGCCAATGACAGTGAGGAAAAAATTTGGGGTGAATTTACACCCCAATGTTTTTCCCAAGGTTCAAATGAGGTTTAAAATATCACATAAGCTCTCAAATGTTGCATCTAGGTATGGTTTGGAAGTGAAACTTCCCCGCCATAATGTTTCCTTCGCCTCGAAGTAAAACAAAAACTAATTTTTTCCAAAACGTATATGAATGTTCATGGAAACAAGCCAATGAGTCCAATACAACCCTATAGAACTCCTAAAAATTAATTCTTCAACATATTTTTCCCTTACCTTAAATTTTTCCTCAAGGTTTTTGCCGGTGAGAGAGATTACCATCAAAGTTTATGAAGATCAAAACAAGAACATACACCTTGTACAGAAAGGAAACCTCAAATATGTCACATTATCCTTTGGATAAACCTTTAAAGTTCCCTAAATCTCTCATAATATTTAGTTGAATCTTCATGAGGATAGAGAATCCTTACCTATATTATCATGATAATATCCATTTTTCCTCGACACAAAACATATTGAAACATTTTTCACTATAAACTAGAATTATTAGATCTCCAATGAGTATATGATCTCCTTCTGATTCATCTCAGTGTTCCTAAATCCTTTAAAACTTGAAATTTATATTTATATAAAAATGCAATCCCCACTACTGACTAGAAATAACTCAGTTTTGCATAAGGTTTTCCCAATGTTCGAAATATTTCTTAAATTTCCCTAAATAAATTCAAGGCATCTTATAGCTCCCCCACACAACTCATAGGTGTGTGATGCCTCAATAAGTATCTTCTGAGGGATGTGCAATAGTGTGGAAAATCCTTAAAATATTCATTTTTAGACCTCTGTGAAAAATTCCTTCTTTGTGGTTTTAAATAAATTTATGAATTAATTCACTCTACATGAAATGCATTTGAAAATCGTGTTATCACATTCCTCCTGTCCATTATGATGGAAATGTAGTAACTGATTTAGCTCAAGGACATGTTTACATTGACCAGGAGAGGGATTTTAAAATATGGGTTAGGTTGTCATGACATTTTTTTAATCTTACATGCAATAAATTTTGTATGACAACAATATCACATTGTGTTCTCATTCATTATTAGAGAGCATGATTTTCTGGAACTTGAAATATTTAGTCCAGGTGATATGAAATAAAAAACATCAAGGGTAACTTCAGATGATATCTGTTGTTTCCAGAAAAAGCATGGAGGATGGAAAAAACTAATGGTCTACAAAGATAGTGCAAAATGACCTGACCTGTCATGTCTTGTTTATTGAATTCAAGTACTACATCATCTCAACGTTGGCTACACTTATATATCATATCTAATGAAAGAAAAGTTTCACATTACTTCCACCCAACAATTTCCTCACCATTTTGATTACTCCTTAGTCAATCTCCTTCTTTACTGAAAATTTTCCTTCTACAATGTTTCATTCGATCAAATCTATGTTCTTTAATGCATTCCTTTTAATGTTTTCATTGCACCACTCACACGCGATTGCTAGTTTCTATACTCAAACAAGTATAAAATTATGTGGATTAGGAAAAATAATTATTTCTCTGCAACCATGGTGAAAATTAGGAAATTATATTTAGATTGTTAATCACATCTCATGGAACAACTAATAGAGATTTCTCATAATGTTATGCACAACAAGATGTAGACATAGGTTGGCTCTTTAACAAGGTGCATCATGTTAGACAAGTGATGATATAGAATGGACCGGGATTATTTATAGTTTCTTAAAATTAACCATTTGATATCTAGACCGTGTTTTTGACATTGAATGGCTTTCATTAAAATTTAGCATATCGAAGATGCTAAGTTGTGGGAGTTAGAGAAAAGGAAAAATAATAGAAGTGATACACTTGAATGAGATGGAATGATTCTTCACTAAAAGGAAATGTGACATACTATCCTACACTCTATCTAATACTTGGAGATGGTGGAGAGACCATTTCTTAGTGGTTGTATGAGATTGAAGTACACATACATGATTATGCATGGACATCCCTTCCAACCTAATTTATAGCTCATGTGCAATTGCTAGTTTTATAATTAGAAAACAACATAATGTATGAGTGGAATTAATTATTTTCATGTGACAGTAGTCTAACTCGCATGTCATGTCATCTTAGGCGTAAATATCTCATAATTGTAAATAACGGTTAATTTTGAATATTTTATTTTTAAGTTCTAGTTGGGTTTTTTAGTAATATCATGCACAGTACTTAAAATATTATGGTGGATGCAACCCCCAATAAAACTCACACTTGAGACCCAAGAACAACCTAGGTTAAGTAAGAAGAATTATGGAATAACTTTTTTTTAAAGTGGTCACAACAAAATTCCCAGAGTCCATTACAACAATTATCAAATCACCTTAGAAAACACTAAGAGAGTGAAAGTTATCCCGAGCACAGTTAGATTATATTCTTTCAGGGCGCGGGAATAAATTTCTCCCAGGCGTGGAAGGAAAATTTTTCTGAGGCACGGAAGGTGGGAGTGGGAAGAATTTTCTCCTAGGAGTGGAAGAGGGCCGCGGGAAGAAATTTTTTTTCTTACTCAAACTTAGATTATTTTTGAAGCCCAATGAAGTAAAAACTTTTAGAGGCAATAAATTTTGATAGGGAACTCAAGTTTTGGGAAACAAGGACTTTATGGAAATATATTGACGTCCCTTTGCACAAAAACCTTAAAAATTTAATTTGGATAAAGTTTAAAGGGTCAATTTTGAGAAAACATTTTTCTATCACTAAATAGGTGAACTGGTATTTTAAATTTACACAATTTTGTTCAAGTTCACCATTAATTCTTTCTCAAGATGCCAAACAAACATGGAGGATTTCACTTGGGAGAATTTATGATGGATTTCAAGGGTTAAGATATTTGATTTACTATCATTTCAAAATTCCCAATTTTGACAGCAAATTGACTGAGATTTTGGTTATGCCCAATTTGCAAAGTTTTATAAAAATTCGTTAAGAGTTATAGTGAAAGATAATAGGATCTATACTTGAACACAAAAAATCTATTTCTATTTACAAAAATTTAATATATGCATTCATTTCCAACATAAATTTATAATGTTAAGTTTGTTTCAAATCAAGTTGTGCAAAAAGCTAGAGTGCAGTTATAATTTTCAAATCATACATTCCAAAGAAAAAGAGTAATATATTCTCTTCATACGTATTCTCTTTTCAATTTTTGAACCAGAGATTTCATACTTTATTTCAAACATAGATTTCTAATGAAAACAATATCATTTTTGGTAAATAAAGCAATTCCATTGATTTGGATGATTATTTAACAACTTCATTTTTCATTTCATTCCAAAAGATAGAATACAGATCTTTCTTTTCTTTCCATAGAATAAAATTATAGAGTATGTCTCTTTCTCATTTAAACATAAAATTTCATTTGAAAAATATAATAACTATCCAATACAAATATTATTACGAGTCCTCCACTTGAAATGGGAAAAATCTTCACAAAAGAAAGTCTCACAAATCATTGTCAAAATTGTCTTCTTTCTCAGCTCCAAAAAATCAATATGATTTTCCATTATTCTCCAATTTGATCACAACAAAACATGGGGAAAGGCAATGCTCTCCACCCAACCAAGACATCCAATAAAAAAAAGAAGCTGCCCTCTCATTGGACACCGAGCCCCAACCACATTAAAATAAGGAATGCGAATCAACACATGGAAACAATAGGCTTCCACAACACATAGGAAATCTTTCACATGCAAAAATCATATTTAAAACAAATTCCAAAACAAAACAATTTTGTTTACAGCCACAAGATAAACACACAACAATACTCAGGCTTCATCAAGAAATCCAAAGTATTAAGAAACTATAGGGGATGCTGCTTATGCGTCCCTAGGGAATATAGGTATCACCACATGAGAACAAACTGCCAAAATATATATCATTTCAAGTAACTGATATGCCCTTATGCCTCCCCCAAGTACACCTTATTCCTCACCATTTCTTATACCTCCCCAACCTCTTATGGCACCCATAACAAGTAAATAAATGCAAGCTATTTCTTGTTACTAGGTGGAGCCCAAATCCCCACTCCGTCCACACTTATACCTCACCAAGGCACTTATTCCTCCCTTAAGAATACCCCATACTCTTCTTGTACACAATCCCTAAGCCATCTACCCAACCCACCAACAAATAAAACAACACATTCAAACATTCAACCATTCACATATGCATAAAATAAAAGAAGAGCATTTCAAGAGCCTAGATCCTACCTATCCATGATGGTGTTTGTTCCAAGGCTCAAAACAACAAGCTTTCTAATGCAAACAATCCAGATCAACAATCAATAATCATTCAACAATCAATAACTTTCTCTAATTTTTCAAGAGCTCAAACACCCCAAGAGAAGTCGGCCAAAATGAAATAATAAAAGGGATGAAACTAAGCACAAGTATTCAAAAATAATCCCCCATGTATTTCAAAAGCAAGGGCTCAAAACAACAGAAGAATTTTCCCCATAATGATGCATCCATAAGTTAAGCAACCCAAAACAAGGTAAGGAATTTGAATTTTATACAAGAGAGAAGAGAAGAGGATGAGTTGGATCCATGTAGGATGCGACATCACACATCCTCAACCCCAACACAAAATTCAACTTCATTCTCCAATGCATATTAAATAGGTGGGTGAATAATATGAAATTTTTACTTACACACTCAAATCAAACCCACAACCAAAAGGAATGAAATTAAAACATGAAATAAAAGTGCAATTAAAACATTCAACTTGGCTTTCAAAAACGCATAATGAAAGTCTAAATTTAACCCTCCAACCATAGGTATGGTTGGTAAATAAATTTAATAGGTGTGGGACAAGTTTAACTTGTCCCACAAGCCTCCAAAATCAGCCTACAAGGACAAATTCGAATTTCAAAAGAAGGTGGAGTGTTTCATACTCTAAAAATAGCTTACATATCTCTTACACATTACTTAGACATTACTACAACATTTTAAATAAGAGCCAACAATCCTAATAATTAATTTCTTATGTCACAATTGATTTATTAATATTTTAACAATATGTTTTCTCACATACTTTACCACAATTTATTTGATTAAATAGAAAGGGGAAACACACCACTTTTAAAACACATACTAACTTAAACAAAGGAACCAAATAAAAGAAAACACACAAAGTCCCTTGGCCACATTTAAAGGTGATCCCCCCCATGGGAATTCCTAACACAATCAAACACACACACAAACAATTACAAGTTGTCATGGTGACCTTGTTGAATTCACCTAGAATTCCAAAGTGGTTGGTCTTCAATCACCCGATGTTTGTTTTGATTTTTTAACCTGCAATATATAAATACCTCCCTTAGCCTGGTGGCCATATCAGAACATCCAAATGAATATAAATATAACTTCAAGGTCATGGATATATATGTAAATTACAACAATCATCAAGAAAATCAATAATATCACCCACAGTTTCACCAACAACTATATCATCATCACTTTTAGTTAAATTTTCTTGGTATACTTAATATATCCAAATATCACATGTCCTAACCACATCCATAAATATATATAAACATGTCCAACAACATTTTTAACATCTATATAAAAAAATTTCTAACAATCATAATGCATCATAAGTGAATCAGAGTTGACAATAGTACATGCTCTAACATCTAATCATCATACTGAATCAAAAGTTACAATAATGTCCATAATATAGTCCACAGGGTCAAAATCCATAATAAAAGGTGTCGAGGGGAAGTGGGCACTGCATCCCCTTCCCCTTAGACTCAAATTCCTCATAGAAGTCAATAGAACAGATGTGGAAACTAAACTTGTAATAATGTAGGATCCTCACAAGTAGCTGCAGTCTTATCATATTTGTCCCACTGCACTCACACCCGATCAATATCTCTTCCTCGAAGGCCCAGGGTCCTGTGATCTATAATATGAATGAGCTCCATCATCACCTACCTTTTATCCTGCACCTACAATGATGTCCAATCGAGCACATGAGAAGGATTAACAATGTATCTCCTAAGCATTGAAACATGAAACACATCATGTACGAGAGCAAGCTAGGCGGCAACACTAGACGGTAGGCAAAAGGGCTGATACACTCCAAGATCTCAAAAGGATCAACAAATCTAGGAGCTAAATTAAAACCTTTGCAATAACGGATATGGATTTTTTGTGGCTTGACAAGAAGGAACACCTTAATGCCCACATCAAAACTACAGTTAGTCCTATGTTGATCTACATACTTTTTCAACCTATCCTATGCCTCCTGCAATCTTTTTCTGATCAAAACCACCTATTGCTCCATGTCCTATAACAAAGGTGGTCCAAGAGAAACCCTGTCCTCTAACATGTCCCAGCTAAGAGGTGTCATACACTCTCTGCTATAAAAATCCTGAAAAGGAGCCATGCCTATAGAAATATGAAAACTATTATTGAAGTCAAACTCCACCAAGTAGAGGTACTCCTTCCATCTCGACTGATGATCCATAATATAAATCCTAAGCATATCCTTTAAAATCTGATTCACCCACTCAATATGTCCATCTGTCTCGGGGTGATATGTTGTGCTGAAATTTATCCTCATCCCAAGGGCATGCTGTAGGGTAGTCTAAAAATAGGAAGTATACAAAGGATCACAGTAAAAAATAATCTTCTCCGAAAACTCATGTAATCTCACAATCTCATTCAGATAAACCTGTGCCACTACACTAACTGTATAATTGGTCTTCATAGAAGAAAAGTGAGCCACTTTTGTCAATTTATCCACCGTGACCATGATGGCATGGTGGTGATATCTTGACATTGGTATCCCAACAATGAAGTCCATGGAAATGGTGTCTCACTTCCACTCTGGTATAGCATTAGGAAAGAGAAATCAAGTTGGATGTTGATGCTTAGCCTCTACTTTCTGGCACTCTAAATAGCATGACAAAAACTGAGCCACGTCTCTTTAAAGTTCTCTTTAGTGATATAACTATATCAAGTTGGTGTGCATCTTCTTAACCCCGGGATGGGTTAAATAGGGTGCACGATGTGCCTCTATCAGAATACCCTACCTCAAGCCTCCGTCTCTAGTGACATAAATCTGGCCTCTGTGCCTGATAAGGCCCTCTACCTCTAATGAAAAACCATCTAACTTCCCTTCAAGGGGTCTATGAGACTCGATTCTATGCTCTCACTATAATGTAGAAATTATCAAGAGGAATTTTTTAAAGGATCCTTCTCCACAAATATGTGCCCACTGAAGTGGCCATAGCCACATGTCTCCATCTGCCGAGACCATCTCCAACCACATTCTCCTTCCCCTTCACATGCTCTATCTCCATCTCATAGTCACAAAGTAACTCCATCCAATGCCGCTAACAAGCATTGAGATTGGGCTGCATGAAGAGGTGGCAAAGACTCAAGTGATCTATCCCGAGTGTAAATCTCTAACCAAGAAGAAAGTGCCTCCATAAAACTAAGGCATGAACCACTGCCATAAGCTCAAGATCATGAGTTAGATAATTGAGCTCATAATATTTGAGTTTGAAAGACTCAAAGACCACTACTCTACCATCCTACATCAATACACCTCCAAGTACTACCAAAGAAGCATCCATTCATACGAAAAACTCACCCTGTGGATCTGGCACTGCAAGGATGGATGTTTTCATGAGGCACTCCTTTAGTGTCCCGAAGGCCTGCCCGCATCTATCTGACCAATCAAACTTCTTCCCTTTCCATTGAAGGGAAGTGATGGGACGCGTAACCTAAGAGAAGTCTTGAACAAATCTCCTGTAATAACCTGCTAATCCCATGAAGGTGTGCACCTCTATCATAGTAGTGGGTGCTGGCTAATCCATAATGGCTCTAATGTTAGAAGGATCAACTGTAATACCTTCCGCAAAAATTATGTGACCCAAATATTGTACCTCTTTCTAAAAGAATACACATTTCTCAAATTTCCCATAAAGATGCTGCTCATGAAGGCACTGAAGAACTTGGTAAAGGTGCCCATCGTGCTCTTCACGGGTACGTGAGTAAATCAAAATGTAATCAAGGAAGATGAGCATAAAGCGATCTAAGAAAGTCCTGAATACCTGATTCATCAAACTCATAAATACTATGGGGGCATTCATTAAACCAAAAGGTACCACTGTGAACTCATAGTGCCCATATCTCATACGAAAAAGTGGTCTTATTAATATTTTCCTCTGTAATCCTCAGTTGATGGTATCTTGACTTAAGATCAATCTTAGAGAAAATTACTGCTCCCTTCATCTGATCAAACAAATCATCTATGCGTGGAAGGGGATAACGATTCTTGATCATTACCTTGTTCAGCTGGCGGTAATCAATACACAACTGTGATGATCCATCCTTCCTCCTCACAAATATCACCGATGCACCTCCAGGGGATACACTAGGATGGATTAGGCCTTTCTCCAAAACGCCGTCAAGCTGCAACTTAAGCTCATAGAGCTCTGGTGTGGTCATCTTATAAGGTGCTTGTGAGATAGGATCTACTCCCGGAACAAGATTTATATGGAATTCAATATCATGTGGGGGGGATAACCCCAGTATCTCCCCTATTAAAACATCTACAAAATCTCTCGAGTGGGGATGATCATCTAGCGACAGTTCATTAGTTCCATCCTCTGATCTGCCACTTACTGAAATAGTATACATCTGACAACCACATCGCACACACTGCTTAAGCTACACATCGGAGATGGTGAAAATGGAGATAGGCCTCCTAACCCCCGAAATCACTGGCTCAACTCCTAGATCATCTGCATAAGATATAGTCTTATGGTAACAATCCATCCTAGCCCTATTTACAAACAACCATTCCATACCCAAGATGACTCCATATGATCCCAAAGGAAGGATACGAAGATCTAAGGTAGTGGTGAAAGGTCCCAAATCCACAACACACTCCTTAACTAAGGAGTCTACAGAGATCTTGGCTCCAGAAGCCATCTCAAAGTCTTAACTAAGACCCTACCTAACTGCAACCAGCTTGCATCACTCTACTAAATTTGGCGCAATAAAAGAATCAGAAGAACCATAATCAAACAAAATGGAGGTAGGAATACCACCAATGCTACCTGTAGTCTCAATCACTGTACTATGATGCTCAACCTTGAAGTTATTGACCACCACATAGATTTGATGACTGCGCCCCATGTCACCAACGTTAGGCTCTAAGATTTGTGTCTTACCCTTGTTAATAGGGTTCTGAGGGTAGTATACCCAAAAATGTCCATCAATGCCACAACCAAAACAACCTCCTGATCCTCTCCCATGTGTAGCAGGTTCGACCGGTACTCTGGAGGTTTGTGGTTTAGATCCTAATGATCCAGCTATTGTATGTTATGGTCTCAACTGGTGAGCTCCTGCTAATTGAGCTCTAGGTGCTCCTTGTTTCCTAATGGGACCCCTAGGAGGAGGCCCCATACTGCGAACCCTCTATGCATCAAATCTTTGTGGAGGTCTATAAGGTGGGCGAGACTATTGCTGCTGCTGCTGTGCTCTAAAAGATGACTGTGTCAAACCTTGTCCACCATGAGGAGGTATTGACCCCCTAAATCTACTATCCTACATCTGTTGAATGTTGCTCCAGACTCGGTCTCTAGCTTGCTCGGTCTTTCCCTGAGTCTCCTCTACTATATAGGCCTTCTCAACGACATCAACTAATGTCGCTAGAAAATGGATCCAAACTACACCTCCAATGTCAGGATTCAGGCCCCATATGTACTTGTGGATACACCCCTGCTCATCTTGTATGTAATCACCATACTAGAGTAGATCCAGAAATCTACTCTCATACTTTGTTATTGTAAGAGATTCCTATCGAATGTCATGAAACTCATCTATCCCCTATTGTATGAACCTCTGTAACTAATATTTGCTCCTAAAACACTCCTCAATGAGCTCCTAGGTAACTTTCTCAAAATCCACCTGAAGCTTTTGCTCCTTTTTCATCAACTAGACAATTTCTCTTTCTCTTAGTAGATGGATCGCAACATGAGCTTTCGTGTTGCTAGAACAAGGGTAGAGATTGAAGCATCCGCTCAAGCTCACCAACCAGGCCTCTACCTGAAATGCACTTATGTCACCAGAATAATGTGATAACCGTAGCTTCATGATTTCTCTGACATGGTTTGAAGCTATAGTCTAACGACCCTTAGGCCTCCCTACAAGCTCATCCCTAATCCTAGGACTCCAGGATCTATCTCTGTGTCGTAAAACTTGGTCTCCTTGTCCTCTCTACGGTGAATCTAGTCTGACTGCCTCCACATGGGCGTTCTCTCCTCTATGATCCTCACTATTCCAAGTAGATGCATGAGCTTGAATGTATGTCACCCTATCATGTCCAACTAAACATGCTCTTGTGGTCCCTCTGCCTAGAGTGACATTAACATCCTAGAGTGTTTGGAGAATCTGTGGTAGGATAGCTGCTATAGCATGATTGGGTGGTTGAAAATCTAAGTCTATGTGAAAAGACCCCTCTTCTTATCTGCACCCCATTCATAGAAAAAGGTGAGAGTTAGTTCACTATTCTAGGTTTTATTCAGTTTTCCATGTTCACTAAATATGTAATTTCAAAACAAGTTGTTCTCTAGATTTGAAAGTGTGTTAGGTTTAAAATTGTACTAAGTTTAAAGTTTGTGTCACAAGTATTCTAGTGTTCCCAAGGGTCCAAGATTTGAACCCAAGGATTTGATAACAAGTATAACGCCAATTAAAACTCCCATTTGAGACCCAAGAACAACCTAGGTTTAGTTAGAAGAATTATGGAATAATTTTTTTTAAAGTTTTCACAATAAAATTCCTAGAGTCCATTAAAACAATTATCAAATCACATTACAAAACACTAAGAGAGTGAAAGTTATCATGAGCACAGTTATATTATATTCTTGTAGGGTGTGGAAGGAAACTTTTTCCCAAGCACGGAAGGCAGGCATGGGAAGCAACTTTTTTTTTTATCGAACTTAGATTATTTTCGAAGCCTAATGAAGTAAAAAATTATGGAGGCCATAAATTTTGATAGGGAACTTGCTTTTTGGAAAACGAGGACTTTATGGAAATCTCTCAACATGCCCTTTGCATTGAAACCTTAAAAAAATAATTTGGATAAATTTTTAAGTGTTTATTTTGAGAAAATGTGTTTCTATCACTAAACAGGTGAATTGGTATTTTAAACTTACACAATTTTGTTCAAATTCGCCATTAACTCTTTCTTAACATGCCAAACAGACATGGAGGATTTTACTTGGGAGAATTTAGGATGGATTTCAAGGGTTAATATGTTTGATTGATTATCATTTCAAAATTCCCAATTTTGACGGAAAATCGACTGAAATTTTGGCTATGCCCGATTTGCAAAGTTTTATAAAAATTCCTTAAGTGTTAGAGTGAAAAAAAATAGGATATATAATTCAACACAAACAGATCTATTTCTATTTACCAAACTTTAATATATGCATTCATTTCAAACTCAAATTGAAAATGTTAAGTTTGTTTAAAATCAAGTTGTGTAAAAATCCAGAGTGCAGTTCTAATTTTCAAATCATACATTCCAAAGGAAAAGAGTAATATATTCTCTTCATACATATTCCCTTTTCAATTTTTCAAGCAGAGATTTCATATTGTATTTCAAACACATAATTCCCAATGAAAACAATATAATTTTTGGTAAATAAATCAATTCAATTAACTTGGATGATTATTTTACAACCTCCTTTTCCATTTCGTTCCAAAATACAAAATACAAATCTTTCTTTTCTTTCCAAAGAATAAAATTATAGAGTATGTCTATTTCTCATTTAAACATAAAATTTCATTTCCAAAACATAATAACTATCCAATACAAATAATATTACGAGTCATCCACTTGAAGTGGGAAAAAATTTGATAAAAAGAAGTCTCACAAAGGACTATTAAAACTGTCTTCTCTCTCAACTCCAAACAATAGTATGAGTTTTCATCATTCTCCAATTTGATCACAACAAAATAGGGGGAAATGCAACATTCTCCACCCAACGAAGACATCCAATAAAAAGGAGAAGATGCCCTTTTCATTGGCCCCCGAGCCCCAACCACATTGCAATAAGGAATGTGACTCAACACATGGCAACAACAGGCTTCCACAACACAAAGGAAATATTTCACATGCAAAAATCATATTTAAAACATAGTCCAAAATAAAATAGTAGTTTTAGTAACCACAAGATAAACACACAACAATACTCAAGCTTCATCAAGCAATCCAAGGGAACAAGAAACTATGGGTGATGTTTATAATGCCTCCCTAGGGGAAATGGGTGTCACCACCTGAGAACAAACCGCCAAAATATATATCATTTCAAATCCTTGACATGACCTTATGTCTCCCCCAAGTACCCCTTATTCCTCACCATTTCTTGTACCTCCCGAACCTCTTATGGCACCCCATAACGAGTAAAGAAATGCAAGCTATTTATTTTTACAAGGTGGAACCCAAATCCCCACTCCCTCCATTCTTATACCTCCCCAAGGCACTTATTCCTCTTTCAAGAATACCCCATAGTCTTCTCCTACACCATTCCAAAGCCATCTTCCGAACCAGCCAACAAATAGAACAACAAGTTCAAACATTCAACCATTCACATATGTATAAAATAAAAGAAGAGCATTTCAAGATCTAACCTCCTACCTCTCCATGATGGAATTTGTTCTAAGGCTCCAAAACAACAATCATTCTAATGCAAATAGTCCATATCAACAATCCACAAGCATTCAACAATCTCAAACTTTCTCCAAATTTGTAAGAGCTCAAACACCCCAAAAGCAGTCGCCCAAAATGAAGTGATAAAAGGGAAGCAACCAAGAACAAGTATTAAACAATAATTCCCCATGTATTCCAAAAGCAAGGGCTCAAAATAGCAAAAGAAGACACCCCAAAATGATGCATCCACAAGTGAAGAAACCTGAAACAAGATAAGGAATTCAAATTTTATAGAAGAGGATGACGTGGATCTATATAGGATGCCAAATCACACATCCTCAACCCCAACAAAAAATTCAACTTCATTATCCAATGCATATTAAATAGGTGGGTGAATAATATGACAGTTTTACTTACACACACAAATAAAACCCACACCCAAAAGGACTGAAATTAAAACATGAAAGAAAAGTGGAATTAAAACATTCAACTTGACTTTCAAAAATGCATAATGAAGGTCTAAATTTAACCCTCCAACCATAGGTATGGTTGGTAAGTAAATTTAAGAGGTGTGCTCGACAAGTTTAACTTGTCCCACAAGCCTCCAAAATCAGCCTCCAAGGACAAATTCGAATTTTAATAGAGGGTGGAATGTTTCATACTCCAAAAATAACTTACATATCTCTTAGACATTACTTACACATTACTACAAAATTTAAAACAAGAGCCAACAACCCTAATAATTACCTTCTTATGTCCCAATTGATTTATTAATCTTTTAACAATATGTTTTCTCAAATATTTTACCACAATTTACTTGATTAAATAGAAAGGGGAAACACATCACTTTTAAAACACATACTAACTCAAACAAAGGAACCAAATAAAAGAAAATACACAAAGTCACTTGCTCACATTTAAAGGTGATCCCCCCATGGGAATCCCTAACACAATCAAACACACACAAAAAATTACAAGTATCCATGGTGAACTTGTTGAATTCATCTAGAATTCCAAAGTGGGTAGTATCCAATCCCTCGATGTTTGTTGTGATATTTTTAACCTGCAATATACAAATACCTCCCTCGGCCTTATGGCCATATCAGAACATCCAAATGAATATAAATATAATTTCAAGGTCATCCATATATATGTGGATCACAAAAATCATCAAGATAATAAACAATATCGCTCACGGTTTCATCAACAACTATATCATCATCAATTTTAATTCAATTTTCTCGGTCTAATCAATGTATCCAAACATCACATGTCATAACCACATCCATAAATATATATAACCACGTCCAACAACATGTTAACATCTATATAAAAATGTCTCTAACAATCATCATGCATCATATGTGAATCAGAGTCGATAATAGTCCATGCTCTAACAGCCAATCATCATACTGAATCAAAAGTCACAATAATGTCCATAATATAGTCCACATGGTCAAAATCCATAATAAAAGGTGTCAAAGGGAAGTGGGCACTATTGTGGATATGTGGTGGAGATTTAATGAATAGATTTGGAGATGGACGACATTAACTATAGGGTAATATGACCTATAATTCAATGTAAAACTTTTGATTGGTAGTTAAAATATGGTGACGGTTATTCTCTTTACAAAATGCACATGTGATTCAAAGACTTAGAAATTTGATCAAAAACATTAAGATCGTAAAAAAAATACCAAACTCCATTTCCAACATATGTTGTCAATCAATATGTTCTTTTTATTTTTGTAAGGTCCAGTTGTTGGCATCATAGAATTGATAGACAAGTTAACGAAATTTATTGTGCGGCCCCTCCTTGTTTTCTCCTTGATATGGAAAACATTTTAATAAGACCTTCAAGACATGTCAAAATATCTTTCGGAAATTTTCACCTCCAAAACTTTATTTTTTAAAAAGTAAAATATTCTATCAAAGTTGTATATTAAAAAGTGTAACGATTTTGTACCTATGTTGATTATAACTAACCTCTGTAAATCACAGAAACGTCACCCTATCTCTCCTAAATGATTTTAGACAGCTTATTATATGTGCATGTTATGGTCAATGGTTGAAGACTTCGCTTCTCTCTAGCCCTTATTTTCATTGTCCTTCCTCCTAAGATGTTTGGCTCCCTCAAATCTAACTTCTCCAACACATTCCTTTCGACATTTTCATCGTACACCTTACATGTTGCTAGTTTACTCTTGTCATTTGAAATACGCAATATAATAGGCTTTTGCAACTTTACATCTTCGAGTTGTGGATGACTTACGAAGATATTACCATCCGCTTAAAAGTAAGAACATATTATCCTCTCAATCCGATATTTTCTGTGAGACAAGTTACCAACTTGACAGTACACTCAAAGATCTGACAATTGACGGCGTGGCGTCAGATCATGCTATCAAGCCGTGAAAATTACCCTTCGTCCTTTGATGCATCGTTTTCGTCTTTGTTATTATCTACCAATTCATCAGGCTCTAATTGCAACTCAGCTCTCTTTTTCATTTTAAAGAAAATAAACCAGTGGTCCTCCTGCCGTAATATTTGTTTACCTTTGCTGGCACGTCTTCTATTCTTTTTCTGCGTGGTCTTAACCAATTTGTATAAGAATTGAAAATAATTTTCTCGTTTGCCATTGCACTTGTTTCAACACAAGTGTCTATTTTATTAATGTAATATTATGCAACAAATATGTAACTAAATCTGTGTATTGTCAATTTATTTTCATTTGATTCTGATAAGTGAAATAGGAGAAATAGGTTAGTATTTTAAATTTTTTTTTCTTCTTCACAGTATGTTATTCGTTTTAGTTTATTTAAGCACTTGAAATTTCCTAAGAAAACATTAGTCAATTATTATTTTGACTACCATTTCATTAAGAATTTATCCTCATAAAATACAAAAACGTTTATGGCAGTTGTGATCAATTTGTATAATTGAATGAGTAGTAAAATTTTATTTAAATAAATTAAATTCAACCTTTTAAAAAAATATTTCAATAAATTCATTTTATTGTTAATTTATTGTTAGTAGTAATTAAACCAACTAAAAATAAAAAAATCAAAACTTAGATACTTGGAATTTATGTTATCTGAGCTTAGTCTCTGATTTTTTAAAAAACCCTTCGCTTATCCTCTTAGTTATGAGTTGGAATCCACATAGGACCATACCTAATCTGAACAAATCTCATAAAAAGCATGTCTAAACCAATCATTATTCTACTTGCTATTTACCGATATCAAGGAGAGATAGACTTGGGACTACACATGTTAGTCTTTCACTCTAATCCTTCTGCACCATTGATCATCAACCAATTAGAGGGAAAAATTGAACACATCACTGCTACTAAAAAAATATTTGTTTAATCAACCGCACCCATCTAGAAATGAAAACTCATAACTCATTGTGAATATTTAATTTTCCTTATTATATAACACTCTTCAAAGCATATCATCTTATAAACATTTTAAAGGATATTGTATTACTCAATATCACTAACCTAGATTAAGAGATGTGTCTACATTATCCCTGACTAGAAAATCTCTCATCAAGAGATAAATAAGAGTATTATTACCTGACATAAGAAAGTTGTGCACATGAAAGCCTATTGCAAATGCATCCCTTATCTACCTCACCTCGGTAATTAACTTTCCACCCTTCTATGGTGTTTAACATCATCCACTATTTGCATCAACATACCTAATTCCCATTCTCATATCATCTTCTCACATTTCACTTGTCTCAATTGATTTTGGAAAGTTGACTGCATAGACTAGTTGTGTAATGTTTCTTATACCAAATTTTTATTTTTTAAATTTCCTAATTTGACGTTTTTTTATTAAGGGTAAAGGTTTTTTGAGTGGGATCCAACCCAGGTACAAATAGGCCTAAGAGCCTATATAGAACAATAAGCAACAAAGAGATATGATAGAAACATGCATCATAGTTACGACATCATAAGACATCAAAGGGACCAAAAAAGAATTTATTTATCATCCTCAGTCGAACCTTTGTGAATTATATTAAGACTTGTCATTAGGAGCCTTCAAAGAACGACTCCGCCTAACATGGTCAGTCTTTACAACATTATGATTTTTGAGGTGGACCTTAGTCCCACCATCACCGTCATTCGTTGGAAGCAAAAATCCAACCCACTTCGGTCATGAGTACCACCTCTAATTGTCCATCCAAATTTTTATGTAATCGTCCTCAAATATTTCCCCTAGACCGGCACCTAATAGTTGCATCTTGACGTGGATCATTTAATATTGATGGGGCACCTGCCATTGGAATGTTAGATTTGAAGTTTGAATTTTTTCCTGCCCACTGGGCCTGCCATTAACCATCAAAATAGTCAACCTTGGGTGGAGCAACCAACACCTTCTCTCTTGTATCGATGCCCACCAAACCAACATCACAATTTGTAAATGAATCTCAAGGTGATAAAAACTAGTATTATCTATCAAGAAACATAAATTGATCTACCAAAATAGTTTTTATCCTAATATATTATTTCCTTAATTATTGTTGTGATAATAGTTGGATAAGGATCGATGATGTTTTTTTAATTTGTAAAGGGATGTAGAGAACTTGGAGGTGAGTTAATGGTGTAGTTTCTATGAAATATCTACAGTACGGGACATTGAAAAATGAGCCATCATTGATATGAATGACAAGTAAAAATTGTGTTTCAATTATTTAAAGAAAATCTAAAGATTTTACATGTACAAATTTAACCATAGTTGTAATGCCTCATTCGACGTTACCCCTGTTCATACTTCAGTGACCTTGTTGTTAAGCATTGACCGTTGTTGTGCTTCTGTTAATATTTTGTTGGCTTTTCCCTTTTCGCAGAGAATAATCAGCAATCTCCCTCTTCGTCTTGCATGTTTGTGTCATTGTCAATGTTTTCAGTTGCTAGCCCCCGCAACGTCATTTCCGATTTTCCTATTAAAAGAAAATTATGTTTTCAAATTGTCGAGCTTGATTGTCTGTCATTATTAATATGAATTCTAATTATTTTTAAGTTATAAAATAAAAAAATAATGATAATAATGAAATTATTAAGTTATGTGTCGATTAGCCATTATTTTATATTATTATTATTTTATTTTACTGTCAATTGTAATAGATATTAATATTAATTATCTCTATGTGGTTTTGTTATATCGTTCTGATCGCTCCCATAGACCAAGTCTCGTTCCACGCTGGAGAAGGGAGTACCCTATCATGACACTGTGGTTGGTTGTTGCCCCGTGTTCACTTTCAAACTTCAACCTCTAATTGTCTCCCCCTCAATCGATTAGGATTGCATGCGTGCTATTTTAATTGTTTAATTAAACAAAAGTATGAATTTTTCTCCCTCCTGCATGCTAGTTTGTATGCATTTTAATATTCTTTGTTGGCATAGGAGGAAGGGTTTCCTTTCTTCCTTAGTTTCTAATTTTTGAATACATAGGGAGGTTGTGTGTGGCACGAGCTTTGGTGGGGCCATTAATTAAATTCTTAAGTTAACACTTACACTTGCCACCCTTTACCAATTTAGCAATGACCTATCCTTGTACATGGCCTTCACCAGATGGAATTAACTACTGATTGGGCACTGGGTTGTTCTCCTTATGCAAAATATTTTGCGTATGCACTGGTGAGGGGGTGGTGTTTGGTGGCCTACCGCCATTTATTTATTGTTATTAATGAAGAAAACCTTTCATTCTTCTAGTTCAACTTGTGCCACAGTTTTGGGGCCGCGTAGGATGTAGTCACTCAAGAATTTTCTCTAATGAGGTTTTGTTGAAATAAATGGAGGATTTGAAACTTTTAGGTAAATGTTATTGCTGTGTAAACACTTCTTCCTTAGCTCTGGCCACATGAGATAATGTGGAGGATCTCTGACTAGAGGTTGTGAAAAAAAAAGGGTTTTGAAACTCCCAACAAATGAAATTCACAGGTTTGAGCTCCTTCCCTGGCCGGCCTTTCCCTTAATGTTCCAAAGCATGGTGATGAACTTGTAGGAGTGATCAACATGCTGAGGACAATAAATTTTAGAACATGTTCTAGCTACTTGAGCCCTAATTCAACTTGGCTATATTGAGGAAGCTCCAATCAGGAATGCTAAGTCTTACCATTGCAAATGTTTTGCTATCTTTGATAATTCCATGAAATGAAAATTTCTCTTTCATGTAATGGTGTATTGAATGGGATTTTTGGTTGTTTTTAATTTCCTTGAGTATACTTGTTGTCCATCTGTATCTTATTCTGAATTGCTGGGTTTAGATTGACTAGCTTGCAAAAAGGGGAACTGCATTTTTTTCTTACTCTTTTGATTTATTTGGTTGTGAGCAATATTATACAGCTAGGAATTTTTTGCACTCACCTCCCCTCAGGGAGAACTAGTAATGGGTTTGGATGGTGCGACTGCATAAATGCTCAGAATGTTGGTAAATCATAGACGCAATGAGTTAGAGATGTAAATAAACCTACAACGGATAATTTGTTGTTAATTCTTTTTTTATGTTTCAATAACAATAGATGTGTAATAATATAGGAATTATTACTACTCAGGTTTCAGATCTGAAATTCGAATGCTTATGAATCTTCGTACCTGCTAGTGATAGCATTGAAGTTGACGATAAGTAGGTATAGAGATTTTTTTTGAATGAATTCCATAACTCCAGATCTAGAAAATTATACGTTTATTATTTTATCTAATTTTAGTGAGAAGAGGAACAAATAAGAGAAAATATACTTAAACCCTTCTGGGTTAGTAAGAAAGTGCTATAAACATTTAGTTGTTTAGAAGTGAGGCAACAAATTTCCAATTGTCTTATTGGGGAATTGTTTTTGGTATATATGCTCTCTATATTTTAGTGTAGATAGAAATAGGTTATTTTCTATAATATTTGAAGTAATATTGGGTTATCTTGGCTTGTGCAGGCACAATATTATGGAGAAAAACTTGGGGCTAAACTCCCATGATTAGTGAATTCCTGGACACCAATATCAACGGTGTATAACCTTCAGAAAATTTCAAATCCATATTTTCTTGGAATTAAGTGATTTGGAAGGAATATCAAGAAATGAATACTCTTGTTATTGATTTGACCTTATAACAGATCCATCCACAACTAATGAGCTATAAGGAGTGAGGTCCTAAATTCAATATAGTTGTATAGTATCTTTGCTATACTATCTGGTAGCTTAAGGGTTACAATTTTGGGTTGAAAATAATGTGGTGAATCCATATGGGAATTTAATGGACTAGTAACTTTTATTACTTTCATTTAATGTATGATCCAATTAAGGATTTAAGATTACTTTACAGTAACCTTAGAATATTTAGTTTGATTATATAATCCTTGTTAAGATCTGCAATTAACTATGTAGTAGTTAAGGTTTCAGTGTATGATCCTATAATAGATATTTGAATATCAAGCCGTAACTATATGTTACGAAAAAATGTTTTATGATTGTGCAACGAATTTGAGAATTCTATGAGAGAGTAATGACCTAGTAATTGTTGTTATTATCCTTGATAAATTTTTGATTGCTATTTTGGATATAATAACATTATAAATAGTACTATGACAGTACCTAGGAATAGAGATGTATTTGGTATTGTTAGGGTACCTTGGAATATATAAACATATTCTGATGTTGTTAATTGTTAGCGTGTTTTGATACATGGTTGGTATACATGCATACATGTGTGTGTGTGTGTGTGTGTGTGTGTGTGTGTGTGTGTGTTTATATATATATATATATATATATATATATGAATATGTTTTTGGCTTACATCGGAATTTTGTTAAAATTATTATTGGAATTCGGGGTGTTGTCTTTCATATTATAGATACGTTGTCGATTATGATGGATTATTTGTTGCATATCATGGTTGTTGGTGACCCATCTAAATACCTTTTATGAGATGTTTTGATTATGGTAATAGGTGTCACTTTACGAAAAAAAAATCTTGTAGGAGGAGGTAGTAAAATTCTTGTTTAGACTGAATCTCTGAATTTCTTCAGGAGGGTTACAAACCTAGATTGCTATGAAACCTTCCTCCTAGAAGGATTCAATAACCTTTATTGTTTGCATCTATGATTGTAACTAGTATGTTTTGACTTCTCAAGGAATTTTTGAGATGGATGGATTGAGCATTAGATTTCAATCACGTAATCTATAGAATTACATGATGGAAATCCCAATGCTCTTGACCTTTTGTTTCTAACCTAAAAGGTCTTGCATTGATTATTTGAGATATTGTTCTTACTGGAATATTTGACTCCCTTCTTGTTGGATGGTGATAATTTTTTTATCTCGTGTGAATAATTTTGATTAATGGTTTGTGCTTTGACCCATTTCTAAAATAGATTTTTCTTTTCATGATATTGTTAAATGTTATCTTACTGTTGCAATGGGTAGTCTTAACATGCTCAGTTCTCACGAAATGACTCGAGTTAATACTTGTGTAAATGGCTTTTGTGGTCGATAAAGGATTTTTTTAAAAAAAGTTTCATAGTTTTGATTTATGAAGTTCCTTGTACGAATGTCTAATGTGTTGTAAACCTTGAAATAGTGCTTATAAAGGAGTTTGGAAGGCCTCTTGCCTTGGATTTTTGGTATTTGTGAAATAATGTTGTCATATCCTTTTGTAACAAAACTTGTAATTATTTTGTGAAAAATAAAACTCGATCATCACCTTGTTATGCGCATTTTCTTTATGATTTTATTCCATTCATGAAAATGTTGTAGTGTGGCTTGACCAATTTCTTTACCTTCTTGTTCTCATCCAAATCTCAAATCGAATATTTTGACACATTTGGTTCATGTGCCATGTTGAATAGAACTGTTATAACCATGTTTAGTTTTCTCAATGAGTAATGGTAACATCTTCTTCGAGTCATGAATTTATCTGTTTAATAATCCTCCATGGTTTTGGTATCAATGTTATTCTAGGTATATTTTAGTGGGTTGGCGATTCTTTTTCAAAATTAAATAAAAAATAAAATAAAATGAATACATAGATGAATAAATAAATAAGATAATAATGAAGTTGTGTTTTTTTGTAGATAAAATTAAGAGTATTTAATTGGAAAGAAATGATTTATCTATCGGTGTAAAAGAATCTACCATCACTAACCATAAGCTACAAATTAAACTTTATCCTCTTTGTTGTGAAACATTAAGTAATTTTAACAAGTAAGGTCATTGTTGGCTTTTGGGGATATAGTTAGATCTTAGTTAGTAGGGGAGTTTGATTAATAACACATTAAGTCTAATGCTTCCATTTTGGGAACCCCATGTGTATTCTTTGACGAACCTAATTAATAGAATGCTAAATGAAGTTGTTACCCAAATCCAGTTGAATTCTTAAGTCTCAGTTAAAAACCAGTTAATAAATAAAGAGATCATGATGATGAAATTAATTGACCATCTCACTCTAACCCTTGTATTACATATAGGCTGTATGTATAGAAACAAATATGACCATCTCACTCTAACCCTTGTCGCACATGGGTAGAAACAAATATGTATGGCAGCCTATATGACAACCTATATTCAATGGTTGGTGTATTTTTATATTGTATAAAAGTGGACCATGAATAGTTCAATAATGAGTATGAGAGGGATTAAAACCTCATATAAAATTAAAATGAATTGAAACTTCCTAGAAAACCCCTAAGATGATATATGATTATAAGTGCTGATAAAAATCTTAAGAGATAACGACGAATTACAATAAAAAATAAAAATGAGAAATATAAAAACATTGATAAATCTATGAACATTCCAAACCCTAACGTGAACGATGTGAATCATGAGTGTGGTGTGGGTGACATGTTAAAAAATGAGAGAACTTTGATGCCAATGTGTCTATGGTGGATGGAGGTCTTTTAGTGGATTATTTTCTTATTTTGAAAAAAAAAGGGAGCAATATTTAGGTCTTGAAGGAAAATGCTATGGATGAGAAATAGGGTAGATATGGTATTATAAGAGTGGACATGGATGTGTTGGGCTTGGTTGGAGGAAGGGGTTCTACTTATTTATTTCCTTTAGGTAAATTGACTTCTTGAAATAGAGTTAGAGGTTTTGGTTAGGGGAGACAAGTGTTTGAAATGAACATTTCCATTGGTGTGGATCTTGGGGATGATTCCTTCAAGGCTGGGTTCACTACTTTTTCTCTAGGGAAGGATGCATTGACTAATGTGGGGCTCTTTGTGGGTGGTAGGGGAAGAAATTTTGTTGAGGATATTTCCATAGGGCCTTCCTGAAGAAACCCTCCTCTCAAACCATAAATACTCCCTTCTTTCACATTTGATGAGAGAATTCTTAATATGATGAGAGAAACTAAGGATAAACTCTCCATTACTTCCCTCATCTTAGGATTTAGTAAGTTATGGCCAAAATTTTCTTATTTGAATGAATGGATTTCCTAAAGATAGATCCTAAAATTCAATTTTAAGATCGAGCTCTACCCCTCCTCCATATCTTTGTTCATTGTTGTTTTTTACTCTATTGAAGATAGGGATATCATTGAGAACAAATACTAGGTATGGGGTGAACATGGCCTCATGGTCAAACATTGGTACCCTAATTTTTACCAATCAAATGGCTCCTTTTATTCTCAACCTCTTTGAGTTAAAATTTTTGGTTTGCCTAACCAATTTTGGAATGAACATTTCTTTAAAGTGATAGCCAATTAGTTAGGGGTATATGTTAAATCATATGACAACACTACCCAACACTTTCATACTTGCTTTGCTCATATTCTAGTTAACATGGACCTCACTCAAGACCTTTTCCATGAGATCTGTCTTATGATTGGCGAAAAAATAAGGGTTCAATGGATTGATTTTGAAGGTGTGCCTTTTCGGTTAAATAGATACTTTAAAACATGAAACTTAATTTTAAATCATGGGAGACCCAAGAAAACTTGCACTAAACCCACATGGTGGATTGACCCCCTTTCTGATCATCTCATGGTGTGCACCCCATTTGATTTGGTACTACATCCATCCTCACCATCTACAGATGAGAGACCGTCCTGGGTTTCTAGTGCCATGATGGTTGATGAGACACCCTAGATCATTGCTCAAGTGAACCCAACAAAGGAACTTAAGGAGAGTGCCTCTTTATCTCCTTTTTTGAATAATTTTAGGCCAAATAACTCCTTAGAAGTCATTCTTCCTCTTGATTATAAACTTGAGATTGATATTGACAGGGATAATTTGACAGTTGGACAAAGATTAAAAAAGGATCCACTCTTTTGAATGCCAGGCCACCTTCTATTACTAATACTTCTCTGTCTCTTTTCACTTTGGCATATTTTCTCTACCTCAGTTATCTCTTTTTTTAATTTTTTCCATGTTCCCTTGTTTTTTGTGTAGTTTTTTATTTTTGGTTGTTTCATTGTTGCAGGTGGGATGCTTGTTTCTTTTTTTTCTGTTTGGTCTTCATAGCTTTATTTTGGAATTTGGCCCTTTGTTCCTAGGTAGGATCCATGTTAAAAAACCTTTACCCTAAATAAAAAAATGTTGATAAATCTAACAAGTTGGTAGAAAATATGATGAGAAGTTGATATGATAGGAGATAAAAAGGAAGATAAAGAAGATAAATTAATTAGTGGTGGAATAAGATACGTAGTAGGATAAACAACACATATTTATGGAGAGAAATGATCATTAAGGGGTATAAAATTAAACGCAAAGATAAATCACTTATGTTTATACTAAGAATCAGATTGGGTTCACCATAATGTATCAATGGGGAAGATGATAATGATAGGATTTGAAAAAATATGAAGAAGAATTAATATGCGAGCACAAGTAAGTTGTGATACTGAATCAATATCTAATTCCATCTTCAAAATTATATCCAAAATGTTCCCAATGGCTATAAAATAATATTTTCTCCAAAATTAAAATGGAAGATGTGGCAATCTAAACTAAATCGGTATAATTTGAAAAGATTCAGTAATTAGATTCAAATTTGGATACTAGGGTAATAGTAGTAAGTTATTATACTAAAGATTAACAATGAAAAATTGCACCAAAAAAATTGGCATAAACCGTAAGCCTATTTTCAATGGCGATGGAAATGGTTTTTCTAGTTGTAGTGAGAGATGACTAGTGTTTTCTTTCTTTCGTTATGTTGATCAGAGAATACTTGTTAGAGATAACACAAGAAGTCCATGTGAGAGAGAAGGCCAGGATCAAGGGCACGGATAGACAGGAAGGACACACACACAAAGGGCAAGTTTAGATTTTGGGACTTAGCAAAATTTGATCATGAAGACCTTTTTTTAGAAGATGGCATGTAGAATAGACCAATGATATAAAGATGAGCGTACCACGCATTGTCTATCTTTGGAGGATCGGATCGAAGCATTTTGCATGGAGATGAGTTGAAAATAGGATTGTCACTTCAATTAACTACCAGAGGTCTATAGATAGCACACATGCATGTGTGGCTATTAATAGCATGCAACGTATTTTTGGGAATAGATAAGTGGTGAAGGGAAAGTCCCTATCCTATATATATGATATGAATCACATAGTAGTAATGTATGTGTGATGGATGTATGAAGGTATAAAGATATATGCATATGACTGAATTACTATGTCAAATCCATGCGCGCATCAGTATAGATTGAAATTACTATAAGAAGCCTCTGTATTTATTAATAGAATGAAGATATTGGCTGAATCAAAGCGTTATTCCTATGTGTAAATGAGTAGTGCATGTTATTGATTCAATCGTGATTACTGTTTAAATATTGTTATTTCATAGATCTAAATGTAGCATGCATGGTAGAATGGTGGATTAGTTATGGATATATATGATTATTCCTTCATCACACTAACATTCTACTACAACAACCGTAAAGAGGGACCTGGTGCCTTTGTGCACTTTGGGTGAGCTCTCAGTCTAAGCTGAGTGATGTGCCAACACATCTAGGGTGTTATCGGGTAAATTCTAGGTTGCATCATTGGTTCCATTTCCAAGGCCTCTTTTTCAATTGTGTTAAGAATGGTTCACGATGAAGACGTATCGGTTAACTCTAGCAAGTATTGAGGAGTGGATACACGATATGGAGGAAGAATATGCACGATGGTTCAAAAATGGATCTGAGTTTAACACATGCACATGGGTAGAAAAAAATATGTATGAAAGCCTATATGAGAGCTTTTTCTCTATCTTTATAGTAGAAATATATGAGTGGCTTACTGTTTATGCATCTTAGGAAAATTATAGGTATCGCACATTTTTCTGGACACAGGAACAATTTTAGGCCCTTTATGATGCTAATCTAATCTGGACTCCCACTGTGGATACGTGGTTTCATGGTGTTCTCAATAGTTATATTCTGGAGTATTTAATTTCGACGTACTCTTTCCCAGAGGTAGCTAAATTAAAATTTTTGCGGTATCCAAGAGGAGTATATCTGTAAGGTATTCCACTGGTGATCAAGATCTTGATGGTAACTTTGAACTTGGAGAGTAAACCGATGGGTAACTAAACTTCACAATGCATGAGGGCAAGAACATGTTTTGTGAAATATGGAATACTAAGCGGTAGAGAAGTGGAGAGATGAGAGGTGGCTTAAGTATAATGAGACACGTGAGAGGGATATAGAGAAGTAGCGTTCAGTTCAAGAAAGTATGGTGTTGAGGAGGGAGATGGCTCATGATGGATGTACAGATCACGTAGAAGATGTGGAGCCTAAGCATAAGGAACTCCCCCATCTTGGAAAAAATGATAGAGATCCCCTCCTTAGCCTCACACAAAAGTGCGCCAGCAGAGACTACCTGGGCCACAGGCACGCATCTTAATCCACATGGTGACCTAGCCCTTGCGCTTGGTTTTCCAGTATATTTGACAACAACTAACCAACAAGCTAACTTGGGAAGTAGGAGAGTAGGAGTAAGTCAGGGAGTAATTACATCAATAGCAGGACAGACGGCTTCAATGATATTTGGAGGAATATTCTTAGATGCATCATCCACATAGAACGTGAGTGTTTAGAATGTTGGATTGACCTCTAGAAGTGGAACTACACAGAATATAGGGGTTCAGTATAGTAATACTGTCATAGCATAGGGGAGTATATCTATATGTCCTATTCTAGCAACAGGTTGAGGATCAATAGGTATTGATGGTTCTAGAGATAGAGGGAACACAGGAGGTTCTGGATCAGGTGCTCAAGGCCCGCAGTAATCACAAAATATTTATATAGAAAATTTTCTTCGTATTTTGGAGTATAGAGGCATAGAGGATGTTGCCGAGCATGTGCATATGTGTGAAATATTGTGGTGCACTAACGAGATCATGGATGCAGAGCGTAAGGAAAATCAATTTGCTAATACATTACCGGGACGTATACACAACTGGTACATGAAGTTTGACCTTGATCAAACTTGCATGGATTATGCAACATTGAAGGATGCATTCTTGAAAGAGTTCCGTATCCCTGAGTTTGAGCATAAGAGTATAGGTGCGCTCAAGGATATCAAGCAAGGCACTACTCATAGTATATGTTAGTATGATGCCCATTTTAAGACACTTCTATCTAAGCTATCTTACGATATTCACGTAAGCCAAGATGCATAATGGTTTTTTGGTAGATTGATTAGACCATTTAGAAGGGAATTTTCATATAATACATACACTGATCCACATGAAGCACTAGAATCAACTTTCCATGTTGAGGCAGTTGGGAGCATTGACACTGGCGGTAGTCCATTTTTAGAGGCACAAATTATAGTTATGGAAAATTAGTTAGAGAAGCTATCAGAAAATTTAGCTCGTGAAATGCACTCAAAATTTTTTGTGTATAGATGGTGAAGTGGAAGGTCACACCAAGGATAGTCTGCCTCACATATTTTTATGCCCATTACTATTGCATTGTGAGATCTGTCATTTGAATCATGATGATAGTCACTGTCATTTGTTACAACATGCGATAAGGAAGAATGTATCCTTCTTTTACAAAATGTTCCACTCCACGACACACAATACCGAAGATTCTCGATTGATAGGTTAGATCCAGGATGCTATAGACATTGTGGTATGATAAACAAGTGTAATAGATAATTCTAAGGGTAATAATGAGCACCAGGATCAAGATCATAATCAAACATGCTATGACAAGAATGAGGGGCATTTTGAAAGAGGTCATAGAAAGTGAGATAGATGTCGAGGTGGATATGGAGGATGAGGCCATGGTGGAGGAAGAGGTGAGTTACCTCATGGAATGTGTTATACATGTGGATCCCCTGACCACTATAGGCATGAATTTCCTCAAAATATTGCATTTTATTTCCATGGAAAGAACCATAGCTATGAATAGTGCCCAAACTTATATGAGCATCTAAGTAAGAAGTATAAGCTAGAAAGTAAAGGCATTGGGATGGTTAGAATACAACATGTGGTAGAAGATTAGTAGATGCCCAAGATAGTATAATTATTGATGCACTGATAGTGTATATTAATACACGAGATGAAGTGGCGTGCATAAGAGAGGCATTACACTAGAAGCCTATGAACACCAAGGAGGAGGATTTACATGTAAGGTACCCAAATCCTACAAATTAGAAGGAATTTTACCAAGATACCATGGAAGTGCTAAGGAATATTCAGGTTGAGATACATTACCTCAAGGAGTAGAAGAAAGCATCAAAGATAGTCTAAACTGATATAGATGATCTGAGAGAAGTGTGAAAAATGTTGCGCCAGGAGAACATCATTCTAATACTCAGAAGTTGGTTAAAAGGGAAAACTCTGCATAAAAATTATTGATACCGGATGGTAGATTCTGCATGCAAATCTTCCCGCTGATAGCATTGACTATGACAAGGAAATTACTCTCAATGTTGTTGTGAATGGGTGGCTACTGAGCAACATATTGATTAATACAGGTGTGGAAGTAAATGTTCTTACATTACATGCATGGGTACTAATGGGGAGGCATCTATTGCAGCCATCATCTAATGTGTTGTTTATGAAATACCAAACTAAGGCCACCCTCATAGGATTTTTTGATCTATGCATCTATAACCATACAAGGGGGCAAGTTCATTATAGATTTTGAGGTATTAGCACTTGCAGAAGAAGACAATTTTCCAGGCTTGCTTGGACATGCTTGGTGTTATGTGAATAATGTTGACTTGAGATTCAATAAGGGGTATATAAGCTTTGAGAACAAGGAGGAAAGAGTTGTGATACCTCTAATAGATGAGAAGTCTACACCATATGTTGAGCCCCTAAGTGAGAAGGACTTAAACAGAATTTATGTATGTGTTATTCAGGACCCAGAGGTCAATGAGCCATCAAAAGAAGGCATCCTATAGTGAGATGATTCTCATTTTAGTAGTGATACTACGAGTATTTCTTTAGTCAATTGGGCTCATGGTACATATGAATTAGTAGGGTGTGAGGTAAAAAGCACAGTTGCACGTAAGAATGGAGTTCATTTGGTGTGATGGATAGGTAGCATAGTAGCTTGGTATATAAGGGTAGAAGATATTCCTATATTGTTGAAAGCCATGAAAAAATAGTGGACAAATCAAATAAAGAGAATATATATGTTAGTATATACCTTGCGTGGGATAGTAGCGTGTTAGTGGGTAGTCCATAGAGATAATCTTATAGATTGGGAAGAGATGGGAGTTACCTTATCTCTTAGGTTTGTAAGGAACAATGCACCTACGTAGATATGCCCTTATCATGGTGATCAACCTATTCAGCATCACATTTAGCAGTGTGAGAGACTCTGGACAATAGGACAGGAAGCATTACCACCTTCACTCTGAGTGCATAGATTATATGCTACTCTACAAGGATGTGAACGTTGCCTAGTATGTATACGCATAACTAAATCGAAAGACTGAAAACTCACAAAATTTAACTGCATCAATGATCCAGACCTTTGACTACTTTTCTTCCCAACCTCCGCTAGAAGAGGCATTAAAATTTTTCAAGCGCTTAACAATGGGAGATAGTGCAAAATAAGAAGAGCATATTCAAGAATTATTTAGTGAGGCAAACTTGGGAGCACATTTTGAAAAGGAAGAAGAAATGGACTCCATACTACTTTAATGCGCATGCCTTGAGAAAGAGAATGGAAATATGGTTTACATCGTCGATGATGAGGAAGTTGAGAACCTATATCTTGAACATTCGCAAGGGGTGCATGAGGTCTTAGACCGTGTACACAAGGATACGCCCATCTATCACGAGCCCATAATGATAAAGAAGGTGAATTTATGTTCGAAGACTGAGCCTAAGGAGGCCATCATTGGAGACTACTGGTCAGACTTGGAGGTAGCAAAGATCATTAAGTTACTCAAGGATTATCAAGAATTATTCCCTTGAGGGTATCATGGACTTTAAGGTGTGCATAAATCACTTGGGGAAATGAAGATAAAGCTTAATGATGGTGCCCGACCAATTAGGAGGTGACCTTATAGAATGAACCCCAATTTGCATGATAAGGTAAAATAAGAAATTGATAAATGTTGAAATTTGGAATTATCAAGCCCCTTGATGATTCAGAATGGGTTAGCCCAATGGTTATCAGTATCAAGAAGGATGGAAGAATTAGAATATGTGTGGACTATAGGGATTTTAATGTTGCATGTGTCACATATCCATTCCCACGCCATTCACTGAGGAAATACTAGGAGTGGCAGGGCGTGAAATATATTCTTTCATAGATGGTTTTTTCGGGTATGGGTAGGTTGGGATTGCTCACGAGAATCAAATAAAGACAACATTTACTACTGAATGGGGTAGCTTTTCCTATACTGTGATGTCTTTTGTATTGAAAAATGCACCTGATGTATTCTCACTCATAGTATTTAAGGTATTCAAAAAATTTATCCACAATTTCTTACAGGTATACCTAGACGATTGAACAATATATGGGCTTGTGAAAGATCATTGTGATAATCTATGTTTAATGTTTGAACAGTGTATACCATTGAGTATCTCTTTGAACATCAAGAAGTGCATATTTGCTACACCATTTGGAATAAATTTAAGACATATAATCTACAACGAAGGTTTGTTGGTTGACCCAACTAATGTTGCAGTCATTCTAGGCCTGAAAGTGCCTAGCAGTCAAAGTGAGATACACATATTTTTTGGGTTATACAGGTTACTATCGAAAGTTAATCAAAGGGTATGCCAAAGTTTCTGCACCCTTAGAAGAGTTACTTAAGGGGAAAGGTACATTTTATTGGGGAGAACTATAGTAGCACGCATTTGAGATACTAAAGGATAAATTTACTACCGCACCCATTATGTGTTTTCCCTCATGGGATAAACCATTTCATGTGCATGTGAATTCTTCTGGCATGGAAATTAGCACTGTGTTAGCTCAACCTATGACGGTATTATAGATCATCCATTTTTTTTTGCTAGTAGGAAGCTAACTCTTGCTCAAATTAATTATACAAATATAGAGCGCAAAGCTTTGTCCATGATCTATGCATTATACAAGTTTCAATAGTACTTCTTAGCAACACCATTTGTGTTTTATACCTATCACATGGCATTGAAGTACTTAGTAAACAAACCCATCTTATAGGGGCTCATATGCAGATGGGTACTCCTATTTCAAGAGTTTGATTTAATGGTTATGGTGAAGCCAAGGAAAAACAATTCTAGACTAGAGCATTTATCTAGAATCAAATTAGGAGAGGAAGCATAGAAAATTGAAGAAACCATGCTTGATGCACAACTATATAGGTTACAACAGACACCCATGGAATTAGAAGACATTGTTGTTTTTCTATGAACTAGTATGACACCAGAAGGAATGAAGGCATTAGAAAAGAAACAACTTTCTATATGCATGACACTATTTATGTTCATCAGTAGTGACCTCTACAAGTTAGGTAGAGACAAAGTATTATGACATTGTGTATTAGAGCATGAGCACAAGGATATTATTGAAGAGGCCCATGGTGGTATTGGAGGAGGCCATTATGCAGGTGATGCAATTACTCAGAAGATCCTAGTTGATGGATTATAATGGGAGACATTATATAAATATTGTAAAGAATATTGTAAGGCGTATGATCATTGTCAGTACCTAGGAAAACCAAGGCAAAAATATGAGATTCCTTTGAGACCAATTACTCGTGCCAAACCATTTGAGAAATGGGCGATTGAATTTGTAGGATGTATTTTTCTAGCCGTACGCAGGACTGGGTCATGCTATATCATTACTTACATAGATTATCTGACATGGTGGGAAGAAGCAGCACCTAAAAAGGACTGTAGAGTAGCTATAACATCTAGGTTTTGTGGGAGAATGTTCTTACAACATATGGATGTACTTTAACCTTGAGAAGTGATAAGGGTACACACTTTTTGAATAAGACAATCAGGATCCTATTAGATGAGTTTATGGTTGCACGCCATAAAATTTCACCCTACCATCCTCAGGAAAATGGAACTGGTGAGGATTTCAACAAGATTTTGAGCAAGACTTTGACAAAAATTTGTGATGTTGGCAGAAAGGATTGGGATGAAAAAGTTTCAGCTATTCTTTGGGTATATAGAATAAATTATAAGAGATTGAACAAAACCACACCGTTTCAGTTAGTGTTTGGCACACAAGTCGTTCTCCCTATAGAATTTATGTTACCTTCTCTTGCACATTGTGTGCATTTGAGGTCTAGCTGATGAAAAAAATTTATAAAAGAATATTGAGAAATTGATTCAACTGGATGAGAAAAGAGCCATAACACGATGAATTCAGAAGTAAGAAAAGGCCAGGAAGAAGGCATGGCATGACAGAGACATAAGGGATAAGAAGTTGGAGATTGGAAACATGGTACTTCTTTATGACTCAAATTTCTTGTGCCATCTAGGAAAGCTCAAAGTACACTGGTTAGGGCCATATGTCATCACTTGCATACCTGAATCAGGTGCTTCCCAGTTAGAAGCACTTGATGGAACACGGCTACCTAGTTACTTTAACGGGAGTAGGCTGAACCCTACTATAAATAAGTCTTCTTGGTGTTTGTAATAAGGAAGTATTGTCATTTAGATTAGGTTTTCAATTATGTATTTCCTTAATGTATTTCCTTCATTGTCTTTATGCTTTGTCCATTTAGTTATTGTTTTTGTGTAATAAGCGCTCTTGCGCACATGAAGCTAATTACTATATGAAGAATGTTTATGCACAAAGGAATGCACATACCTTTAGTGTGGGGTGGTTGTAGTTATCCAAGTAAAATACTGTGGGAATTGAAATGTGAAAGGAATAAGATGCTACAGGTATTCTTTAAGTCAAAAGAAGATTGTTTGTCAAAAGTGAGGCCATGATAACTATTGAGAGAAGGTAGAGTGTCAAGGTACTCAGGTGAAATCACACGCGTCAAAGAGAAGTTTGTGACTAGATGGTAGGAAGGTGTGCTAGAAGATTATAGCTGGGGCCCAAACATGTATTGCACAGAATGAATGAATTTGGTCAATGAACGAGAGGATATTTTTTCGGTTAACGAACAATAAATGCATCAAAATTTGAAAAATATATATAAGGATCAGATGTGAATTCATATTTAGCATTGCAACTAAGGGAATTGGAGGAAAGAGATAATTCCAAAGATTTGAGTGATCGGGTTAAGGTAGGAAGGGTGTGAAACCTAGCGTGAAAAACATATCCATGCGAAAAGAAGCATGCATCCCTAGTGGTGAAGGGTTTGAGCAAAGCAACAAGACAAAGAGGAGTTAGCGCGCAAATTTTCCACCTAGGGCATGATTGAATCAAGCTAGGGTTTGATTCGCAAGTTGTAGAGTTAAAGAAGAGATGATTCCAAGGTAAAGAATAACACCCAAGAAGGCAACTGCAGGAGGAGAAATAGGAAAGAAGAAGGTGGTCGTCGAGGAAGAATAAATGGCACCCAAAAGTGACTTTTTAGAAATGCAATATTCCGAAGGATTCGTCATTGGAAAGGAATGGGATTCACCTATCAAAAAGAGAAAAGTGAGTGAATATAATCATAGGACTGTAGAGAACAAGAACAAGCTCGATTTGACGCTCACTGCCAGGATGAAAAAAGCGTACGATGAATGACATGTCAGTTTATGATGATGCAGGTGAGAATCTTTTGAAGAGAATTGGGGTCTATGAATTACATGAGCATCCATATTTAGGGAAGTATGTGCCTTTGTATCAGTGGCTCATGAGCAGAGTACATGAGGACTTCTTCTACTTTACAGGACATAGAGTTAGAATCTCATATGTGCTTATCTTATCAGTTACAAGTTTGAAAGCCACATGATAGGATATAAAGAATGATCTCATAGATAAATCCACGATGTTCAAGACTAGATAGGAGTTGGGGTACCTAAAGGGTCCACAAAGTATGGATATAGACAAATTGAATAACTATCTGGTTGTGCAAGCAGCAAAACACCTTGTTACGAAGTTGAATGATCAGGAGCAGTGGTCATAGGTAAATACTATGTGGTTACACATTGTGCGTAAGATGTTAGAAGCATAAATCTACAATATATCAGGCTACATTGCAGAACAAATAATCGAGGAAGTGTGCACAAGAGGGAAGATCGGCTTTGGGGTTGTTATACTATCACTTGTATTCATGGAAATTGGAGTACGAGACGGGCTGAAGGAAAAGGTGTGGGAATACCCCATCGAGAATAAGTTACCAATTCAAAGGGTTAGAAAGTATCTATGTATAGGGGCCATGACAGATGACGTCAAGAAAAGGGTGGAGAAATGGTATGATAGGCTCCATGCAACATTTGGAGAATAGTGTTACATCCCAAAGGACTTTCCATTAGTAGTAGGGAAACAAGTCCAGTTTGCTGCATATCAAAAAAAATTCATCATGCACTTCTCATTGAGAGATGGATTCTAAAGACCTTGGTGTAAATTTCATTATACATTCACTCCAAGGTATTTCCAAGCATCTGTTCACAGATTTACAAACACATCTCGACTGGTATTCAATGTAGATAAGGTAGACTGCAACTACCATATGTTGAGGAAGAAGTACGTGTATTATGGAAGAAGTGCCTACACCGAGAGGATCATTTAGAAGGTGTTGAATATTAAGCCAATAAGTTTGGCTATAGCAGATGTAGGGGAAACATTGGTGTATCTTCAGTTGAAGCCCAAGATGGAGAACAATAAGTATGTAGAGAATGAATTTGCACTCCCAAGGCCGCCGAAGGGTAATCACACAATAGAAAGCATACCGGCACAAAGGCCCATACAAGTTATTGAAGTAGAGGGTGAAGAGGAGGAGTGTGAAGATAGTGGAATCTTGGAACGTAGAAGAAAGAAACCATATGACAGATAAGAGTGATGGTGTGTGGCCACTCCACCTCAAGGATAGGATGAAGAGGAAGATACAAAGGTTGAGCATGGGTAGAATAGGTTTAAGAAAGTGTTTAGACACACAAGGACTCAAAGTGGAACCCCACAAATAGTACGGAAATAACCTCGTCTCTCTCCAAACAAGAGAAGAAAGTTGAAGTTGGATAAAAAAGTGGAGGAATTAGAAGAGAGTGAGCATACATCTCCTACCCCACTTGAGAAGAAGATGAGCCACAAAATGAGGAAGAGAAAAAATATGAGGAGATGAAGGATGAAAAAGAAAAGGAAAAGGAAACCTCTGGATCCATGGATGTGACTACTCAGGATGTAGCAGGACAGGATCCTAACCTTGAAGCTACAATTACAAGAGGTGCTAGATAGAAGAGGATTAGTGGAGAGCACATTCCACCAGCCATTGGGTATGAAGAGAACACAGGTAAAATTTTCCACACCTGCTTCTAGAGTACGATAGCACAAAAGGATTTATTTGTTTTGGAGCTAATGGATGAGAATAAGGCAACTGCGCACACTCCAAAGTAACTATCATTGTTAATGCACACCCACATGGATGAGCCTGAATTTGATGTATGTGAAGAGTCATGTGTTTTGAGACATCTAAAGAAGGCTCCCCTAGCTAGAAACATGATAGTAAAGTCTAGTGTCATGTCGGATGAGAAGGTCAGCAACACATTAGTAATGGTTTCTATTGAAGTTGCTAGAACAAACATGGATAAAGCTGCAACAATCAAAGCACTGTGTGAGGAGCTAAAGAAGAAGGATGTGGAGATAGTGCGCATAACACAAGAGAGGGACTTCACGTAGAAGAAGAAATGAAGTATTTATCAACATCACAGAGGAGATTGGGGGACAATGTCATTAGAGTAAGGCCACACTTGGAGACCAAGGTACCATAGACATTTCCCTCAGTGATACATTATGTAGGAAAGTTGGTGGACCTGGTAATTGAAGATGAACCTCTGCGTATGATAGCTCTAAGGAATTCAGAGCAAGAGGAAGAATGAGAGAAAGCCTCAGTGATGTGAAATATTACATCCTATGAAGGGCTACATTAAGTGCTATAGGAAGTATTGAAGAAAGCAGACCAGGCTTTGAACATCTACATAGCTCCAGAGGCGCTTATCAGCAGAACGACCCTAAAAGAAAACAATGAGGTCTAGAACGTAATGAAGGATGAGACATTAGGCTACACAGAAATATTGTCAATGGTTAAGAAGAAGCGTGAGGCTCTAGTAGTAGCACAAGAACCAAAAAAAAATTGGATGGAAGAGCTTGGGAAGCTAATTGCGTAGAAAATGGATCTTTTAGAAGGAAGAATGACCTCAACGTCTAGCATTATGTTGGTTCTGTAAAATTATAAAGGGGATATTACGAGGGATGAATTGGAGTCCATTGTTTTGTACATTCCTGAGAAATCATAACAAGCACTTCTTGAATGGCAGGCATTTGAGGTCAAAATAAAGGAGTATCCAAAGTTGATACTTCAAATTGATACAGAGGAGGCTGCCTCATAGCCTCGTAAAACTTCTTTATTTATCTACATTATTTTATTCTTATTCTTTCCATTTTTCTATTCTTTACTTCAATTTTTTGGAGATACCCATAGACGGGATGACAATGAAATTAGTGTGGGGTTATGTTGATAAGAGAATACTTGTTAGAGATCACACAAGAATTCCACATAGGAGAGAAGGCCAGGATCAAGGGCGTGGAGGGAAAGGAAAGACCCGCGCATGGAGGGAAATTTAAAATTTTGGGACTTAGCCAATTTTGAGCATGAAGACCTTTTTTTAGAAGATGGCATGCGGAACACACCAACGATGCAGTGATCTACGTACTACACATTTTCTATCTTTGGAGGATCGGATCAAAGCGTTTTGTATGTAGATGAGCTAAATATAGGATTGTCACTTAAGTTAACTGCAAGAGGTCTATAGATAGCACACTTGCATGTGTGGTTATGCCTGTAAATGACACCTGGCTATTAATAACATTCAGTCTATTTTTGTAATAGATAAGATGTTAAGGGAAAGTCCCCACCTGATATATATGATATGAATCACATAGTAGTAATGTATGTGTGATGGATGTATCGAAGTATATAGATATATGCATATGACTAAATTACTATGTCAGATCCATGTGCACATTGGTATAGATTGACATTACTGGAAGAAGCCTCTGTGTTTATTAATAGATGCAAGATATTGGATGAATCTAAGTGTCATTCCTATGTGTAAATGAGTGGTGCATGTTATTGATTCAATCATGATTACTGTTTAAAGCTTGTTATTTCTTAGATTTGAATGTAGCATGTATAGTAGAATGGTGGATTAGTTATGGATATATATGTTTCTTCCTTCATCACACTAACATCCTACTACAACAACCCTAAAGAGGCACCTGGTGCCTTTTCGTTTCTAGGCTGAGTGATGTGCTAGCGCATCTAGGGTGTTATCTGGTAAATTCTAGGTTGTATCACATTGGAAAACATGACCGTGTGGATTGTGGTTTCTTTTATGGGGGATGGAATTTTTCTATAGGTAATGGTGGATTCCAAGGGGTTCACAGTTTTGTGTTGTGACTAGAACAAGGAATTGGTCACATGGTGGGTGTTGGTAATAGGGCATCCTTTATAAATATATTGATACGTCCTTCCCCTATAACCCTGGTAGATGGAAAGGAACCCTCTCCTCCTTGCCAAGACATAAAGGTTGTAGATGGTTATGGCCCTTTCCATGGAAATATAGTATTCTCCCATGTTTCCCTTTTTTTTACATGGTATGTGGAGGTAGTGGTTAAAACTACTTTGGTTTCTTTTGAGGTAGAGTATGTGGGAGCTACAGGGTTTAATTTATATGGACCAATCAAAGGTCGTTTGGGGGGTAAGATATTTTTAGAAGATGTCAAGCCCTCTAGATGACTTTCTTATAATATTATGGATTATGCAAAGACCTCTCCTTTTGTGTCTTTTGGAGTAGATGTTCTCAAATATGAAGCATATTTCAAGAAAAAATGTGATCATTTAGAGATTCAATAATCTACGCCCCAGTCTCCTAGCACTTCATGAATGGATCTTGACTCATTGGAGGCCTATTATAGAAGATAAAAATTAAATTCACCCTACATCGAGAGGTTTTTTCATTATTGTTTTGATAATACCTCTGATAAAAGATCTAATTTTAAGAGTTTTTTTCAATTTTTAGTATCAATTTCTACTTATGAAGTCATGGTTTCCATTGTTTAATCTGGTGACAAATACTTTCCATGTCAAAATTGTATGGATTCAACTTCCATATTTGCATCTCTAAGTTTTGAGTGAGAATAACTAATATTTAATAGGATATACCTTGGGTAAATGTTTGGCTATTGGACTGAATATGCCTTTATATGATTTTAGCACATATTCTTACATATTGATAGATATGAATCCCTTTTGTTGATTTTTCGGCTTTTATTGAACTCGTAGTGGAGGAAAACATATTTAATGAAATTTTAGAATATGAAACTTTCCCCTTTAGATGGAAGACTTGTTTATCTCTTTGTCACTTAGCTTCAAATTTCCACATGGGGAAAAACAAGTTAAAATTAGAACTACTTGGTGGAAGAATTCAAACCTGAGTCACCTGGTTGTTGATAGTTAGTTGGATAGTTGTTCACAGGTAGATTAAGAGAAGGAAGATGATATAGGTACTAAGAATGACAAGGGTATTCCTTCCATTACTTTTGTAGAAAAGGTTTCCCTCCTATGTTATTTGGACTTTAATTCCCTTACTCTTGTTTTGACAGATCTTTAAACTCATTTGGATAAGGAGAATTTTGAAATCATCATACCGGTCCACTCTATTGAAAATGTAAATCCAAAAACCGCTGATGGTAGGATTATTTTGGGTAAAAATAAAAAAGGGAAAATTTTTAATGATCCCCTTAAGATGCATTTAAGATCCCATGTGAAGGATTCTTAGATATAGAATTGTACCTTGTTTTTTTTTGTTTTTTTGTTTATTGTTTGTTTTGTTATGTTATTGTTGTGCCTCTTTGCAGTTAAAAGAGGAAGCTCCTATTGATCCTCATTGTAAAATTTTTGTCTCCAATGAAACATGTTGTAATGGGGTAGGGTCTCCTCAAACCTCTTTTATGATCAATCAAAAAATAAGTGATGATACTTAATGGACCTCAAGCTTGTCAAATATAAGATCTCTTTCCTAAACAACATTAAAAAATCCAATGAAGAAACCTCTAACATTAATAATCGTAAATGTCCACATTATCTCCTATTAAATGTTTACAATGCTCAAATTTTCAAGAATATATACAAAGAAGGTTGATCCACATGCAAATGAACCTACATATCAAGCTCCTACTTCTAAAATATTTGTTTCGACATGGTTCTCCTTCCCAAAGGAAGTAGAGGGTATAAAGGTGGCGTTGGCTAGTTATTTATATATGGTTCTTCCCTTTTCAAAACCCCTAATCATTGTAACAAAAAGAAAGGATTGTAAAAAATGGTTCCCAACCCCTTTTCTTGCATTGAATTCTAGTGGAAGGGACACGGGTAGCCATATCCTTAGAATGTTGTTCCAATGCCAATGCATAACTTGTTTATCTATTGTATTTTCCATGTCCATTTATGTCTAGTAATTAGCTGCCTGTGTGAACATCCTCAACATCCCTCATGCCATGTCCAAATGTCAAAGGGAGCACCAAGTCACTTGTTTCCCCATTTACCTATGATCACTGAGTCAATCCACCTAGCCAAAGCGAACTGCTATATCCATACCACAAGCACTCAACAAACTAAAAAGATTAATGTTTCATGTACTAATTACGATAAATGTTTGAATAAAATATATATACAAAAATATTTGAACAAACCAACGTTATTGATATACTACTATTAAAATATAATAAAGTCTATTTTATATTTATTTAATTAATTTTAATATATCATTATATAATTACATATTAATATAAAATTGATGTCACATTTTAAATATACAATTCACATGTAGCAAGTATTTCAAATATTTACAAGTATTTTACATCTCTTCTAAAATTGGCAGTAGCCATAAATTGATCCAAAATAGACTACATCAATTGCATGAGTCTTCTATACAAATAACCCAGAAAGTCGATCAAATCCAAGAAAATGTCAAACCAGTTCCTAAAATAATCCCTCAAGTTGAGAAAATTTTGGAAAACACTAAGAAACATGAAGAAATAAAGCCAGATTGGGCTAAGAAAGTTTCTTTGTTTGATGTTGCAAAGATTCTTGGGTCCTCAGATCGTCATAAGGCTACACTGTTCAAAAGTAGTCCTCTTTTCTTACCAGAAAAAAAATTCTATAGAAAAAGGTTCTATAGGAATGGCTACAATTACTGCTGAAGACGCTGAAAGTATGGTAATCATGGATGAAACATCTAGAGCCTCTACATTTGAACCATTGCATAACACTGCAAGGACACAAACCCTGTAACCAAATTGGTATAAACTAGATTGTTCCACACCAGATTAGATCAAAGAAATGATACATGGCATGATAAGATGAGCTAATACCGAATTTTTGTCGTACAATAAAAATCCCAAGACAATTGCTGAAACAATTGCTAATGATTTTGTTGGTATTGTCAGAGAATGGTGGGATTCCAATCCATGCCAAAATGAAAAAATAAATGGTGGTTTTGCATCTCACTGCAACATTGATCACTGAATTCGTAGGCACTGTTGATAGTGATAAACACAAGAATACTACGCTGTTTCTAAAAGCCATACTGTGTGACATGAGTAGAATTAAAGAGTATCAATGTTACATGCAAAAGGTGTACTATAATTCAGGAAATATCAATAATCCTACTATAAAGCTTTCTCCCTGCATATTTTGACACCAAATATAAAAAAGCTATGCATGGAAGACCTTGAGAACAGTTAAGTTTTGAAGCTATAAATCAGATTATGTATGAAACTAATGCTCGGCTATGCCAAGAAAAGCAGGATAGGAAAGAAGCTCTTAAAGCTCAAAAAACTTTAGGCACTAAACTTTGTCAACTTGTAGATAATGGTCCTTTTGGCTGTAAGCCTACTCATGGTATTCCCCACGAAAAGAAGTCTTGTCGACATTGACCATTAGATTTAACGCATAGATTATATTACCCTTCACTTAAAATTATGACCAGACTCTCAAGGTTCTCAGTATAATCCTGTCAATGCGAAACCGTCTGCTAGACAAGTTACCAATCTTGACAGTACGCTAAAAGATCTGACAATCGACCTCTGTGCAGGATGGCGTGGGGTCGATTCATATCCTCAAACTGAAAATATCCCTTCTCCTTTACGTACATCGTTTTCATCTTTGCTGTTATCTACCATTCACCAGGTTCTAATTGCAATTCGGGAAAAAAAAAAACCAGTGGTCCTCCTGCAGTAATATTTTCCTACCTTGGCCGGCACATCTGCTATACTTTGTCCGCGTGGTCTTAACCAATTTATCCAAGAATTGCCAATGCCATTCTCGTTTGCCACCATGAATCATCAGACACCATTCAATCATCATCTTTCCTTTTCTGTGCAAAATTTGTATCGGCTTGCTTTAGGGGATTTCTCTCAAGCCCAAACCGTACCTCCCAACGTCTCCTTCAACAACCATCAAGAACACATAGAATCGCCAGATACTGAAATAACTGAAGTTTCCCAGCAGGTTGACGATCTCAGCGCAGTAGTTCATAAATGCAATATCGAGGGTTTCCAGAAGGCTTTATTATCAATGGACAGGCCTTCTCCTTCCATCCCTCGTCCATCAGAGCATCCCGCTAACTCTCTGGATGTTTACATGCACGTTGATCAGAAACCTTGCGTTCAATCATTGACTAAAGAATCGAGAATTAATGGAGGAGAAGACGAAGAGGATGAGGAATCCCTGAAGCGAAAGCAATCTTTTACGCGCCGTTTACTGCCAAGTTCATCATTTAGGGAGAACCACATTCTTTCAGAAAGGCTGAGGCGCGGCGAAATGAATGAATTGTTAGCTGAAATGCGTTCTTTGCTGCCAAATCCAACTGCCATGGTACCATATGTTTGGTTTTGTTTTTAGTAATATTTGTTCAAAGTCTGTAAATTCACCGGCGCTATTAACAAACAAGATTCCTAAAGTTTTGTTCCTGTCGTAAAGAATTTTTTGTTTAATAAAGATAAACAATAGGATGCACAGAGATTATTATTAACAATCTCGATGGTAATTGTAGTTTCAGAGTGATAAGGCTTCCATTGTCACAGAGACCATAAAATACATTCAATTTCTCAAGCGCGACCTTGCTCTTCATTCTGAGAAACCTGCAACTACGGTATTGCCCAACCCCATAAAATCTGAAGCCATGAGCTCGACTGCAATAATCCATCGAACTCCCTTTACGAAATCTGATAAATCAATCTGCACTAAGTATGGGGAATACGAAGAAAATTTGACAGTGAAGTACGACGGCAAAGACATTTTCATTACAATAAACTGTGTGAAAAAGGCCAACCTGTTACCTTCCATTATACTGTCCGTGCAATTGCATGATATGGAAGTAATGGATGCTTTTGTTTCTGTAATGGAAAGAGTAGAATTCGTGTGTCTACACGTTAAGGTGGGTCTATTTTAAAGTTATATTTTTTTTCCATGTTAAAACAGGCGGCCCAAATATTGGATACGGTGTCCAGAGAAGATTTTTCTTGTACCTGAAGAATCTTATCAATTCCCATATATGTTTCTAACAGTAAGTGCATAAGATAATGCATCAGCCCTCTTCTTTTATGTCATTCAAGCACGTTAGAATGGAAGAGCCTTTCTGTTATGTTTACAAAATACGGGTTGTCTACTAAATACGTAATTTTCATTAGTTATCATGAAAAAGATAATATAACGCGTTGTTACCTTTTTCAACATTAATGCCTAACAAGTATGTTGAAAGTGAAAGGCACTCTACAATAGTTAGTCGTGGGCATTGAAGACATTAAAATCAAGATGAATGGATAAATGAATTTTATGTGTAAGTTATTGGAAATATGCATGTTATTGCAACCTAGCTTTTTAGGAATATTAAAAATAGATTTAGTTTTGTTTTAGTTAACTCAGTTTTATCTTATTTTTAGATTTAAATTTAATTCAAATAAATCTGCTTTAATTCATGTACAATATGCAGTTGTTTTAAAATATGAGTTTAAATTTAGAATGTTCAGTTGAAGAGTTATTAGTGGGTGCATTATTGTATTTAAATATCAGCAATTGTAATTACTTCGTATGCACACACAGAAGTGCACATGCCGAATTAGAGAAGTGCTGCAAACACAAACTTCATTGTAATTTGAGTCAAAGCTCTAAGTATGAGTTAATTAATGCAGATTACGCACAATAGTGTCGGTTTGAGTATTTTTGTTTTTATGCAAGATATTTAATTGTTCTGTTTATTTATTTTATGATGTTTGTTGTACAATACTGCAAATTTTCTACAAATTGGTATAAGAGCAAGTTATTCCAGTAGCTTAATAAATTAGTAGCAGGTTATGGCTTCTACATCCTAAATGTAGAAGCCATAATTTAACAGAAAAAATTATGACTAGTGGTCGTTAGCCATGAAGTTGTTATTTAGATCTCAACAAGTGTGGGAGATCGTTGAAGATGGGTACACATAGCCCACAGATGCAATAGTATATACTGCACTTTCTCAGGAAGAGAAAGATACTTTGAAGGAGTTACAAAAGAAAGATAGCAGAGATCTTTTATATAGTCATCAGGTGACGCAAAAAAAGAATCGTCCAAGAGTGGCAGCATCCATTCAAGAAAAGACCACTTACGATACTTAACAAGATGCATGTCAAGGTAAGGAGAAAGGAAAAATCACCAAGCTATAGTTACTTCTTAGAGATATTGAGAATTTGGCATAGAAAGATTCAGATTCAGTAGAATTGTTTTTTACTTATGTAGTTGGCTTAGTTAATCAAATCAAATCCCATGGTGAGACTCTTGAAGACAAAAACATTATTGAAAAATTACTTAGGATTTTGCCTATGAAATTTAATCGTTTAGTTCTTGATATTCAAGAAACTAAGGATCTGAGTCAATTTTCTATTGATGAGTTGCATGTATTGCTAATCAATCATGAACATAGGATCAATATATCACATTTAAGTGTAGATCAGGATTTTGCATCTCAAACATCTGGAAGTCATGGAAAAGAAAGAGGTAGTCTCAGCCCAAGAGGCAGAAGAAGAATTCCATCTAAAGGACACAGCAGTGGTTCATCAAGCTAGGATGGAAGAGGGCATAATCAAGAATAGAGTTATGGTCAGATACAAGATAAGTCTCATGTTGAGTGTCATTATTGAAAAAATTATGGGCACTATGCTTATGATTGCAAGAAAAAACAATATGATTAGGAGAGGCAAAATAAAAATCAAGTTTGAAGTTCTATTTCTAAACCTATGTTTATTGCGTGCACAAGGATTGCCAAAGAAACACCTTCTTTATCCCCTATTGATTGTAATTTTTCAAAAGAGAGTCCATGTGATGTATGGTATTTGGATTCAGGTTGCAGTATTCACATGACAGGTAATCTAGATTTGTTTTCTATTTTGATGATTCAGTTAAGGGTGTTGTAACTCTTGGAAATAACAATATTGTGTCTATGAAAGCAAAAGGAACTGTTAGTATTCTAACAAGACAAGGGGAGCAAACAAGTATGCAAGATATTTAGTATGTTATAGGTTTGAAACATAAACTTACGAGTATTGGATAACTGATACAAAAAGGATACCGAGTCTATATGGAAGAAAATGAGTGTGTGATTATGGAAAAAGTTCATACCATTCAGTTGATTGCAAAAGTGAATATGATCACCAATAGGATGTTTCCATTGATTTTAAAACCTGAAAAAAAGAAGAAATTAGACCTGTTTATAACAAAATCACTAGCTCAGTTTGCAACAAAGTCTTGTGCTAAGCCAAATCATCATTTTGCTGAGTCCTGTGCTTAAACAGATAAAGCCTGCGCCAAGGTAAAACAGTCTTGTGCTAGTGTAACAAAGTCCTGCGCCAATGGAAATAAGGTCTGTACTACAGCAAGTGAGTCCTTCAGTGAAGGAACACAATCAACTTTTCATTCATTCATGAAGGATGAATTATGGCTTTGGTATCTAGGGTATGGACATTTGAATTTATTACATAGATATAATATGGTTAAAGGTTTTCCATTGATTCAGAAATCAGAAAGGGTATGTGAAGGTTGTATTTTGGGGAAGCAACACATAGATTCATTCCCAGTTGGCAAAATAGCAAGAGCAAGTGCACCACTTCAGATTGTACACTTAGATTTATGTGTACCTATGAAGACAACTTCTATTGGAGGTTGTATTTATTTTATGGCATTCATTCATGATTACACAAGGAATACATGGATTTATTTTTTGAGAAATAAATCAGATGCCTTTGATACATTTCATCAGTTCAAGGCATTAGTGAACAAGCAAATTGGTTACTACATCAAAGTTCTCAGAATAGAAAGAGGAGGTGAGTATGTTTCTTATGATTTTATTAATTTTTGTTGATGTCATGGTATCACAAGTAGTTTACTACCAGTTATACACCATAATAGAAAAGTGTGGCAGAGGGGAAAAATAGAACCATCATGGAGATGGCGAGAAGCATGTTGAAGGAAAAATATCTTCCAAATGATTATTGGTCAGAAGTAGTAGAAACTTCTGTTTATATTTTGAATAGGTGTCCAACAAAACTTGTTAGGAACATGTTTCCTCAACAAAAATGGGCTAACATGAAACACATTGTTTCACATTTCAGAGTTTTTTGTTGTGTACCATATGCACATGTACCTAATGAGCTAAGGAAGAAGTTAGACAATAAAGGAGAAAAGTGTATTTTTGTTTGGTATTAAGAGAATAAAAAAGCGTACAAGTTGTACAATCTAGTCACTAGAAAGGTTGTGATCTACAGGGATGTACAGTTTATTAAGAATGAAGCATGTGATCGAAGTATAGAGAAAATAGTGAGTATAGAAACATCTATTCCTCATGATGATTATGCCAAATGAAACTTTAGTGCAGCAAGGTACTATATCTACAAATCTTGGACATGCACCACAAGTTGTAGCACAAGGTACACCTCCATTTATAGTTAGGAGGTCACCAAGATTTCAGCAATGTAAGAGACACCATAGAGAACACTAGAAGCTACTCCATCACCACAAAATAGTCCTGCATAAAGTAGTCTTGCGAAATAGAAAACAAGAAGTCCAAATGATATTTACAATGTTGATACAACTAATTCATTTTAAGTTTTTACATTATTTTATGATGCTGTAGATCCAGTATATTACAAAGAGTCTGGAAATATGCACGTAATTCCAACTGTAGATTTTTAGGAATATTAAAAATATATTTAGTTTTGTTTTAGTTTACTTTAGTTAACTCAGCTTTATCCTATTTTTACGATTAGATTTAATTCAAATATGTTTTCTTTAATTCATGCATAGCATGCAGCTATTTTAAAGCATGAGTTTAAATTTAGAATTATCAGTTGAAGAGCTATTAGTCGGTGAGTTATTCTATTTAAATAACAACAATTGTAATTGCTATGTATGCACACACAGAAGTGTGAAATATGTACAGGTAGAATTAGAGAAGTGATGCATGCACATACTTCATTGTATTTTGATCCGAAGCTCTAAGTATGAGTTAATTAATGGAGATTACGCACAACAATGTTGGTTTGAATATTCTTCTATTTATGAAAGTTATTTAATTGTTCTTTTTATTTCTTTTATGTTTCTCGTTGTATAAGACTATAGATTTTCTACATAAGTTCATAGTCAAGATATTGACAGCTGACTGCAAACTCACGTGATAGAAAGGCACCACACTTTAAAATAACATAACATATATCTAAGTTATATTACAAAAAACCTAAATTATACAGTTTCCATATCATTTATAATTGAAATGTGATTGTGTTTGAAGTTACCTTATAAAATAAAGCACTTAATTTTTTAAAGAAGTTTGTTTACCTAAACAACTGTGTTCATGTATTATGGATAATTTTATATTATACATTTAAACTATGAGGAAAATGGGTTCATGAAAAAAAATGTGATAAATAAAGACACAAATAGATAAATTAAGTATGAATATATAAGATGCACCATTAACCTAAAAGGCCTTCGAATCATACATTGATGCAATAGGATATTTTGTATTCATGGTTATTGTCATTACAAATGTTTTCTAGTCATTTTTGTTACACAGTTCACATGACTTTTGCATGATAGTTTTGTATGCAGAATTTTATCAAAAATTTTATAATACTTCAGCCTTGTCAATTGAACTAAAATGTAAATACATAAAGATCATATAGTTTTCTTTAGCAACTTCAAATTGCTAAATAGTAATAGTTTGAACTAGTAATAAATTATTTTTATTTTTATTCAATTTTAAAGATTACTTTAAGCATCATATTTTACGTTTTTTAGTGGATATATAAATGTGTAATTATTCTTGCAAGATCAAATTTTGTAACTATGATTAAGCCTCTTATCTGTAGAGTCCCTTTATTTAGATAGAGCACCTTTAAGGGTGTTATAATTGGGCATTGGATTACATAGTTTAATGGCATATCTTCCTAAGTTCTAGAGGGAGCATATAGATTCAACAATGAGAAGTAATGAAATAAACTAAACCAATGATCACTTACAGCTAAGAAACTATGAGTAAGGGGAATTCACGTAGTCAAAACCATCCAGGGCATGATTCTGGTCTCAATTGTTTGACTCTGCCTTACCGGGTGTCTCCTAGGCTTTGCACTCAACAAGACTTTATCCTTGGTGGGCTCAGTGAAAGCCATATATCACACCAATAAACCAAGGGCCATTCAACACTTGTAGATGATTTTCGAGAGAGAAGAAATGGCTTGTTATCTATGGGATTTTATGGCTTCAAATTTCTTCACTATTTTGCTAGAGTTTAGTTTCCTTCACTTTTTAAAAAAAGGAAGAAAGAAATAAGTATTGATGCTAGTTATGATTACCAATTTCAAAATAAACTATTTTCACATGCTTCAAGATATTAAAACTGATAATTTGATTTTCTATGTTTGTTTTACAGTAATTCTTGACCCTTGCACTTTCCACGATGCTATGCATGATTCATTTACTATGGATACAAATTATCTAGTTACATTCATAGTGGAACTCCATTCCCCTCTTTCTACATTTTAAAATATGATCATAGGGGCTAGTTCATACTACTTTATTGCTTATAATATTCAAAACTTACACTTATAATTTTCCATTACTACATATGAACATCCCAACATTACATATTTTAAATGTCTTTTGACTTTCATATTGTTCCTTATGTTTGCCCTTACTTTTTCCACTATGTCCAATGCACACAAGTCTACACATATTATATTTTCTCCTTATAGGTACATTCTTAATGCTTATAGACTTCGTCTTACACCAATTCAAATATTAGAATCTATCAGGTCTTCCCCTCACCATTGTTGACATTATTCTTTGGGTAGGTTTTGAAATATTTTACCTATTATATCCTTTGCCACTATGGCATGGTCTCTCTCACATCATGACATAGTTCTCCCTAACACACACACTTTGGGTGCATAAAACTCTCCCCTCCTCATAGTCACATGTTCTAATCAACAAATCATGTCTATCCATATTATTCACATACAAATCTATATATCACTCTTTCTTTTCAATTCATGTCAATCTTGATGGCAACACTTTCTCATATCTACAGGCACACCTCGGTACATCTCTATACACTCCTATAATTATATGATATCCTCTACTCATGCTTACTTATGGATCATTCTATGCATGGCACACATACCACTTCATATTTATGATACAAATCCTTTGATGTACTTTATATACTCTGGCTATTCTTACTCACAATGATCATATCTATTTACTAGAATCTCTTTATATATACAAACTTGGGCACATCCGACATTCCCTCCTTCCCATCGCTAGCAATTCTCTCTAGTGTATACTACTACACTTCACACTTTGTGCATCATTTCTAACCTTCCTAATCACTCCTACAAATTTGGTACACAAATTATATCATCATCACCCTATGTCGCAATCTAGTTCTATGGTTCATACTCAAGGAATGAGGGTATAATTCTGAAATGATCCTATTTACACTTCACACTATTTTATTCACGATACATCTTTCTAGCATCTATACCAAACCACTCATTACTTGATTACACATTATTTTTCTATGGTTCATTCTTTACTATTTAGGGTTCATTTAAATGAACCTCATCTCATACACATCTACTAGCAGGAATGCTACTCCTATCATCTTTACATTTCACATACAACACCATCACACTCATACACAACATTTTCATATCTTGGTTGCATTTAATCTTGCTAGCTTATTATATCTACATGTTACACGTTTGTTTCCATGCTAGATATATTCTTAGTATGTCAACATCTTTCTATATTTAAACACATGAGAATTCCATTCGTCTTTTGAGGTGAGTGAAAATCTTGTCATCACCAATCCGGCACTATGATAATTCTTCACCGGGAACTCCTCGTGCTATGAGTATTTACTAATGCAAAGCCTTTAGTTTGGTGGATGTAATATGGAAACAAAGCAAAAAACATAACACAAGAATACCATTGACTATGATAAGACGGAATGATGACAAATCTGAAATATCAAAGTAAATTATAATATTAACATGAAATTGTTACAATGTCACCCATGAGGTACTTCAAGTGTTATTGACTTCACGTGCCTTCCACCAATACTATGGAAGAAACTTTACAATTACACCTCTTAATTGCTTCTTCAACACACCTTTAAAGTGATGGCTTCCTTTACACACTTCATACAATATTTCTCACTACTTCTTTCTATGCTAAATGAGGGGGGTGGCCTCTTTATTTATAGAACTTCCAGGCTTATCTATCTTATCTCTAAGGTAGGATAAGAAATCCACTCTGACGAATCATATCCCATACCTTAACTCTTATCTATACATGTAAAATTATCTCTTAAGATAAGATAAACTTTATCATTTCACATGGGTTCCACATTTTTAGAATTTTTACAAATAAAATACACAAAATATTTATGACCTCACTCCTTGTCCTTATTACCAATATAATATTTCTAATTCCTAATCATGTAGACCCTACTTCTCTACTTATCCCAACTTTGACATTTTAACATTACCGGACCACTTACGACAAATATTTACTTTTTACAACATTCCTATTGTAATTTGACTATTACCATACTCTACATTATTGGCGGCGTCGTACTGGCAGCGCCGTTATCTTCTATCGGATGCTACTACTAATTATACTTAACAACATCCTATTCCTAATACATACATTAATGAAATAGAAATTACGGAGGAAAATTTTAGTGTCAACATCTTCCCCCTTCCTAGCTTCTACTCCGTCCTCGGAGTAGACTCTTTTGGTGCTTGGAAAATCTTCAACTTGTCGTGGTTGACCGATTTCGTAATGAGAGTGCCATCCAATTCCTCCGGTTGGTACGTACCATTTTCATGCACAGATGCTATTTTGTAGGGCCCCATCCATTTTGGAATAAATTTTCTGTCTTCGTTTTTTTGTATCTGGAATCATATACTAGAACCAAGTCATTCACATGAAATGGAGAACACCGGATCTTTTGATCAAAGTATTCCTTTTGCTTCATTTTCTTCGTATAGCTTGTATCCTTAGCTATTTACCTCATTTCCTCTAGCAAATGAAGATGTACCAACCTTTCTTTTACTGAATCACTTTCATCCATTCTTTCATTTTTCATTACTCTGACCATGGGAATATCAAACTCAATAGGAAGAACTGGATCAATGCCATAAGCCAACTAAAATGGGGAGTATCCTGTTGCTGATTTTGATGTTGCCTTATATGCCCACAATGCTGCATGAATCCTTTTATCCCATTTATGCACCTGCAAGGCTGCATCTTTTACTAGAATTTGACACAACACAAAACTTGTTCGTTCCACCTATCCATTTGTGCTTGGCTTGTATGTTGTTTCCTTCCTGTGCTTAATAGAAAACTTATTGACTAGGGATTCTACCACCTCATTAATGAAGTGGCTTCCTTGATCTATTACAATTTCTAATGGACAACCAAATCTTGTGACAATGCGTTCATATATGAACCTTGCCACTTCATCCATGGAAGTTGTTTTTCAATGGCCTAGCTTCAACCCACTTGGTTAAATAATCTGTGGCAACTACAATATACTTATTTTGGGCGTGAGGTAGTTGGAAGTGGACCTAAAATGTCTATTCCCCACTTTTTAAAGGGACCAAGTGGAAGAATAGGACATAATGGAGCTGATGAAGTCTTACGATTACCATGTGTTTGACGAATATCACATGTCTTACAATAATTATAACAATCTTTAAAAAGAGCATGGGCCAGTGATAACCTACATCCAAGATCCTTCTTGCTATAAGTTGTCCAGAGAAGTTTCCCTCCACATGTACCAATATTGTGGAAGTCTTCTAGTATTTCCTTCCCTTGATCACATCCAAATGCCCTCTTGTACTGTCCATCAGGTCCTATTCGAAATAATACTCCATGTAGAATAGAATATGGATGACTAGCTTGAGTAATCTTTCTCTTAGTCTTTGCATTGGCACTATCAGGAAACTTGAATTCATTCAGATAATTCCAAATATCTATGTATTCACTAGGGATTGTGTCAAGGGATAACAATGCTACATCGGGGAAATCATCATCATCACAAGATGATCCTAAACCATCATAGGCTCGAGAGAGTGCATCCTACATTGACATGCTTTTTTCCTGGCCTATCTATAATATCAAATTCAAATTCTTGTAGCAAAATTATCCATCTTGCTATTCTCCCTGATGGGTTAGGCTTATTGACAATATACTTTAGAGTCTGATGATCTGTTACAACTATAAATTTCTGCCCTAGCAAGTAATTTCTAAACTTCTTTACAGCAAAAATGATAGCTAGAGCCTCTTTTTCAGTTACATTATAATTTACCTTAGCACTGCTCATTTGTCTGCTCCCAAAGTAAATTAGATGTTCATTCCCATTTTCATCCTTTTGGCTCAAAGTACTTCCTAGTGTTGCATCTTAGGCATCAGTGTACGCAATGAATGGCTTGCTCCAATCTGGATTCTTTAAAACAGGTGAAGACACCAGGGCTTCCTTCAGTTGTGCAAAATCTTCATGTGCCTTATTTCCTGGTTCATAAGTAACATCCTTCTTCAAGAACTAGGTTAGTGGCTGTGCAATCTTTGAAAAATTCTTGATGAACCTTCTATAGTAACCCACATGGCCAAAAAATAATCTCAACTTACTTCTATTCATAGGAAATGGTAAATCTTTGATTTTTGAAACTTTATCAGGATTAGTACCAATACCATCTCTGGATACAACATGCCCTAACAAAACACCTTTAGAACATCCAAAGACACACTTTGTAGGGTTTAGTGAGGCTTGTGCTTCATCTAAGCTTTGAAATGTTGTCTCCATTTGGTGCAGGTGGTCCAACTTGCTCCCATAGATGTAAAAATCATCCAGAAATACTCTGATGAAGGTCCTAATGTAGGTTTCGAACACCCTATTCATCAAACGCTGGAATGTTGCCGGAGCATTACACAACCAAAAAGGCATAACTCTATAAACAAACGTTCCCCAAGGAGTGGTGAACGTGGTCTTTAGCTGATCTTTCTCTACTTTTTTATACTTGGTTGTAGCTGCTATATCCATCAGCAAAACTATAACACTCCTGGCTAGCTACTTCATCCAAGATCTGATCTGAAAATGGAAGAGGGTAATGATCCTTCTTTGTTTCCTTATTGAGCTTCCTATAATCAACACAAATGCGTAGCTTCCCGTTCTTTTTTAATGAGATCACAATGGGAGAAACCCATTCTGAATTCTCCACAGAAAATATGAATCCTGCATCAAGCAACTTATCTATTTCTTCTTTTACAGTCTTGGAAAAATTAGGATTCATTCTATATGGAATTTACTTTATGGGCTTAGCACCATATACCAATTCAATAGAATGTTCTACCCAACTTACTTGACAGAGTTCCTTGTAATCAAAAGTGAATATGTGTATGTACCTTCGAAAGAGCTGGAGGTAGGATTCCTTCTCACTTTCCATCACAGCATCACCAATCTTTATTTGTTGGAGATGATCATCAATTTCTTCTTCAGATAATTTTATGGGGTCACGAGTCAGTGTGACTGCAAGGATATCCATGACTGAAACATCAACCTCACTTTCTTCATCTTCAGTGTCCACTTCATTGGTACTAGAGTAATCAGAGGATGTCCAATCATTAGTTTCATCACTTGAATCCATAGGTTCTACCTTATGATGTCGAGGGATCACGTTTATCTTCACCCTCTCTCTACCACATCCAAGTGTCATGAAACCTTCATTCCAGTAGTTTCTTGCATGAACTCTCCTTAGCCATGGTCTTCCCAGCAGCATTGGGTACGCAACAGTACCATTTTTCATCACCTGAAAGTCTACCACACATACCACACCCATAACAGATATTGCCACATTTGAAACTACACCTTCTGGTTTAGTTTTTTCTTTATTTAATGACCTTAACATAAGTGTTGAAGGGCGATCAATTTTTAAACCTAGCATATCCATTACAGACTCGGTCATTACATTAATTGCAGCACCTCCATCAACTAAGACATCATGAATTGAAATACCATTACATAATACCTCAGCTTGTGGAGCATAGGGATCCGCCTCTACCTCCAAAACAGGGACCTCAACCTCCTTCCTTCGTCAAGCATTGAGTCCACTTTGCAACTCCCACCTCTTCTCAGAAGACATAGCCAAGAGTTGACCATATGTAATATTTGTAGGCCTTTTGGACAGATCTTCCAAGATGGAGTATGGTCCTTGCCCCTGTGAAATCAAAAAATCCTACACACCCAACTTTCTTCTCCTATGTTTCTTACTAGTTTCTCCTTTCATCTTCTTAGGATCATTTCCATCTTGATTATCTTTTTCTTTCTTTCTTTTTGTTACAAACACATCTACTTTATTATTTCTGCTCTTATCTACTACATCAAAAGAATTCACAGGTGCTTTTCCTTTATCATTATCTCCTTTACCAGATGTAGAAGCTCTATCTAGACAATTATACTTATAATGCCCCTTTTTATAACAACCATAACATATAACTTCAAAAATATTTCTTTTTGGACCTCTATCTCCTCCCTGAGAACTAAATTATTTTTCTTCAAGAAGATTAATAGTCAACTGACCCATCATTTTGAGCAGATCTTCATACTCAATAGATGTACCAGGAGAAATATTTGTGCTCACTGGGAGTGGTTGTGGATTCTGGACCAAAGGTGCTGGTGTAGGCTCTACTTTAGCAACAATTTCTTTAGACTCCTCTTCCATGCTTTCTTCTTGCCTTCTTCCAATCTCCTTTGCTTGTTCAATGGTAGTTTGGTGGTCATACATCACTCGTTGTCTAATCTCTGGCTTCATCCCAAGAATGAAGTGCTTACAGAGGAGATTATCCATGCCGTTCATCAACCCATCCGCTAATCCTTCCTTCTGGATCTGGGCATCGAGCTTCCTCCTTAGCTCTAGAACACGAGCATGATAATCCCTTATGTTCTCCTTCTCTCCTTGGGATAGCTTTGTGATATCAATCATGAGATCTGAATATTCCTGTTGTTCACCAAATTCTTCAAGAAAACTTTCAGTTAATAAATCCCATGAATTTTTCACATTTTCACCTAGTGTTTCAAAGCACCTAAGTGCTGAACCATCCAAAAAGGTAGGAAAAAATTCAGTCCATTATTCCCTTCTCATGAGGCCATTACAAATACAAGATCGTTTAAATTCTTGAATGAAAAAGGAAGCATCTTCATTAGGTTGGGCTGAAAAAACAGGAATCTTCCCCATTTTCAAAAGTAAACACCGTAAAATACCAACCCACAAGTATAATCAACAAGACTTATGTGCACAAATAATTGGAATCACTGTAATAGAAAGTGAATTTACACCTTTCTATAGTAAAATAGAAATGACCACGATAACTATGGTAAAACTTGACTTACTGCGGTAAAAACTGACTTTACTGTGGTAAATACTATTCACAGTAAAAAGTGAAGTTACTGGGGTAAATACTATTCACGGTAAAAAATGACTTTACTGTGGTAAATACTATTCACAGCAAAAATGAATTTACCATGTGGTAACTACTATTCACATAAAAAATGACTTTACCATGGTAACTACTATGCACAGTAAAAACAAGGTTACCCTCCAATTGATTTTTGACTAAGTGGGAATATCTCTCCAGAAAATCCACCAACGAGGAATGGTCCTGGCAACGGAACCAAAATGTCATCACTAATCCGGCACTATGATAATTCTTCACCAGGAACTCCTCGTGCTATGATTATTTACTAATGCACAACCTTTATTTTGGTGGATGTAATCTAGAGACAAAGCAACAAACGTAACACAAGAATACCATCGACTATGATAAGACGGAATGATGAAAAATCTGAAATATCAAAGTAAATTATAATATTAACATGAAATTGTTACAATGTCACCCATGAGGTACTTCAAGTGTTATTGACTTCACTTGCCTTCCACCAATACTATGGAAGAAACTTTACAATTACACCTCTTAATGGCTTCTTCAACACACCTTTAAACTGATGGCTTCCTTTACACACTTCATACAATATTTCTCACTACTTCTTTCTATGCTAAATGAGGGGGGTGGCCTCTTTATTTATACAACTTCCAGGCTTATCCATCTTATCTCTAAGATAGGATAAGAAATCCACTCTGACGAATCATATCCCATACCTTAACTCTTATCTGTACATGTAAGCTTATCTCTTAAGATAAGATAAACCTTATCATTTCACATGGGTTCCACATTTTAAGACTTTTTACAAATAAAATACACAAAATATTTATGACCTCACTCCTTGTCCTTATTACCAATATAATATTTCTAATTCCTAATCATGTAGACCCTACTTCTCTACTTATCCCAACTTTGACATTTTAACATTACCGGACCACTTACGACAAATATTTATTTTTTACAACATTCCTATTGTACTTTGACTGTTACCATACTCTACATTATTGGCGGCGTCGTACTGGCACTGCCGTTATCTTCTATCGGACGCTACTACTAATTGTACATAACAACATCCCATTCCTAATACATACATTAATGAAATAGAAATTACGGAGGAAAATGTTAGTGTCGACAATCTCTTCCAAGTTTTTGTTCCACGCTGCAATGATGTTTGGCATAGTACATTTTACCAGTACCATTGAGGATCCTAGGGGAATATACTTTCACTTTTCAAACATTCTACACGCTTCATGTTTTTTTGCTACATTGTTCATTATTTCTCATTATAAGTTACTCTACATTTTTGCAGATTTAGACATGTGTTGACATAGTATTTATCTTTCTAACAAGATAACAGGTTCATTATGTGTAGAATTTTTGTTGAAGGACTATATACAACCATGGCTATTTTTCACATTTTTCTTGTTATTGTTTGTTATTATATGCTATTATTTATGGGATATGCCCTATGTCTTATGTGCTCATTGTATGCTTTTGGACAATTTGGCTATTAATGTCTTGTGACATTGTGAGAGATGTCCCATATTTAAAACCCTCTTTTCATGGTCTATGTTATGTACACACTTGATTGTTAAATTGTATTTTTTTACATGCTAGCTAGTTTCACTACTAATTTGCATATTCCTTGGTCTCTACCATGGAAATTCCCTACAACTTATAGGTATCAACATTAGATCACAATCATGTCCTCACCTTTGGGCTGCATTATCCTTCTATCATAGGATGCACACCAAGCGAGGGAAAATACATTTGGTGAATAAATCACCCATATAAAATCTTATAGCTATAGTTCAGATTAATAGAGTAAATAAATAACACATGCATATAGTCACATAATAGTCCATAATAAGACTTGGACTACACACACTAGATAAACACTAGCGCCTAAGTACTCTAGTCCTTCCTAGGCATTAATGACCTGGGAGGTAACACAATCAGTTTCTTAGTACATCATAGTATTCAATAGTTCAAAGATAATTTCTATAGTAACTATTATCTATCAAAAGTACACCTCATAGAGAGATGACTGCAGAGGTTCTAAGCTTACTCTGGATCTCTCTCTTTTGTATATATAATGGAAACACCTCAGGTCTATGGGTATACCTATTGCTAAGGTGAGTCTATGTTATCAAAGCCAGTTATTTCTTGATGTATCCTAAACTAAGTTTTTTAGGTTTTGGGGGTAAAATATGATTGTAAATGAATTGAAAACTGGGGTGATACACCAATCTTGTTAAAGGATTTGAATGAGTACATGCACAAATATTTCAGAATGAATTTATGGTGCACAAACCAATAGTTTTCAGAAAAATATTAAGGAAAAAAACTTGATGTATTGAGGGAATGATTCACAACAATATTGTTAAGATAAACATGCACACTAATATCATGTAGAAATAGCTAAATTTGCAGCAAGGTAAGATGATCAATCACATAATTTAATAGTCACAAGAAATAATAAAGTATACACGACACTAAAAAAAATTGGAAAGGAAGAAATCAACTCTCATTCAAAAGGCAAAACTGGAGAAATCTTCTTCAGCATTCCTATGTCCAAAAAATCCTCCTATGTTTCTTGAAATTACACACAATATATAGCAATTTTATTCATCCCACCCCTTCCTAAAAATAGACTAAATTTTTTACTCACATATGCATCCTATTTTTATCGTTTATCATGAATAAATAAAGGAATAAAAATAAACATGGTAATATAGTGAGGCATTAATAACCTTGGTTAAAAAATTACAACTCAATCATATTGCAGTTTACTATTCTATTTTTAACAAGGTTGGATGAATAACTTAGCTAATAATAAGCTTTGCTTTATGAGTAAGTTTTCTCCAATGCATGCAATCTTTAACTTCTAGTGGATGATGTGACATATGTAACTTGACCAACTTGCTATGATAAATTTAGCACTTTAATCTTGCCCCTTAGATGCATATGCAAGAATGAATCTCTATGTGTGAGTAAAATAATTTCTTTATTTGCAACACTTTGCAAAAATAATCCACCCATGCATTCATCTTGATGGGGACCACCTTTGGTTTTGATGTTGAAATATGTTCTGTCCTCTTTTGATTAAATGTAAAATTCAACCTTGTACACCTATTGCTATTGTTTTCCTTCTAAACTTCCCATTGTGGGGACCACCTGTGATGTGCACACTTTTTCTTCATTCTGGTTTTTACCTACTTTTGAATAATCATTGGATGATAAAAAGTCTTCATTCTTTCAATTGGTCAGAAAACCTAGTTTTTTTAATGGCATAGTTTGATTGTTTTTTATGAAAGACCCATAGAAAATAACATAAGGTTTACCTTTTTCTTGGTGGTACATAGACTATGGTTTTGCAATTTTATTCAGCCTTTTCATCATAGGTAATATAAGGTAAATCTCACCCTTTTTGCTAATCATTTTGGTTGGCTTGTATATTTTAGACCTTTCATACGTCAAAGCATATGATAAGGAAATGATATGGTTTGCCCCTTTTGAATGATGATTCGACCATTCCCATGAATTTTGGTGACAATTAGATGCACTTGGGTTAAGTTACATTATAACCCCTCAATTTGCATTGATAATTTAAATTGAACTTTGGCCATTGATTCTGGTACTTACCTCATCTCTAATCATTGATCTCAAGATCCATGATTAGGGTTTGCACTTTGTAATAAATATGGTCAGTGATCCCTAAGCCATTGATATTGTACATCTTGATCTGCACCATTGATCATGACCCTGGTTAGTTTAGGGTTTTATGGAAAGTTAACATGATGGTTTTTTTCCTACCGTGGTCAAGTTTCATTAACTCACTAAGAGTTACTGTAGAAAAATGTTGAGAACCCCATCATTTTTGCATTATCACTTGAGCTCTCTATGAGCTAGCAAAGCTATGTCAAAATGTTTCTATAACGGCCATTTGAGGTTTTGATGCTTAGTATTTCTTTCTCATAGTCGAGTCATTTATGGGGAATGAAGCTTTCTACTGAGTTCAAGCTCTATGTGTAAGCTTTGTGATATATTTGTATTAAAAGTGGTTCTCAGGAAATTCTTATGGAAACTTGATCTTTACGAAGCCATTGTTGATGGGTTTTCTCTACTTGGCCATCGTCGTGAAGGAAATTTGTTCTCTCCCTGTAAAATGCTGTAAAAATGAACCGATAAGATTTTTGAGCTCTCTGTGGCTTCCTCCAAGGATCTGTTGTTTGAGAAAATTGGTGAGTAAATGCAAAAGTTTGAGCTTTGTTATTTCTCTATTTATGCTAAAAAACTTCACACAACTTAGTTTGAGGCTTTGATCCTATTGCTTATTTGTGCTTCTGAGATTTTTTTTAACTATTTCCATGATCTTCGTACCATCTTTGTTGTTATTTGAAGATTTGGGTTTTTGATAATATTGCTCATATTTTATTAGATTTGAGCTCTTCCCCATTTTTAAAACGGGTTCCATGAGTTGGATATCTCTTAGAAAATTGGGCAAACCCCAGACTATCCTTTTAGCTGTGGTGGATGAAAATATGGTTTTTCCTTGTTCTGTCCAAGTTGCATCGAGTCATTCAATGGCCATTACCTAAACTCTTGGCCATCATTTTATTTTGGGCTTCAATCCAAGTTCATTTATTTATCCTATTTCATTATTCTAGCTCTTCTAAACCATGTGTGTTCGGCCATGGAAACTTTGAATGCCACTTTGTTGTGGGTTTACCATAGCTAACTCTTTTTGAGATTTGACTTGTGTAATGTAGAGCTTGATTTGTGTGAATCTCCATCTAGGTATCTTTCTCGATCGGGTTTCAACATTTCTATTACTTTGAGCGATCATTTACCTACTCTGGCATCATGAATGATGTAAGAAAACTCATTATGAATGCCTAGATATTAATGGAGCTTTGCTTAGATGTAGCACCTTTAATGTATTTTTTTTATTGAGCTCCTTTTTCACGGCTTATCATTTCACAACCTGGGATTTTGACATAAATTGTGCTCTACTTCGAATAGATATCTACATCCATGATTTTGCTTCAACTTAATCCCTTCTAAAACTTTGTAACTGAAACCATTGGCGTGCTTGGAGTTATTACTTTATATTTCGAGAAACTCGTACTTATGTTGATTCATGTCATTTCTTATGGTTATTCACCATTGGAATCAAATCAGGAGCTTGAAGCTTTGGTGGGATTTCTATTTGAAAATGTTTAGCTGTTATAGTTTGATTTTTCTGGCACTCATTCCTCTTTCATTCTGATGGCTAGCCTTTTATCTTTGAATTGGGAGTTAGAAAATCTTGAAGTTGAAACCGGTTATTTCCATTACATTCTTATGTAGCCTATGAATATATTGGTTTTGAATTTCACTTTGGTCCATAAACATTTCACGTTTTGGATAAAATAACTTAGAACATATGTATTTATTCACTATGTTCATCTGTTTTTTAGCATATTTATGCATTCCTTAGTAGATTATTGTTCATTTCTGTTCCATCTCTCGTTGTATTCCGGTTGATATATTATTGTGATAAATTTCCTACTTGAATCATTATATCAATACCTCATTCATTCATAAGAAATATACTTGAATTGCATTAAGAATGGTATGACTGTACCTATAATGTTCATATGAAACATGTTGATTTCAATTTAATAATGAATTTTGACGCTGGAAATTACATCTTTATGCAATGAGTTCATAACAAGAATTTCCTTGTTACATAACCTATATTTGATTGATTGTTACAGTAAGAAACCTTGTGACTTTTCTTCTTATATGAGATCTTCTATTTTTTATGGTTGATCATTCCTTCTCCATTTCCACAAAAAATGGCTATGATGGAACTTAATTTGGGATGTTGGTAACTCCACTATTTTCTGAAAAGTATTTGGTTTATAACATGAATTTGGGAATTTATTAACATAAGAGAAACTATATTGTAACTGAATTGAAAAATCCTATTGTTAGTGTATGGATGTTCTCTGTGTTTTTGGAGCAGTGTCTATCTTTGACTATCTACCCATTTCTACCTTGGTGACTATCTATAACTATTTTCTTAGAGATTTGTCATTCATTTTAGGTTGCATTCATGGTCTGTTTCTATAGTGTAATAAATCATTTTTAGCTCGAAATAGCATCTTTTTGTAGACTGTTCAACAATTTTTTTTTCCCCTTGAAAGCCTATAGACCTTTTCCATAATTATTGAAAGTATTTCCACTATATGTTGCATCATTGCTTTTATCTTTAAGATGCAACACAAATATTACGCATTATAATTTAAGGCGCTGGTCCTATCACTTGTATCTACATACTGTAATTTAAAATTAATCATAGTTGACACTGCATTATACTTGTGATCCATTAATTTCTATTTTTAAATATGTGCCTTGGTTGAATGATTCCTAGCTCAATTTCACATCTATTTCTAGACAATTGTATGTTACAAAACCATACTGATGGACAATGATTCCTTTGATAGTTGGTCATCGTAAATTTACTTCTCAATCCTAAAGATGAAATTTTCTTATACGTCCTGGAAGACTATCCCTACTTAAGTTGGAACAATTTTAGTTCTTGAACTAAAACATAATGATATGCATAGCTGAAAGTGTTGTTTGTTCATTCTATAACATTGTCTAGTAGCAACTGTATGATGGGAAGAACTTATTTAAAGCTTGATGCTTGAATATTTCTTAAAATTATTGATTTCATGAAGTGATTTGCATCCGTTTTCATTCCTTGTAAATTTTATGCCCTGTATAGCACCTTCACCTTGACAATGCATTTCAAAATCTGAGAAATTGTATCTTGTGTTTTCTATTGCTGATATCAATTTGTTCCTTCTGATATCTAAAACTATTGATGTATCTACATGATAACCATTGCTACTTTTATATATATTGTTCTTCTTGCAAATTGTGTCCAGTATAATATATGATCTGCTTCTGCTACTTGGAATTAGTTAGCTTGATTTTGATAAAATCGATATCTGAGAATGGATTACTTGGAATTCTATATTCTTTTCGTAACCTCTAGAATGAGAACCTAAGGCTTGATCTTTATTGAATATTGGAATTTTTCTGAATGTATTCCATTTTTTATAATATGCACCAGTTTCTGGTTTTAATTGCAACATATAATACTTCTAATATAGAAACACAATAGTTTGTGTTTATTTCCTTCTTCTTACGTGTACCTACACATATAGATAAGCTAGTTAGAAAATATTAGGCTTTTGGCCTCTCTCATGTTCCATAGTTTTTCTTATTTTCTATTTCTTCTATGAAATGATTCAGGGAATCATATAAACTGATGTAGAATACTACTCTTGTCAATTTTGTATCTATCTCTAATGTATCTTATGATTGTAACTCATACCTCATGATGTCAGGAGATCCATTTGCAAGAAATTAGATAGTACAGGAATATGGATTAACCTTAAGCTCCTGACTGACAGTCCTTCCTTTTTTGTGTTTTTCAGGTACAATGCCAAAGTGGATAGAGAAGATGAAGATGAAGTAAAGTTGGAGCTAGAAATTGATAAATGGAGGCAAAAGAAACTCAAGGAAATGATGTGTTTTTCATCCTCCTTTACTTCAGTACTACATCAGTAGTTATGAATTGCTTTTGAGTTACATCTAATGGCTTGTGTGAAAAAAATTTCAATCCTTTATCAATAAAATATCAAATTTTGGAACTGATTTGTGTACTTGTTTCTGCATTTCAGTTTTATGTATGGATTGTATATCGAAGTAAACAACTCAATAACATAATTGGATGTATTTAATCATGAAGGAATGAACTTTAAAATACCTGCAACTTTAATAATGAACTCCTAATTACTATAATCTGCAACTCTTTCTGTTATTCCAAAATTTAACACTCCACCTATTATGTAATTCTGGTCTTCATCAAGCTAATACATCTATCCTTAGGGATTTTTTGTTCTCTTGCTAAAGATAAATATTGAATTGCAGACTATGTGGTTTGTTACGTTTTGTATCAACATACATAACTACAAATTACATGTAACCATCAATTGCTGCAACTGAAAAATGCATTCCCATAGTTAGGTTTATTTCACTAATTCCATTCATTGTAACGAATTTTTTAGTTGCCCATTTTTGCACAAGTGCCAAAAATTTCAAATTTTCTAGCTATCCTATAGGGAAAGATTCCTGCTAGCTTGTAGACCAGTGCCTTGCTCTTTTCCATTAGGCAAGGTGTTTAAAGCATATAACCAAAACTACCTTTTTGAATGTCTTACCCTTCAGAAAAAAACTAGTTGGGAAAGGATAAGCTAAAGTAGATCACCTCCAAAAATGCACTTATTTAATTGAAAAACATTACAATGTGCATGAAGCACTTATTGAAAGGGAAATCCTACTTTAAAAAAACACTATAGGATTTTAGATAACAGTGTTTAAGAAACATATCATTAACAGGAATGGGAAGTTCTTCTCCATTCAACCTTCAAATTTGAAATGCATTGTGTTCTTTGCAAGCTGAATTCATACAAGGACCACTCTAGATTTTATCGAACTTTCTTTGGTTTCCTGGCTTTTCATGACCAGCATCCCACTTTAACTCAATGTCTCCTTCATTGAAGACTCTGAACTTAGCCTTCTTACGAAAATTTTTCTTCATCTGTTTTGGATTCTTTTCCATGTTTAGATGAGCTTAATCTCTCAGATATTGTAACTCCATTAACTCTACATAACGAACCTACAATGGTTCATTTTCAAGTAATTACATATAATGTAGAAAATATAATGCAGGAACTCAACTGAGATGGGAATTCTTGCCTCTCTTCCATAAAAAAGCTTGTATGATGAATTGCCAACTGATCTTTTAGGATTCACTCTATTAGCCTAAAGTGTTGAATTCAACATTAGATGCCAAGATCTTTGGTTATCTGAAAGTGTTCTTATGATGATCCTTAAAATATTCTTGTTTTTACTTTTAGCTCACCCATTATCTTGTGGGTAATAATTAGATGACGTACTTAAATAAATTCTATGCTTAATAGCTCAATCTGTTACCTTTGCACCAAGAAATGCTAATGCATTATCTGAAATGATAGTTGCTGGAACTTAAAATTTGTAAACTATACCTTCATAAAAGGATAGTATTGAAGTCTCATTAGCTTCTTTCAAATCTATTACTTCTTTCCATGGTGTAAATTAATCTGTAGTAGTATAAATCCATTTGTATCCTTGTGACGAAGGTGGATTTATCATACCAATAAATTCAAGATGCCACTACATGAATGGCTGATCCAATGAAATAGGTTGTAGGGGAAGCGAAGCTAAATGTTCTTTTCCAACAAAGAAAACACATTTCTTACACTTTCTCATCCGTTCAAAACAATCTTTAAATATGATGGGAAAATAGTATCCAGCTTTCATAATTTTTAAAACTGTAGTATGTGCTGAAAATTGACCTCTTGCAGGTCCTTCATGGAATTCAGATGAATTCTATCATAATCAACACATTGTAGCAAGATTCTATTTATATCTCTTTTAAATAACATGCCATGAATGAAAATATAAGGTACATATTGTAACCTGAAATACCTTTGTTTTTTCTTGTCCATACCTTCCAGATAAGTACCATGTTGTAGATGGTTAACTAAATCAGTCATCCACCTTGATTCTTGAACTTCTTGACTGATTTTGTGTTGTTGATTTTCTTGTTGCACCATGTTATCTAACTATTGATATGTAACTTCAGCATGTTGTTCTTGATCTTCTGATTCTGTTGCCTGATGTTTTCCCATATCAATAATTAGATGCTCACACAAACCTTTACCTTGAACTATTTTTGTAACACAGATATCAACGTCATATTCCATAAATTTTGTAATATAGCCTGCTCTATTCCCATTAAGCTCTTTGTTCAACAAGAATGCTTTCACACTTGGAAGAGAAATTAAAACATGTATCTTGTTATTGGAAAGCATGTACTTGAATTATTTGAATCCTCTAACTATTGAAAGTACCTATTTTTCAAGAAAGGTGTACCTTGTCTTGTAGTCATGTAGACTTTTTCCAAATAAAACAATCGGTTGCTCAATATTTTCTGCATTAATCTAAGTTAAAATAGCTGAAATAGTGTCAGCTCCCGCAAGCGCATACATTGTAAAATCTTTATAAAAATTTATATTTGCAAGAGTAGGAGCCCATGAAATGGTTGTCTTAATTGCTTCGAAACCTTTTCTCTATTCACTGGTCCAAGAGAAAGTCTTCTCTTTCTTTACCATAGTTGTCAAAGGTTTGATTAATGTTACGAAATCTGGAACAAATCTTCTAACAAAGCTGATTTTTCCTAGAAAAATCTGCAATGATTTCTTATGATGAGGTAAGGGTAACTATGAAATAGCTTCAATTCTAAAAGGATTAATAGCTAAACCTTGTTTAGAGACAATATGACTAAGCAATTTACCCTGATGAACTGAAAAAATGGACTTTTAGGGGTTCAAGGATATGCAAAGCTAAGAAGTTTTCCTTAAATGCATTAGATGTTCATAATTTTTTTTAGAAAAAATGATGACATCATCTAAGTAAACCAATATGCATTTATTTAATAAATTGTGAAAAGCCATATCCATTGCATGTTGAAATGTTGCACTGGTATTTGAAAGACTGGAAGACATTACTTTATAAGTATAACTGCCCCATTTAGTGGTCAAGGTTGTTTTATATCTATCTTTCTCATGTATAAGGATCTGAATGTATCAACTATAACCATCTAAAAGATATAATCTATCTAAACCAGAAATTATTCTCAAAATCTGATCCATATTTGGTAGCGGATAATGATATTTTAATGAAGCTTTATTGAGGTCCCTCAAATCCACACATAGCCTAATTTATTCATTATTTTTCTGAACATGAACAAGATTAGCTACCCAACTTGAATTCTTAACTAGATTATAATACCTCATTTGATTAACTTGGATAATTCTTTTCTCATAGATGACTCAATTTTCATATTTATAGGCCTTTTCTTCTGTCTAACTGTCTTAGAATTTGGTTGTAACTCTATTGTATGATGAGCTAAAATTGGATTGAAACCTCTCAGATTCTTGGTATTTCTAGGCAAAAACATCTCTGAATTCTTTACATAATTTGATAAATGATTTTTTTTCAGCTAAAGAGCATAACTTTCCAATAAGTAACTTATTTTCATCACCCACCAAGATTTCTTCATTTTTATCTGCGTGAGTTTAAATCTCACCTTTGTCTTTTCTTAACCAATCATTAGAACTGAAAATGTCTTCTAGAGTGAACAATCATTGAGGTAGCCTGTTTGTTTTTAACTGAATAGTCTAATCACCATAGAATTGTTGCATTTTTTCCTTATTTACCACAAAAAAGTGAGCTTCTTGCTACAAAAAATTACAAATTTGTTTATCGTCTACGAAAACTTGCCAATTGTCTCCATTGTCAGGCACTGAAGGTCTTATAATTAATTTAATATGTGGTTGTACCTTTTTGTTTTCAATCTATTCTAGTACATCAAAGTTTTAGTTTTTCACTTGATTAATAACTAATTTAGAATCTCAGAAAACATGTAAAGTTTTGATACCTCTCTTTTTATCCCATTGCAAGCCATGAATTAACGTTGTTTATTCAAATTCATTATAAGTACAAGAAACTACAAACTTAAAGCTGAAAATTATCTTTTATTTGAAGGGGAAGTAAGCATTAAACCTACACCTTGTTGTTTCTTATTTTTTGCTCCATCGAAGTGAAGCTTTCATAGCCCTTTTGCTGCTTCTTCTAATTTAGACAACAAGGGAATTGGTGTATTTTCTTCATGCAAGTAATAAACACCAAACAAATATTCTCCCAATTCTCTAAAAGGGTCATAAGCATGTTCTTCTTGAGTATTTTCATACCTAAAAAAATTAGAAACACCATCAAGTGTGGAAACATGAGTTGTAACATCGAAATTAGACTGATCTAAAATTGAGTAATTTGTTACAACATTTAAAGCATGAGGCTCAATATGAAATCTAGCTAGAGGTTCATAATTTACTATAACCTTAGTTCCATATTATGTAGTAAAGAACAAAAATGACTAATCTGAAGAAAGATAAACTCCTATTTTTGTTGTAAAATATCATGATAAACATAAGGAAAAATAATGAGGGAAATCTACAATAGTCACATCTTGAAGAATTGTAACGTTGGGACAAGCATGTAAAGGTACTTCCATGTTTTTGATAATACCAATTATATTAGGTTTTTTCCCATCTAGTTATAACACGCTTTTCTCTTTAGGGTCATACTACAAGCCCAAATTTTCCATAATTTCTTTTGGCATAGTTGTGCTACTTGCACCACTATCAACCATGCAGTTATGAACTAAACGATCTCCAATAATAATATATAAATAAAATATTGGTGGCTTCCTTATATCATGAGCACTTAATACTTTTTGAACCATCCATATAACTTCTTTAATCCGGTCATGTTCCATTATTCCAATGACCACATCTTCTTTTTGTACTTCCTTTTTTTCCAGTTTCGAAGAAATCTACATCTTAACAAGTTCATGAGAAAGTAACTCATGTTGTCCTTGAATACTTAGAGCATCCCACATTGAGATATTACCATTATGCTTTTTCATTACGTCAACAATGTTAAAAGAAGCAATAGTTTCTGAAATTGATTCTATTATTATAGTAGAGGATTTGGCAAAAAATTACTTTTCTTTAGTTGGTCTTGATATCTGAGGTACAAATAATCTTCTTGGATCAGGTTATAACTATTTTTGCTATTTTTGACCAACCGAAACACCTGATGTTTTTTTTAATAGTAGTGTTTGTTATCCAATTTTTCCCTCAGGGAAAATTTATCAAACAAGATCTTACAAAGGAGACATGGAGATCTTGGTTTAGTCGTGTGAGCTCACCTTCGATCCCAAAAATCAAGTTGTGGGTAGGCTCGACAACACAGAAGTAAGGTCGCAAAATGAGTGGCCAAATAATTTTAAAGAAGATCAGAGCTCACGAGGAAGAAAATGGAGAAAGACTCAAAGTTTTCAGACTTCATATTTTTGGGGATCCTAGGGAAGCGGATGGTTAAAAAAATGAAGAAAGCTAACTTGGTAAGTCATAATCAAGTCTAGAATGATTTAACTCGAAGAAAAGAAATAGACTCGCAGAAGGAGCCACATGTCAACTCGATGTAATTCCAAAATTGAAAGGGAAATAAAAAGGAACCGATGAAGCCTCCACTTGCCTCATCAGTGCAACTTCAAAGCTAAAATCCAAAGGTAGGTACCCAAACAAGTGCAATCCTTACACATGGTCAGAGCCCGAAAAGGTAGAACCAACCGTTGAAAAGTCTAAGAGCCAGTAGAATCCTCCACATGCCTCATCAGTGCAACTTCGAAGGTGCAACAAAAGTGGGGACCCCAAATGATTGCAGACCCTCCACATGGTCAGAGCCCGAGAAAGGAAAAACCAGTCGTTTAAAAGTCTAAGAGCCAGTAGAAGCCTCCACGTGCCTTGTCAGTGTAACTTAAAATGTATGAAATAAGTGGGGACCCCAAATGAGTGTAGACCCTCCATGTGGTAAGATCCCAAGAAAGAAATAATCAGCTGTTCAAAAGTCTCAAATCTAGCGGAAGCCTCCATGTGCCTTGTTAGCGTAACCTCAAAGCTAAAATCCAAAGGAAAGTCCCCAAACGTGTGATGGCCCTTTGTGTGTCTAGGGTCTAACATAATTGCTCCTAAATAGAAGGGACTTAGCCAAAACACAAATAAAGTAGAGCAGGATTGCGGATGGTGCCATGTGTTAGCACATCACATTCCTAGGACCCCAAAAGGAAGCAAAATCTTAAGAATGTGTGGGGATTATATGTGGTTCTTACAAGGATAGACTCCAAACCTAAAGCAATTTGGGAAAAAACTACGGAAGATCAATTCAATGAAAGATTAATCATGAAGCCCACCAAAATTTTTAAATAAATTCTACCATTTTAAAGGTTTCTAGGCTTCTCACCTACCACCATAATGAGGTGAATTCAATGCTCTTTTGAGTTGGTTGAAGCATGATTCAAATTATTCTCTCCTTTCTCTCTCATTCTTCTTATATATTTTAAGGAGGGACATTTTTCTAAGGGTTGGAAAAAAAAATTTACACCCTCCCTTCTTCTCTTTCTGCAAGTGGATTTGTGCAGCTTGAACCTCCCATTCAAACTATAAATGCAATGTTGCCTCTTGGCCATTGTAATGGACTATATCAAATATTTGGTGCAATAGTATAAAGTTGCGTATGACTTCAACTCTCTCTCATGTTCGTTGTATCTTCCTGATCTCTCATTGAAATCTTGGTTATTTATGCATGATGGTTGTATTACATTTTTGATAGTTTATGTTCAATGGCAAAGTAGGTGTTCAAAATTCCTTTGGTGCATCACCCTTGTTAGTTTAGGTTTTATTTCTTGCATCTCCTAAACCATGTCTCCTTGGAAAGTTAGAGTATTTTTTAGAGTAGATCCTCTCTAATATGAATGTGTGCACCTGAACATAGGAATAGGAACCGACATTCATCCAGAGAGCTCTCTTGATTCGCAACATCCCACAATTTGGGAGAAGCTCTATGTTATGCAATCACACTGAGAGTCTCAACCCATCAAGTTGCAAACATTCACGGGTGATGTGATTACACATAAATAATTTTGGCATGATTGGTGGGACAAAGAGGTCATTCCAAAAGATTTAAAGGCATTTTCAAGAAGTTTAGACTTAGAAATTGCAGGTTCTCCAATTTCTGACTTTTCACCTCTCATAATGAACTCCAAAATCGATGTTCAAGGGCTTAAATTTCTCAGAACATGTCCAAATTTTTCCAGTTGATAGATCTAAGCCTAATCTTCAAAAGGGTATTTTTATTTTTTGGAAGTTTTGATTTTTAAAGTTTCCAAGTTTTTCTTTTTTTTTGGAAGTCTTGCATTTTTATCCTTTTGGGACTATCATTCCAAATCAATTTTCAACCTCCAGAATATCAAATATAGAGGTCCTTTAAAGGTTTTCACTTTTATTTTGCCAAGTTTGGTGTGTAACTTGTCAAATTGTAGCCTTTAGAGGTTCATTTCCCAACACATCTAGTGACTCCAAAGGGATAGATTTCAACGGTGTAACAACACAGGTTGGCCAAGTACAAGAGAAGAATTAATACTAGGTCTTATACTCAAAAGGATGGATTTTTTTTACCTACAATTAGCACCAGGTAGAGGAAGGAGAGGAAGAAGACTAAAACTATCACCATCTCTACCTAATAGACCTTTCCTTCAATCAATGAGAGTTCTCTAACCAATCAGGATGTTGCAACCCAATCCATATGTCAAATTCACAGGCAGTAGTCCACTTTCCCTAAATGCTCAGAATCTAGTTCTCATTGAGGCATTGAAGAATGTCCCATATTTCAATGGACAGAACTAGACAACTCCGATTGACCACATACAAGACATTGCAAATATCTATGCAATTCATGAAATCGCTGAAATGGATATTGCAGTGAAGTTGTTAGATTCATATTTTAAAGGTAAAGCTTTGCAATGGTTTAGGAGTCTCACAGTAGGGTCTATCTAGAATTGGGATCATTTATGCACAACCCTCCAAAATCAATTTGGGAAAAAGGGAGATAATCTATCTTTATTGGAACAATTGACAACTATTAAGAGGGCTCCTAATGAGTAGTTGACCAATTTCAATTTTTGTTTGCAACTGACATGGGATAGGATTCCCATAGATGTTAGACCAACTACCGAAGGAGCATTTCTTTACTTCTTGACAACTATAAACTAAGATTTTGCAATGATGATCTAATCAATGGGAGGCATAACTTTACTTGTAACCTATAATAATGCTATTAGAGCAGAAAAATACTTGATTTAAGTTGGTAAGATAGCACCAAGGCCACCAATTCCTCTCTTTCTAGACATGGGAGCTCCTACACCTAGTCCAAAACTAGAATTGAATCACATTCCAACCCCTAGAAATCAAAAAAATAGTGAGGCTTCTACTACTTCAAGCACTTTAAATGAATTGCAGGTGGTTATGAATCAACTACAAAACCTAGGAAATGAGCTAGTGACTATTTAAGGGAAAGCAAGATTAGAGTTCTAGACCATATTAAACTCCAAATAAATATCAAGCTAGGCCCCCATATCAGCAAAATAGACCACCAAATCAGGCCGGAAATGAAAACCAGATAAAGGAACAACCCCAATCTTCTAGGACATTTCAACCATATGATCCAAATGTAGCTTCAAGATCAAGAAGCTTGGTTCCAACACAAAATAACATGGCACAAGAGTACGACCGGTGTTACCCTTGCAATCTACTTCACAATCAATCTGCGTGCTTCAATGGTGCACTAAACCAGGCCTTGATGGTTCAGACAATTGGTGTGTCCCAAGAACGAAGTCAAGAAGGGAATCGATATCACAAAACTCCCCAAGAGGCACCTCCAACAGAAACCACGTTGGTCAATTGGCACACAAAAGACTTCTTTGGAGTTAGTCAACCTCCTTTTGCGGGTGTAGTTTCTAAAAAATGGTCAAAGAAGAAGGACATAAAGGAGGGACAATTGTCTAATCTAGTTGTTTCTCATCCCACTCCTACACAACAAGGAGTTAATAGACCAAATGCAGCCCCGAATGTGCAAAATCAACCTAAGGAACCCTTTGCAGTAACACATGTCTCTGTTCAAGCAGCAAAAAAGGTCACACCAAGTAAGGGGAAATAAAATGATAATTCATCCCTCTTCAACATTATTTATCCGATGAAGAAAACACATGTGAAATTTTCATGTGGGAGTCACTGGCAATCCTAGGACAACAAGATTTGTTGCAAGATGGAATGGCCAATTGGTCTATCCCAAATGGATCAAGCCAAGGACATGAGAAAGTTCTCACTAATGTAGTGAAATAAGGTGGTGGTCAAACAAGAAAAAAATTGAATCCTCCACCATTCTATGTGTCATTGATTATTACAAACCACTTGGAACATAACTACATAATATATTTTGGTGCAAGTAGCTCAGTAATGCATAAACAAATAGCATATCAATTGGGTCTAAAGTATGAGCCAATGATAAAAGGAATAGTGCAGTTAGATGAAATAGTAGTAGGAATGGTTGGGTTCATCAAGGGTTTAAGCCTAACACTACATGCTTGTCCAAATGTTAGAGTCTTGCAAGATGTGTCTGTAATTGACCTCTCACAACTCTTTGCACTATGTTTATAAAGAGACTTCACTGCCAAAATTGGTGGATATATATCAGCAGATTGGTCACACATGCTATTCAGAACAAGGTATGGAACCAAGGCAACCATGGAGTCAATACTAATTGAAAAATTTCACATTACGCCCCATGTGCCAAGTCCTATCAATGCATATTGCTCAGCCTTTGACCAAGAGGAGTGTTAAAATGATCTATAAATGGGTCCTAGGGTTAGGGGTATTCCAAATTTTACTCTGGATGAATGGGAAAACAAAAGGCATGCATTTGACCCATTTAAGGAAATGGAATAATTTGAACTAGGTGTATATTGTGTACATGAAGAAAATTCATCGATTCCTGACATCATCAAGATAGAAAATAAGGATGACAATGAAATATAGAAATTATTTTTCAACAGTTCAAGGATCAAACAAGTTGTTGGAGGAGGTACATTGTTAGTTTAACCACAAAATATCAAGTATTATTCAACATTTCATTTCCAGTATCTTGTTCAAACAACACAGCTGAATATGAGGCCTTGATTCATGGACTTCATTGGGCTAGGAAAAGAGGCATAAAGAATTTACAAGTATTTGGTGATAGCGAGTTAATTATCAATCAAGTCGGAGGACAACATGCTACAAAGAATGACTAACTCAAGAGCTACAAAAGCAGGATCTGGGACCTCATGGAAGATTTCAAAGCTTTTAACATTGTATCCATACCCAAGAAGAAGAATGAAGCTGCAGATAGGCTTGTAGCAGTTGGATAAAATTTTGATGTGGTAGATAGCATAAAAAGAGAAAAAACACAACCACATATCAATGTGATTTTAAGGCCAACCATTCCCAACAATAACACAAGTTGGCAAGTGTTTGAGAATGATTAACAGATTGTCAATTTCTTACAAGAAGAGACTAAATTATTAGCTACGAATCAAGATAGATTGGAGTATCAGTACGAGGATCAAGTAGTGTAGTTGTAGACCAATAAACTTCCTAAAGAATTAGTATCATTGGAGTCTATCTTGAATCCTAATGACCATTTTTGTAAAGAGAATGATAACATATAGGTTAAAGGAGAGGATTCAGAACCTTTTTTGGTGGGGGAAGGAAAGACACTACAAATTGGAAAAGTGGCCACTGAACAGGAAAGATATGAATTCATACAAAGTTTCCAAGAATTTCAAGACATTTTCTCCTAGAGTTATAAGGACCTACAAGGATTCAATCTGAAGCTCGAACAACATACCATAGAATTGGATCCAGATTCTATGGTATGTTGTTCAAGCTTCGGATTGAATCAAAGACCAGCCAACCCGCATATTGAACCTGTTATGAAGGAAGATCTAAACAAGATAATAGAGGCAATAATTATATTTGCAATTAGACATTCAAGCTAGGTTACAAACTTGGTCCTAATCAGGAAGAAGAACGGGGAAATAAAGCTGTGCGTCGACTTCTGAGACTTGAATAGGTAATCTCCCAAAGAACACTATCCACTTCCTTCAATGGAACAAATCTTACTGGTAGTAGTTGAATCAGAAAGGTTCTCTCTCCTAGATGGTTACTCAGGGTATAATCAGATAATGGTGAAAGAATATGATCAGTTAAAAATGTATTTCACCACTAACTGGGGCACCTATGCCTACAAGAAGATGCCATTTTGGATGGTGTTGGTATCCAAATTGATTCTCCTTTGGAAGCAGAGCAACATCACATATTTAAAAAGATACTTAGAGACAAAAAAATCACGCTATAGGTTGTTTTGTAGTTGGGGAGGGGATTCAAATCACTCTTTATCAACTAGCTGTTGGAGAAATGGATATCACCTTCATTAAGGATTTGATCTATCATCACTACTTTAGGTCGAGCCTTTCAACTAGTGTTAGAGGACCCATTTTGTAACCTCTGTTGGTGAAGGACATGAAGAGATCGTTCTTTGCAAAAAATTTAGGGGAACCTTGAGAAAATATGATCAATACACCACAATTATACTCTCACGAGTTGTCGCTTCTAAAGAATGGATATATTTTCTGAACAAGGTTCGGGTTTCTAAAGACACTTAAAAACCTACTTGCTTCTGTATATTTTGGTAGTAGAAATTGTTCATTTGTGGATACACAACACAAAAAATGGTACTTCAGGTAGGATTCATGGTTGTTTGAAATTTCTGGTGTAGAATTAAGCAAGATGAAGTTGATTTCAATAGATCTTTGAGAACCTCTACAACAATTGGAGAACTAATAGAAAAAATGCTTCAAAATAGCCAAAATATTCCTTCAACTAGAAGGTGTGCATAAATGGAGGCCCATATCGGAATGGTTTCACATAATATTGAATATTTCAACATAAAGGCTTGAGCTAAAGGCTAAATTAAAAATTAACAATGCCTAGTTCATCACGTCTAAGATACACTCATAGGATTACAAACAATCTTTATCAACATAGTGGAAGTAAAATGGTTTTAAATTGTTTATTTCCTTACTAGATGAAATCTATTCTCATAAATTGTAAATGCCAAAATAATAACACATGGACAAGATATTGTGTGATTCAGAGAGATTTTAATATAAGATTTCAACGGGAACAAAACAACTATTTGAAATACATTCTGAAATAAAATAAGACACAATTTTTCCCAAGATCAACATAGATTAATTCAAGATTCATCGATAGGGGAAAGTTTCTTGAATAGTCTCATAGATTTTCAATGGTTGTACACTTGCAACCATCTTGATGTGATCAAATCTAAAACACAAGAGATTAACATTTTTCTCAGATGGTCTCTCAGGAAGATGGGATTTCTCTAATTTTCTAATAAAAATTAACCCTCGACCGTTTGCAAGAGTATCCTCATTACATTTATACAATTCACTTGCTTACTCATCCCAAATTTTCCCCCAAAAAAGAAAAATATTTGAGGAATCCTTTTCTTGTTAAAAGTCCCAGAAAGTGATTTTTAACAAATTTACACCCAAAGCTACTAGGTGGACGAATCAAGAATTGATCATAACTTGGATACCATGCCAAAACTTTTTGATAGTCCTTACAGTCATTCTTTTATTCTTTCATGTGACAAATCCCCTTTTTAATCATTTTCTGCTTGCTCCATATAGTTGAATCTGAAAAGTGATCCTTTTCACCCTTGAGAATACATCTTGAGAAGTAAGTGCCCTCCAATGGATGCCTGCATTCAAGCGTGTCTTCCTCTCAATTTTCCCCACACTTTCGAATCTAATTTCAAAAAAAATTGAGCCCTACATGTAAGAAATTCATGTTTTAAAATCCTCGGATGCTCGTTTTCATTTACCACGACATTTTTAATCAAAATTTCCTCAGTCTACTTTCGTTAAAATGTTTTACCTTTTTCAATAGATGGGAAAGGATTTTAGTTCTTATTTTATGGGTGGGACCTTACATCTTTTGTTTTTAACCTTTTGCAAAGAAATAAATTCTTCACCGGAAGAGAAAATGGCGTTTTCCCATTTGCTGTGAATTCCTACATTATTTTCTGCATCAAATTATTTCCCATAATATGATGCTACGTGTTTTCTTCTCATTTGATGTGGCCAGATAGGTTTCTTTTTAAACTTATCACTTTTGATGATTTTGGGAAAAATGTCAAGATTTCCCGGCATCCCCGCCAATCCTTGATTGGCTGGAGTAGTTTTGGTGGAAGTTCAAGGTGATGGATCCATTTTATTCTCTAAGGAATTACGGAGGAAGGGTGAAAAGTTACAAAATTACCCATGGCCCCACTCATGCGAAAGGGATAAATTCTAAGTTGAAGCCCACAACGAATCAAAAAAGGATACGTGGCCTAAGTTGAAAAGTCAATGGCAGAGGTATGGACTTTTGGGAGAAAGGTTTGAATTTTTCCCCTTTTCAAGAAAGATAAAAAGTGAATCACATCCCCATAACCAATTAGGTGATTACACGTGTTGAAGAATCAGAAAGGAACACGTGGCCGTTTTTCAGCTCATATGCACCTTGGTGGAATAGCGAAGGACTTTAGGAATTTTTATCCATGTTTCCACAGAGGGAAAAAAGTTCTAAAATGGCCTATGGCCCTACTCATGTGAAGGGATAATTTCTAAGTTGAGGCCCACAGTTAATGAGAAAGGGACACGTGGCCTACATTGAAAAGTCAATGGTGGAGGCATGGACTTTCAGGGGAAAGATTAGAATTTTTTCCCTTTTCAAAAGTGAATATGGTATGAAACTGAAGCACATTCCTGGAACCAGTCATGTGATGCCATGTGTTGAAGAATGAAATTGGAACAGTGGGCATATAGAGGAAATTGATAATTTGATCCTTTTTCACCAAAAGTTCAAAATGTTGCAAATTGAGTCGAAATCCCTTTATAAATCATGGTGTGTCACACGTTCACATTGAAAAGTAAAAGTGGGCTGACAAAGGCTTTTGAGAATTTGAGCTTTTTGTTAAAAAGAGTTTAAATGACATATTTGAACTACTTTTCCTTAGCCACTAGGATGACGCCACGTGTCTGGCCTTTGGCAGAGCTACGGAGGGGCGAAGAAAAATGAGAAATCATGCTTTTTCTCCCAAATGTCAAGAAATGTAGATTTCTCCCCCAGGGTCGTCGTTGCTTGGATTTTTCCACATGTAGCATCCAAATTTGAAGGAAAAGGGGGAAAGATAGCCAAATGTACTCATCTTGTTTTTAACGCCATTAATGAACTAGAGCTCTGAAAAATGCAAAAATGGATCATTCTTCGTTCTTATTTCTTTTCTTCCTTATCATTTCTCCATGAGATGCATTTTTGGTTTGTTTTGGAGACAAATCAATAAATTTACAGAGATGTAAAGTTTGATTATCAGAATTTGGATTTTATCGTGCATACGTGATAAAAAGGATGAAAACTTACCAGTAAGCATTTGAGTGTTATGAAAGTGGTTAAAAGGTGGAAATGGTAGGACCACATAAAGAAGAAAATCATGAGATGCCCCCTACTAAAATGATCATGCTCGAACACATGAAATATTCACCTTTTTGAACCTCTAGTTTTCATGAGTGCATTTAGTTCATGTCACTTTCCAAAAGTGGATCTGTAACAAACATTATTCCTTTCAGATATTCTTTTCTTGGGGAAAAATTATGGGTGTATACAAGTTGTTATAAAAACATGGTTTTGGCCATGAAAGAAGGGGGATTATGGTTTTTTTAGCAACGTTGTAAATTTGGATGTAACTCAATACAAAAGTTCTTTCTTTCTTATTTTCCTCTATTATCTCTCTCTGTTTCTTCCTGATTCAATGGATCATTTGTTTTTCATTTAATAGAAAATTTTTGTTCTTGTCTGTGTAATCTTTAGAACTTTATGTTTGTAGATTTGCATCAGTGGTGATGTAATTGATCCTTTTCTATATTTTCTTGGTTCAATTTGAGTAGGGAGATAATCTACTATCTATATTTTCCCAAAAGAATTGTTGTTTTCTTCCTTCTCCCATATATTTATTATTCCATTCCTATGATTGATAATCTTTTGAGTATGAAAAAAAACCAGGATACTAGGATATAAACATTTACAATTGTAGATTTGTACATTTTTTTTTCCAGCTTTCAATAAGGGAACCTCTCCCATTAAAGAGGAGGGACTTGTTTTCCCTTGACTATGGTTTCAATCCATATTCGACTCTGAAACCCAACAGTTTTTTGTGACTCCACTGGGGAATTCATTGCAAATGGATTCCAATTTTTGAATAACAACTTCTTGATCATATTTTATCTGTCGACTCCAAGATACAATCGGGGTAGAAGAACCCTTTGGGAAGAAGACCCTCATTTCCAACTTCTGGATCATTAAGGTTTCTCTCTCCCTTCATCAAGAAAAAGAAGAGGGACAAGATCTATAAGCACTCCTCCTGCTAGAGACAAAACTTATGGGAGTGACATCCCTCAAGATCAAATCAGTCCTAATTTGCATGCTTTGATTCTCGATGGTATTTCAGTTCCTCTCCAAACAATCTATCTAAGGATGAGAGCTCCTCTACCTTGGGGCCAAAGGGTTGGGCCTCGTGCTCTTCCCCAGCCATTGTGTTAATTGTTTAGAGGCAATATAAATAATTTCCCTAAATTCAGAGGTGATGGGATGGTTCATCCAAAGGAGCATATTACGGCCTTCACTATTTCTTATGGTGTTCTTGAAGTTGAACTTGAGGATATCTCTGTTAGAATTTTTGTAGAGACATTGCAAGATAATGTTGTTGATTGGCTTTATCATCTCCCTGCTGGATCCATCACCAATTGGAGAACCATGACGAACTATCTTGAGAAGCATTTCAAACCTACTGACGATGTACATGCCCTCTTGGCCAAGATTTCTCAAATCAAGAAAGAGTCACTTGAGCCCATGAGGGAATTTGTGTCCAAATTCAATAGGTTGGTTAACAAGATTTCACAAAACACACACCCTTTAGATCAGATTCAAAAATGTTTATTCCTTAATGCTCAATGGCCTGAAGTGATCTATGTACTTAGAAGAGCTAATCTTACCACTTTAGATGTTCATCAAAAATTTGCTATTAGTGTTGCAGATGATTTGATCATGTCTAGAAAGCTAAGGAGAAAATCATCATAATCTAGAGCATCTCCTTCTTCCACATCTTATCCTGGACCTAATGCATATCAGCTGGTACATAAACTTGCTAGTGATCTCGTTTCTCTCAAGAAGCGGTTAGCCCAGCATGCTCCTTATCAGGATGTTCCTAGGAAGAACTGTCAGCCCAGGAATTGGTTTCCCTCTCCTCAGACCAAATTGGTTATTGAAGGCCCACCTGTTAAAGTTCTAGTCAATGCAACATGTGAAGTGCTGGATCCTAATGATGAGGAGGAGAATGAAATCTGTGAAGAACAAGAAGAGGAAGATGATGAAGAATTAGAAAAGTTGAGTGGATCTCATGTCCATTTTCTCACCACTAAAGGTATAGATGAAGAAGATGATTATGAAGAAATTGTTACAGAGATGAACAATGAATCATATGTTTTCATGACTTGTCAGCAAGCCAATAAGAAGGAGAAAGTGGTGTTGCCTGCTAAAAGATCTAAGGAACATCCTAAATCCATTCTAGTGATTGCAAGAAGAGAAGCTCCTCTTCCAACTTCTTCCACACCCAAGGTAGGTTTTGTTGTTCCTTCCTCCTCTATTTTTGCTCCTAAAGCTTCTTTCCCTTCAAATGATAGAGTTGATAAGTCAAAAGTTTCTACTCCTATCAATTATGCTCCATCTACCTTTGGTTCTTTTTACATTATTGACCATCTCAAGAAAACTAAGATTCAGATCTCAGAAGCTGAATTATACCAACCCATCCCAAGGCCTTTGCTAAGATGGTAGACTTTGTAAACTCCAAATCCAAGCCTTCATCCCCTAGTTCTAAAGTTTTTTTTTCCCACTCCTTGTCCTTCATCTCAACCAAGCATTATGGTAGCAGTAACTTCATCTTATGAGAATATCAAACCATTTTATGTGGATCTCCTCATAGGTGGCAACAAACTAAAAAATTGTGTTATTGATTCTGGTGCTTCAGATAATGTGATGCCTGCTAAGGTGGCTCATGCCCTAGGCTTAACCCTAACTCAAACTTTGGTTCATTTTACTCAATGGAAAGTAGAGTTCCATTGGTTGGTAGGATCAAGGATGCACAAGTAGCCTTTGATGCTTTGCCAGAGAAGAGAGGTTTAGCCACCATTTTTGTAGTTGATATTAACCCTTCCTACGACAGATGATGAGTAAATCTTTTTTCAAAGATGTTGGAGGATAAATCATGATGGATTGGTCACATACTCTTATTCCAGTAAATGGGAAAATGAAGAAGCTATTGCATGAGAAACAAAATGAATATATCATGCAAAAAAACAGATGATCTAAAGGCACAAATACTTTATGAGGACGTTAGTCATGGTAACTACATGATCATGTCACAATAAGAGGATAACCATCCTAAGGAAGTGCTTCTTGATCCTAATCGCGTTTGGATTTTTAAATTTGATGGGAGTTGCTCCTCAGCTAGTTCTAGAGCTTGTGTGGTGCTTATTTCTCCTAAAGGGAAAATTCACCCTTTCTCTTTCAAGCTCCAATTCAAAAAAACAAATAATACAGCTGAGTATGAGGCTCTCATCCTCAGTTTAAGCAAGTAAAAAGAGATGGGGATCAAGAATCTCCTTACTCTTGGAGATGCAAAGCTGATTCTAAAATAGGTTAGAGATCTCTTTCAAGTGAAGAATAGAAGGTTGAAACATTACAAGAATCTGGTTTGAGATTCCATTGACTTCCTTGATGCCTTTTCAATTGAACCCATGCCAAGGGAAAGAAACACTAGGGCTAATTCCTTGGCTATCTCAGGGTATCTACTGATCCCTCATCCATATTTCTCCCAAGATAAATTTACCATTGAGATGATTCATAGGCATAGTGTGTCTGACAATGAAAAAAATTGGTAGGTCTTTAATGATGATCGACACTTGCTTTCCTTCCTTGAACTCAGAGATAATTTTGACTAGTTGTACTTTGAAGGAAGTGGTAATCTACCTAGTGAGTGTGTCCCCCAAGGTGAAGAAGAGAACAAAGAATAAATGGATCATGATGTCCTAAACCGATGGTAAGTTTGGAAGAGTTATTTGATAAACATGATAGGTACATCAAGTACAAAAATTCCAAAGGAGCTCAGTAGTCTGTTGACTTTGAAAAGATAAACATTGCAATTCTTAAAGAACCTGAGATGGTAAACATTGGAAAGTACTACACATAAGAGGAGAGGGAGAAAGTAGTGAATCTGTTGAAAAGATATACTGATGTTCTTACATATTCTTATGATAATCACAAGGCTTTTCAGCCAAAAGAGATGCAACATTTCATTCCTCTAAAACCTAGGATCAAGCCTTTGTTGAAAAAGTAGAGGTAGTATAACCCAAAAAAATTTGATACAATATTTCAAGAGATCCAAAAGTTATTGAAGGCTAAGATCATTTTCCCGATTCACCATTCAATGTGGACTGCTAATATTGTTCCTGTCAGGAAGAAGAATGGGGAGATCTGAATTTGTGTTGATTTTAGGAATTTGAATCAAGCCTCTTCGAAGGATAATTATCCTCTCCCCGTAATGGATCAAGTGTTATAGGCTATTGCAGTTTCTAAAATGTTGTCCATGGTTGATGGATTCTTTCTTAAGGGAAAATTCATCATTGTATAACTTGATGATCTGAATGTGTTTTCAAAAACAAGAGCTGATCATTTCCAACACTTTGAAACTGTCCTCCAAAAGTGTAGAGAGCATGGCATCTCCTTGAATCCCAAGAAATGTATATTTTGTGTCACAGAGGGACAATTATTGGGACACATTTTTTCCAAGGATGGAATCAAGATTGATCCAGAAATATTCTAGGTAATTAAGTAGATCCCTCTCCCCATAAGCAAGAAGGGTGTGCACTCTTTCTTTGGAAATATCAACTTCTTAAGAAGATTCATACCTGATTTTTCTGAACTTACTTTGAACATAGCCCACATGATGAAAGGAAAGCATAATTTTGGTTGGTCCCCCGAAGGAAAGGTTACATTTGAAGACATTAAGAGAGCTATAACAAAGACTTCATTATCTATTGCTATGCTACTGAAAGTACTCTAGCTGCTGTGTCAACCCAAGAGAATTCTAAAGGTCATGAACTCCCCATACCATTAATGAGTTATATTTTGAAATCCCATGAGACAAAGTACACCATGATGGAGAAACATGCTTTTGTAATGGTCAAAGCTATGAAGCAGTTTCATTTTTACATCCTCAACTCTATTTCTATTGAACTTGTGCCTCATACAACTATTAAATCCATTCTTACACAAGAAGAATTTGGAACTAAGAGAGGAAATTCAGTATCCAAAGTTTAGGAGTATGATCTTGACATCAAACCCACAAATCTAGTTTGAGGAAAGGGCTTATGTGAACTCATTGCTGAAGGTGCTAATGCTAAATTGTCTAAGGAGGAAGTTGACATCCCTGTTGTTCTTTTCCTTAGCTCAAATGAAAAATTGTATGGAAACATTGCAAACTTTCTTACTTATGGAGGATGTCCATCCCATTTGAGTTCCACGGAAAAGAGAGCCATCAAATTAAGGTCTACGCAATATGTGTTGTGTGAAAAGGCATTGTTCAAACAAGGCATAAATGGAATGTTTTTGAAATGTGTTGACAAAGAGCAACAAAAGAAATTATTCTTAGCTTTTCACAACTGGGCTTGTGGAGGTCATTTCTCTTCTACTTTCACAACCCACAAAATCCTCCATGTTGGATATTATTGGCCTACCTTCTTCAAAAATGCATCAAAGTTGGTAGGAAAGTCTGAAGCATGTCAAACCTTTGTTGGAAGGCCAAAAGTGGCTTCTTTACCTCTCAAACTAGTGGTGATTGAGGAACCTTTTCAACAACGGGGTTTGGACTTCATTGGGACACTTAATCCACCTTCAAGTGTAGGGAATACTCATGTTTTGACTACCACTGATTATTTCACCAAGTGGGTGGAAGTCATTCTAGTTAAAAGTACTACTTCTGAAGTAGTATGTAACTTCATCAAGTATCACATCTTAATAAGGTTTGGGATACCAAACAAAGTTGTCACTGAAAATGCTTCCAATTTTTCTTCTACTGAGATGAAGGATGTCTACTATGTGTTATCACCGAATCAAAACACCCTTGTGTTTATACAAGCGTATATACTTGAACTCACGGTGTGATTGGATAACATGGGTACTATCTCCAAGTTGTGGGACTTGCTATTTGAGATAGACCTCCAGAGAAAGCTGGTCCTTGATCCTAAACTACCTGCCACATTCTACTCTAATGCAGGGGAAACTAACTATTCTAATCTAAATTTCCAAGGGGCCAGGGAGAGAGAATGCATAAAATGAAATCCTACACTAAAGTGGTGATACACCAGAAAAGGAGGGTGTGAGAGTAGTCTCCAAATGTGTGAAATACAGAAGCAAAGTACACACTAGAAGAGGTGATGACAGTTCTCCATAATCTAGTAAAATGCATTCACAACAATATTCCAAGCATACACAATGATAATGGATCCCTGCAAGAATATAATAATAGACACAATATCTTTGTAGAAAGATTAAAGGGGCAAGAAGAATGCAAGAAAACACAGCAGGGGAAGATACATCCACAACCTGATATTTTATTGCTTCATGATATGCACAGTTCAATCTATTACAAGATAAGGGCCTGGATCACCATGCAAGGAGTTCCACTACAAGGGCCTATAGCACATTGGCTTCACAAAGCAATTTTGACAGAGCTTTGCTATCTGAAAAACTCCCCCTTATAATGAGCCCAACACTCCAATTTATAGAAAAATGAGAAGGGAAAGAGAAGGGAAAATGGAAATCCCGAAATCTTTCCTTCAACCACTTGTAAGAGGAATTAAATGGAGTAAAATGATTATATATTACTTTCAAAAGGCTCCCCATACTATCCCAGGTGCTGCAGTAGAGAAAGAATGATGACCATGCCTCTTAATTGCACTCCCAACCACCAAATGAAACATTGTTATGAACTCGGCCACGTTTTATAAAAAATCTCCATCTATCTCTCACCAAATCTATAATTTATTGATTTTTTTGTGTTGGGATTAGAGCCATGATTCCAACGGTACCAATTTTGTGCGATTTCGTTGAGAAATGCAAAAGTTATGGCCTTTTGAGTACGGGCAGCTATTTTGGGTCTGGCAGGCGTTTTCTGTCATTTGACGGGAATGAGCATTAACTGACTAGAGCCGAATATGTTTATTTTATTTAAATATATCTACCCTCATTAAAAATAAGAAATCTGGCGTAGAGGACTCGCGCTCATTCCAGAAAGTCCAATTTTGTGAAAATCGGAGCTCGGAGTCAAAAGTTATGGCCGTTTGAAGTTTCACGGGTCAAACGTTGACTTTTGTTCTTTGCCTTCGGCCGCTTCGGCTTTTCGCGTCCCTCGCGTCCCGTGCATACCTTTGTCCCGGCTGTCCTAGATGAAAATCTCCTACTTCGGCCAATTCAGGCTCCCTTGTTCCTATTTGCGGTGAAGACACGTGGCGAGATTCCATTCGCTCTCGGCTCTTTCGGCTTTTCGCGTCCTCCGCGTACTTTTGGCCCAGATGTCCCAGTACGAAAGTCCTCTATTTCAGCTGAACCGGCTGGTTCGCGTCCTCTGCGTACTTTTTTCCCAACTGTCCCGGACTGCCTGGGAAAAATTTCTCTGAACCGCCCGAAATGGACTGACTTGCGCCAAACCGGCCGATCCGCGTCTTTCGCGTACCTTTGTCCCAATTGTCCCAACTGCGTGAAAACAACACTTAGTCAAATTTTTCCACTTTTCGGCCGGTTCACCTTTTCGTACATCCCGTGCGTCCTGGATGCCCCCTTTGCTCTGCAGACTGCCTGGTGGCCTTTCGGTCGATTCGCACCCAGATGTCCCTCATGTCCCGACTGTTGCGAGGACTAAGACTTAGCCATTTTTCATGATTTTTCCTGGCCCAAGCTTGTTTCTACAACTTTTTCACATTTTTAAAACTTGTTGGGTTTTCCTCTTGGATAGGAGAGTTAGAAAGAAGCCAAGGGGACCCCAGAAACACGATTTTTTGCCTTGAATCAATATAATTGCTTGGGACTAAAGAATTTGATGCATGTTATCAAAATTACCTTGATGGGTGAATTTTGGATAACAATTTTGGCGACTCAGCGGGGTCATCTGCCTGCTAGATGAAGAATGGCTAGCTACTTGTAGCAATCCATTGGGCATGGAGTCTGTTTGATAACCTCTCAGCTGATCTAAAATTTGAAAACTTGTGTCCTCGAGCCATTGAAACATTCGTTGAGCTGGTTTTCCTGTGGCTGCAATTCTTTTCCAGGATCTTGATGAACTGTAAACATGCACATACTAGAAGCAATAGGACATGTGCACAAGCACTTAGGGAAATAAAAACTACTCTAACAGCAGTACAATGTGCATAAGCACTTGGAGGAATGGAAATGCTAAATTAATATTTACAAGGGTGAAAATCTATCTTTCTAGTAGCAACGTTTGAGATAGATCCCATTGACCAGAATCTACAATTCTTCACCATCCAACTTAGCCAGTCGGAAAGCATTGCTACCTTTGCATTCAATGATCATGTATGTGCCACTCCAGATGGCATCAAACTTGGAGTGCTTTCCTGGTTTTGCACAATCGGCATCCCACTTCAGTACCAAATCTCCAATTTGCAATATCATGGCCTTAGCTTTCTTGTCAAAACTCTTTTTGACCAATGCTTTATCCTTTTTTATGGCCTGCATTGCGTGCTCTCTTGTCTCTTCTAATTCCATCAGCTCTGCATACCTAATTTCCATAGGTTTAAACTCAGCTAGTTCCAACTGTTTCATGAGCTCCAACGCTGGCAACTCAAGTGATATAGGTAGAACTGCTTCTTTCCAGTACACAAGCTTGTATGGAGAGCTTCCTATAGACCTCTTGGGTGTGATCCTATCAGCCCATAGGGCTGATTTGAGCTTTGCGTGCCAAGTTCTTTGATTTTCATCCAGAGTCCTTCTGATGATTCTTAGTAGGTTCTTGTTTGTAGACTCAGCTTGGCCATTACCTTGAGGGTAATAGTTCGATGAAGTGCTGAGATACACACAATTCTTGACAGTCCATTCAGTGATCTTTGTGCCAAGGAATGCCAATGCATTGTCAAATATAATAGTGGCAGGGGCACCAAACCTCGTGACTATCCCTTCATAGAAATCTAAGATATTAGATTCATTTGCCTCCTTGAGGGCCACTGCTTTGGTCCACTTGGTGAAATAATCCATTGCTGCAAGTATCCACTTGTGGCCTTGACTCGAATTGGGATTGATGACTCCAATGAAGTCCATTCCCCATTGCATGAATGGTTGATCAACTGAAATTGGATGAAGGGGAAGCGCTGCTAACCTTTCTTTCCCTATGAAGAAGGCACATTTCTTGCATTTCTTAACCGATGAGTAGCAATCATTGAACACAGAAGGCCAATAGTAACCAGTTTTCATGATTTTGAGAGCTGTCGCTCACGGAGCAAAGTGGCCTCCTTCTTCCCCCTCATGGAACTCGTGCAAGATCTTCTCAACTTGACCTGTTCCAATGCATCTTAATAGAACACCATGGATGTCTTTCTTGAACAAGATACCATTAATGAGTACATATGGGATAGCTTGTAATATAAAGTATCTCCTCTTTGCCTTGCTCACTTCTGGAGGGCATAAACCTATTTGGAGGTAATGTACCAAGTCTTGAGTCCAACATGGGATGGGTGCATCATCAGCTGGTTGTTCTTGATCATTCTGTAGTAGTAGGATAGTATCTTCTTCACCTTTTGAGTCATCTGGTTGTTTGGAGGTGAGCTGCTCACACAAACCTTTGCCATGAACTATCTTGGTCACTTTGATTTCAATATCATATTCCATCACCCGAGTGATCCAACCTACTCTCTTCTTGTTTAAATCCTTTTTTAGGAGGAAGTCCTTGACACCAGCATGAGACACCAACAGTTGAATCTTATTGTTTGAGACCAAATGTCTGAACTTCTTCAAGCTCCTGATGACATCAAGGACATGCTTTTCGATGAAAGAATACTTTATTTCGTAATCTTCCAAGGTTTGGCTGAAGAATGCTATGGGTTGTTCTGAAACTTCTCTATTCAGCTATGTCAAGATAGCTGAGATTGTATCTGATCCTCCAAACGCATACAACATGAAGTCCTTTGAAAAGTCTGGGTTGATAAGAGTTGGAGCTTGTGATATTGCATGCTTGATGCTTTCAAAACTCTCTTTGCCTTTTGCTGTCCATTTGAATGCCAGACTCTTCTTCAACATCAATGTTAGAGGCTTCACAAGAGTGGCAAAATTAGGCACAAATCTGCGGACAAAGTTTATCCTTCCTAAGAAGCTTTGGAGAGATTTCTTGTGGTGTGGCAATGGAAGCATTCGGATGGCTTCAACCCTTTCAGGATCAATTGTTAGCCCTTCCCTAGTGACAATGTGGCCCAAAAATTTTCCCTCGTGTGCCAAGAATATACATTTCTTTGGATTCAATGACACTCCGAACCTTCTACACCTCTGAAACACTTGTCTGAGGTGAAAGAGATGGTCTACTGCATTCTTTGAGAAGAGAGTGATATCATCTAGGTATACCAGCACTATCTTGTTGATCAATCCTTTGAACGCCATATCCATAGCTCGTTGGAATGTTGCTCCGGCATTTGACAGTCCAAATGGCATCTTCTTGTAAGCATACGTGCCCCATTTTGTAGTGAAGGCCGTCTTGAATTGATCTTCTTCCTTTAACATTATCTGATTATAGCCTGAATATCCATCTAGCAATGAAAACCTTTCTGAACCAACTACAACCTGCAATATTTGTTCCATTGATGGAAGCGGATAATGATCTTTGAGTGATGCTCTACTTAGATCGCGAAAGTCCACACACAATCTTATTTCTCCATTTCTCTTTCTTGCTGGCACCAAGTTTGCAACCCAACTTGATTGTTTGATGGGGAAGATGATACTGGCCTCAATAAGCTTGCTTAACTCTTTTCTCATGAGAGGTTCGATATGGGGATTCACTGGCCTTTGCTTTTTCCTGACAGGATTGGATTCCGAATCCAACTCAATAGTATGTTGTGCCAACTTTGGGTTGAAACCTCTTAAATCTTTGTAAGTCCAAGCGAAGACATCTGGGAATTCTTGACAAAGCTGAACAAATTCAGATTTCTCTTGTGGAGTACTTACTTTGCCAATTTGCAATGTCTTGCCTTCATCTACTAAGATAGGTTCTGAATCTTCACCCTTTACTTGAATGTTCACTTTCTCCTTCCGGAAATGATCATTCAGGTTGAAGGTTGACTTTAAGGTTATGAGGCCTTTTGGTAATTTGTTAGTTCTCAGCTACACCACTTGGTCACCATAATGCTGCTCCAGCTTGTCTTGATTCTTGGCAGAGAACTCAGCGTCTTCTTGCAGGAAATTAATAATCTGTTGATCATTCTCGAAGACTTGCCAACTTGTGTTGTTATCTGGAATAGCTGGTCTCACAACCACTTTGATATGAGGCTGAATTTTCTCACTTTTGATACTTTCTACAACATCAAACACAGCCCCAATTGCTGCCAGTCTATCCACTGCTTCATTCTTTTTTCTTGGGATGGAATTGATGCTAAAAGCTTCAAAATCTTCAATGAGATCCCATACTCCGATTTTTGTAGTTCTTCAACAGATCATTTTTGGCAGCATTTTTTCCTTTGACTTGGTTTATGATCATCTCACTATCACCAAATACTTGTAAATTCTTGATGCATTTCTTTTTTTCCCAGTGCAGTCCATGAATTAAGGCTTCATACTCAGCTGTATTGTTTGAACAGGAAAACTAGAAACGGAAGGCTGAGTAATACCTTATACCTTGGGGTGAAATGAGCATAGCTCCTCCTCCTACACCTTGTCTACTCCTTGATCCATCAAAAAACAACTGCCATACCTCATTGTCATCCTTGTGATCTGGCTTGGTGATGCTTGGGAGAGGTTGATTCTCTTCATGTAAACAATAGACTCCCAGCTCAGATTCTTCTATTTCTTGATAAGGATCAAAAGCATGCACCTTGCTTTCCCATTCATCAAGAGTTAGATCTGGGATGCTTCCTACCTTGGTTTAAGCATCATCAGTGCTTGGATAATCTTCTTGATCAAACGCTAAACATTTGGCATTGATCTGACTTGGGGTGTAGGGCTCAATGTGAAATTTTGCAATAGGTTCAGACCTGATTGTGGCTTTAGTTCCATATCTTGTTCTGAACAACATGTGTGACCAATCTTCCAAAAGATAGCCTCCGATTTTAGCAGTGAAGTCTCTTGACAAGCACAATGCAAAGAGTGGTGGCAGGTCTATGACTGACACATCTTGTAACACTATTACGTTGGGACATGCGTGTAGTGTGAGGCTCAGACCTTTGATTACTCCAACCGTTGTCACTGCTGTCCCATCTAATTGCACTACACCCTTGGAGATGACTTCATATTGAATCCCTAACTGATCAGCTATTTGCTTGGGCATTACTGAACTACTTGCCTGAGAGTCAATAATGCAATTATGTACCAACTTATCTCCTATGATCAATGAAACATAAAATGGAGGGGGCTTCAACATTTTACCTTGCTGTCCTCCATGATTTCCTTCAGGCTGGACAACATTTGTGAGTACCTTCTCTTGCATTTGGACTTGTTGATTTGAAGTTGACCAGTCATTCATGGCAGCTTGTAGCAAATCTCTTTGACCTGGGATGGATAGTGATTCCCACATTGATATGTTTACATTTGTCTTCTTCATCTGATCAATGATGTTGAATGGGGATGAAGCATCCCTCTGATGTCCTCTAGCTTACACATTCATTCCTTGCACATGGGCAGCAACAAATGGAATTTGAGTTGGTTTAGGAGCTGGTTTGGGTGCTCCTTGCATGTTTGGAACTACATTTTGTTTGCAAGCAGCTTTTGGAGTGGTAGAAGTTTGTGGATTACTTGGAGCTAATGGTTGTTCTTCACCCAAATTTCTTCTTTTTGACCTTGTGTTGGCTGTAAAACTTTGAGAGACTGCCTGATTCATGCCACAAAAATCATCTACTTGCCAATTTACCAACGTGGTGTCATTTGGGGCTGATTGCTGTTGGAAAGTTTCTTGTTGTTGGTTGTTTCCTAGACTACCCTCTCCCTCCACACCAGTAGTTGTCACCATTAATGCTTGATTCAAAGCACCATTGAAGCACATGGATTGGCTATGAGGTTCATTGCATGGAAAGCACCAATCATACTCCTGAGCAATGTTGTTTTGTGTTGGCACCAATGCCTTAGAGGCAGATATGACATTTGGATTATAGGGCTAAAATGGTCTATTGGCAGGAGGCCTTGTTTGGCTTTGATTTTGATTTGCAGCCTGATTTGGTGACCTATTTTTTTGGTATGGGGGCCTAGCCTAGTTCTACGCTTGAGGCTGATACGGTCTAGCACTTTGAGCTTGCTGTCTTTTGATAGTAACCAACTCATTTCCCAAATTTTGCAATTGTTTCATGACCTCTTGGAGTTCATTTGAAGTGCTAGAGGATGAAGTAGAAGTCTCATTTCAACTTTGATTTCTAGGAGTGGGAATAGGAGCCAAAGTGGGTGCTTGACTAGTGCTTGGATTTTCTAAGTTTGGATACAAGGGCATGAGAGGTCTAGGGGCTAGTTTACCAGCTTGAATAAGACAGTTTTCAGCTCTAATGGCAATGCTATAAGCAGCAGGTAAGGTTCTGCCTTCCATAGATTGAATTAACATAGAAATATCAAAATTCAAAGCCTTAAGATAGTATAGAAAAGCACCTTCAGCTGTTGGCCTGATGGCCACTAGAATCCTATCCCAAGACCTTTGAAATATGAAGTTGAAGTCAGTTAGCTGCTCATTGGGAGCTCTCTTGATAGTTGTCAATTGTTCTAGTAGAGACAAATTGTCTCCCTTTTCCCCAAACTGCTCATGGAGAACTATGCATAACTGATTCCAATTTTTGATAGAACCAGCTCCAAGGCTCCTAAACCATTGCAATGCCTTCCCTTTGAACGAAGATGCCAACAATTTGATAGCCACATCCATTTCATTTATCTCATGGATTGCACAGATGTTAGCAATGTATTTGACACGATCACCAGGAGTGGTATGATTTTCTCCAGTGAAAAATGGAATGTTCTTCAACGCTGCAATTGGAACTGGATTCTGTGCATTGAGGGCAAGTGGGCTGCTGCCAGTGAAGTTGACAAAGGGATTTGGTGGTTGTTCCATTCTGATCAGCCTGAGAACCCTTGTTGATGCGAGAAAAGGTCTACTAGGTGGAGGTGTAGACAAAGTTCTATTAGGTGGAGACGCAGATCTTTGAGCTCTTCTTCCCCTTCTTTCTCTTTCTGGAGATAGATGCAGATAAACAAACAATCCTTCCTCCCTAGTTCTTGACCTGGTATGTATTCTTCTCATAAATTTTCCAGGCTTGGACTTCTGAAACCAGCGGATTATGCCTCTTTTGGACTCGCCAAATGTGCAATTTTAAAGCTCCTTCAAAGCTGGAACTTACAACAAGTGCACATCGATCTTGTTGCAATGAAAATAAAAGACATCTAAGGTCCCACCGGGCGTGCCACAACTGTTATCACTGAATCACAACACCCTTGTGTTTATGCAAGTGCATATACTTGAACTCATGGTGTGATTGGATAACATGGGTACTATCTCCAAGCTGTGGGACTTGTTACTTGAGATAGACCTCCAGAGAAAGCTGGTTCTTGCTCCTAAACTACCTGCCACAATCTACTCTAATGCAGGGGAAACTAACTATTCTAATCTAAATTTCCAAGGGACCAGGGAGAGAGGATGCATAAAATGAAAGCCTACACTAAAGCGGTGATACACCAGAAAAGGAGGGTGTGAGAGTAGTCTCCAAATGTGTGAAATATAGAAGCAAAGTACACACTAGAAGAGGTGATGACAGCTCTCCATAATCTAGTAAAATGCATTCACAACAATATTCCAAGCATACACAATGATAATGGATCCCTGTAAGAATATAATAATAGACACAATATCCTTGTAGAAAGATTAAAGGGGCAAGAAGAATGCAATAAAACACAGTAGGGGAAGATACATCCACAACCTGATATTTTATTGCTTCATGATATGCACAGCTCAATCTATTACAAGATAAGGGCCTGGATCACCATGCAAGGAGTCCACTACAAGGGCCCACAACACATTGGCTTCACAAAGCAATTTTGACAGAGCTTTTCTATCTAAAAACTCCCCCTTTACAATGAGCCCAACACTCCAATTTATAGAAAAATGAGAAGGGAAAGAGAAGGGAAATGGAAATCCTGAAATATGTCCTTCAACCACTTGTAAGAGGCATTAAATGGAGTAAAATTATTATATATTACTTGAAAAAGGCTCCCCATACTGTCCCAGGTGCTGCAGCAGAGAAAGAATGATGACCATGCCTCTTAATTGCACTCCCAACCACCAAATGAAACACTGTTATGAACTCGGCCACGTTTTATAAAACATCTCCATCAATATCTCACAAAATCCCAAATTTATTTATTACTGTGCGTCGGTCTTGGAGCCACAATTCCAACAGTACCAATTTTGTGCAATTTCATTGAGAAATGCAAAAGTTATGGCCTTCTGAGCATGGGCAGCTATTTTGGGTCTGGCAGGCGTTTTCTGTCATTTGATGGGAACGAGCATTAACTGACTAGAGCCGAATATGTTTCTTTTATTTAAATATATCTACCCTCATTAAAAATAATAAATCCATTTTCTGTGGCGTAGAGAACATCGCGCTCATTCCAGAAAGTCCAATTTTGTGAAAATCGGAGCTCGGAGTCAAAAGTTATAGCCGTTTGAAGTTTCATGGGTCAAACGCTGACTTTTGTTCTTTGCCTTCGGCCGCTATGGATTTTCATGTCCAGCGCATACCTTTGTCCCAGCTATCTCAGACAAAAATATCCTGCTTCGGCCGATTCGGGCTCCCTTATTCCTATTTGCGGTGAAGACACGTGGCGAGATTCCATTCGCTCTCGGCTCTTTCAGCTTTTCGCGTCCTCCGCGTACTTTTGGCCCGGATGTCCCAGTACAAAAGTCATCTATTTCAGCCAAACCAGCCGGTTCGTGTCCTCTGTGCACTTTTGTCCCAACTATCCCGGACTGCCCGGGACAAATTTCTCTGAACCGCCCGAAATGGACTGACTTGTGCCAAACCGGCCGATCCGCGTCTTTCGCGTACCTTTGTCCCAATTGTCCCAACTACGTGAAAAAAACACTTAGTTGATTGTTTCCACTTATCAGCTGGTTCACCTTTTCACATCCCACGCGTCCCGGATGCCCCTTTGCTCTGCAGACTGCCTGGCGGCCTTTCGGCCGATTCGTGCCCAGATGTCCCTCATGTCCTGACTGTTGCGAGGACTAGGACTTAGCCATTTTTCATTATTTTTTCTAGCCCAAGCTTGTTCTCTGCAACTTTTTCACATTTTTAAAAACTTGCTGGGTTTTCCTCTTGGATAGGAGAGTTAGAAAGAAGCCGAGGGGACCCCAGAAACATGATTTTTTACCTTGAATCAATATAATTGCTTGGGACTAAAGAATTTGATCCATGTTATCAAAATTACCTTGACGGGTGAATTTTGGATAACACTATGTCTAGGGTATTTCTCTTGCCCACTCTTCAGATTACTATCCCCAAGGGAATGGGAAAACAAAATCAACTAAGAAGAGCTTGGTCACCATTGTTTGGAAGCTTCTTAATGACTCTTAGAGGAATTGGAATAAGAAAGTATATGATGCTTTATGGGAAGATAGGATTAAACCTAAGAGAGACATTGGAATGTCTCGTTTTCAAGTGGTATATGGAGTTAAATATCATCTTCTAGTGACATTGGAACTGTCAGCATTACATTTTATGAAGGCCATTTAGAATGCCAGCTTTACCGATTCATTAGACAAAATAATTATGTACCTCCAAAATTTGAATGAAGACAAATTGCAAGTGGTTGAGAGAATATCAAGTCATCAACTAAAGGTAAAGGCTATGTTTGCAAAAAAAGGAAAAAGTCAATACCTTTCAAGTGGGAGAGAATGTTCTTCTTTGGGAAAAAAGGCATGAACCTCGAGGCAGCCATGGTAAATTTGATTCCCTTTGGCTTGGTCATTTTAAAATTAGACATTTTGCTAGTGAGAACTCTTTTTACTTGGATTACATGGATGGTGCTCCTCTCCCACTTCCTTATAGTGGGAAATTTTTGAAGTTGTTCAAAACCTAGGAGTTTAGTGGTCCCTCTGTGCATTATGTATAGCGTTTGGTTTTTGATTTGTCTTGTTTTCGCTTGTTTCCTTGTGTGCGTTGTCTTCTATGTTAATATTACTTATTTTTGATTCCGTTGCCTATTGGATAAGGCATTGATCTGTTCTTCCCCGGAATTCTCTAAGGGCCTTAATTTTTCCTCTTTCCTTTGCCAAATCATCCCCAGAAGGAGCTAGTTGTTTTCCTCTAAATTTTTCCCACCCTTTCGTATCTAATTTCGTGAAAATTAGAGCCCTACATGAAAGAAATTCATGTTTTAAACTCCTTAGATGCTCATTTTCATTTCCCACGACGTTTTAAATCAAAATTTCCTCAGTCTACTGCATCAAAATGTTTTACCTTTTTCAATAGATGGAAAATGATTTTAGTTATTATTTTATGTGTGGGACCTTGCATTTTTTGTTTTTAACCTTTTGTGTAGAAATAAATTCTTCATCAGAAGTGAAAATGGTGTTTACCCATTTCCTGCGACTTCCTACATTATTTTCCTCATCAAATTATTTCCCATAATGTGAAACTATGGGTTTTCTTTTCATTGGATGTGGCTAGACAGGTTTCTTTTTGAACTTATCACTTATGGTGCTTTTGGAAAAAATGTCATATTTTCGCCGCATCCCCACCGGTCCCTGATTGGTTGGAGTAGTTTTGGTGGAAGTTCTAGGTGATGGATCCATTTTATTCTCTAAGGCATTACGAAAAAAGGGATAAAAGTTCCAAAATGACCCGCGGCCCTGCTCACGTGAAAGGGATAAATTCTGAGTTGAATCCCGCAGCGAATCAGAAAAGGACACATGTCCTATGTTGAAAATTCAACGGCGAAGGCATGTACTTTCAGGGGAAAGGTTGGAATTTTTCCCCTTTTCAAGAAAGATAAAAGTGAAGCACATCTCCGCAACCAATCAGTTAATGCCATGTGTTAAAGAATTAGAAAGGGACATGTGGCCCTTTTTCAATCCATATGCACTTTGGTGGACTGACGAAGGAATTTAGGAATTTTTATCCTTGTTTCCACAAAGGGAAAAAAGTTTTAAAATGGATCATGGCCCCATTCATGTGAAGGGATAATTTCTAAGATGAGGCCCATAATAAATCAGAAAGGGACATGTGACCTACGTTTAAAAGTCAACGACATAGGCATGTACTTTCGAGGGAAAGGTTGGAATTTTTTCCCTTTTCAAAAGAGGATAAGATATGAAATTGAAGCGCATTCCTCAAACTAGCCGCAAGATGCCTTGTATTGAAAAATGAAATCAGAACAACAAGCCTATGGAGGAAATTGAGAATTTGAGCCTTTTTCATGAAAAGGTCAAAATGTTGAAAATTGAGCCATGACCCCTACACCAATCATGTTGTGCCACATGTTCACATTGAAAAGTCAAAGCGGACCAACGGAGGTTTTTGAGAATTTGAGTTTTTAGTTAAAAAATTTTTAAATGGCATATTTGAACCACTTTTCCTCAGCTAGTCAGATGACGCCATGTGTCCGGTCTTTGGCGGAGTTGTGGAGGGATGTAGAAAAATGAGAAATCACTCTTTTTCCCCCAAATGTCAAGAAATGCAAATTTCTCCCCCAAGGCCATCATTTCTTAGATCTTGCCATGTGTAGGGTCCAAATTTGAAGGAAAATGGGGAAAGATATCTAAATGCACTCATCTCAATTTTTAATGCCATTAACAAACCAAAGCTCTGCAAAACACAAAAATGAATCATTCTTCATTCTTATATCTCTATTTCCTTGTCGTTTCTCCATGAGATGCATTTTTGGTTTGTTCTAGAGCCAAATCGATAAATTTAAAGAGATGTAAAGTTCGATTATCATAAAATGGTGTTTATTGGGCATACATGATAAAAAGGAGGAAAACTTACCAGTAAGCACTTGAGTGCTATGAAAGTGGTTAAAAGGTTGAAATGGTAGGACCACATAAAGAAAAAAATCATGAGATTCCCCCTGCTAAAGTAATCATGGTCGAACACCTGAAATATTTGCCTTTTTGAACCTCTAGTGTTCATGAGTGCATTTGTTTCATGTCACTTTCCAAAAGTAGATCTATAACAAACATTATTCCTTTAGGATATTCTTTTCTCAGGGACAAAGTATGGGTGTATACGAGTTGTTATAAAAACATGGTTTTGGCCATGAAAAAAGGGGGATTCTAGTTTTTCTAGGAACATTGTAAATTTGGAAGTAATTCAATATAGAATTTCTTTCTTTCTTATTTTCCTCTATTATCTCTCTTTGTCTCTTCCTAATTCAATGGATCATTTATTTTCCATTCAATAGAAACTTTGTGTCTGTAGATTTGCATCGGTGGTGAATTAACTGATCCTTTTCTATATTTTCTTGGTTCAATGTGAGTATGGAGACTCTCAACTATCTATATTTCCCAAAATCATTTTTGTTTTCTTCTTTCTCCCATCTTGTTATTCTTCCATTCCTTTTGATTCATAATCTTTTGAGTATGAAAAAAAACCAAGATACAAGGATCCAAACAATGAAAATTGTAGATTTGTACATTTGTTTTTCCAAATTTTAATAAGGGAGCCTCTCACATTAGAGAGGATGGAATTGTTGTCCCCTGACTGTGGTTTACACCCCTGTTCCATTTTAAAACCCAAATTTGCACTGCGAGTTCGAGTCGGCCAAGTGCAGAGAGAAGTCAGTGGAAGCCTCCACATGTTTCCTTGGCAAGAATGGAAAGGTGAAGTCCAGAGGTAGGTTCCCAAATGAGCACATGCCTTCCACGTGTTTAGGACCCTAGAGAATTACATCGGTTGCTGAAAACTCAAAGTAAGGGAAGGGCCAACAGAAGCTTCCACGTGTTTGTTCGGCACAACTTCAAAGATGAAGTTTAGAGGTGGGACCTCAAACGAGCGCACGCTCTACATGTTCCCTAGGCCCAAAAAATTTACCTTGTGCTTTCAAAAATTCTTAGTATAGAGAGGAGCCAGCGGAAGCCTCCACGTGTCTCTGCAGTGCATGTTTTATATGGTGCCCAAAAGTAGAGACCCTAAATAAGTGTGGGCTCACCACATGTCTTAGCCCACTAAAGTTGTTTAAAAGAGTTTAATGACCTAGCGACCCTCCTCTCTACTTCCATATTTTGATGTGGGCACCATCAAAGTCACAACTTGCTTTTATACCTTTACATCATTTGAAAACAAAGTTTAAAACTCCAAAGATCTCCATCGACCCACTTTCTTGCTTTGAATTTTCAAATGTTGTCTCAAATATGTAACATCACTCTATCTCCTATAGGTTTGTGGATCAATTTATAATTTTTCTCCTTTTTCACAAAAAGGCAAAAATGTTTAAAATGTTTTGACGATCCACCTCTCTACCTTTGTCTTGAAAAATGGCCACGTGTCCATCTTCAGGGTCAAAGTAAGAATTTTTCCTTACCACTTCATGTTTTTTGAATAACCAATTAGATACTATCGGGGTCGTGGGGCCAATTTGGTAATTTTTACAAATGTGATGAAAGTGACAAGTTTAACTAAAAAGACCCACTGGGTCACATCCAATCAGAAAAGACCACATTTCCACAGACGTTGGGACAAAAATTGAGAGTAAAAACATGACTGTGGAAAAATATAAGGAAGGGGAAACCCCAAATTCACGCCCAAATTGAAAATTATTTCTCATGGATAGAGAAGTGGAAAACAATATCTTGACTTAATGTTATCCTCGACCAAAGGAAGAGACTGACCATGGAAACCAAATGAAGGAAAAATCTTTCACGCATAAATATAGGGAGACAGAGAAAAATTAAAACCATGCAGACTAACACATTTGGAACAAATAGGACAAGATTAAATTTAGCATGAACACCGGCTCCAACTTAGGGATGGGCACTCCCTGCGAGGCCCATAAGAACAACATACCAGACCATGGGCCAAAAATCTATTGGGAAACGAAGTCAAGAACAATCTTGCAGAGCAGAAAGACAATAACCAAACCTCCCAAGAGGAACTGAGAAACCAACAAAAAATGGTCACCAGGGACCAGGAAAAACCAAAATAGAAAAATAGGAAAGCAAAATGAAACCAAAATACTATACACTATACAATGATGTGCACCCTGATTTAGATAAAAAAATCAAGGAAAATTTTCAAGTGCCTTCAATTTTGGATATGACCATGCTAAGTAGTTCTGATAGGTTTTTAACAACTGATCATATGATTTTTTCTCTTTTCCATCCAAGTTGCTATCTGACCACATTTTTTTAGCCTTATCCTTTGTGCCTAGGTCAATTTTTTCAACATCTCTCAACGCTGCATCAAACATCAAAGTCCCAAGAAAATCAACCTTCTCAAGATATCTGCATTGATCAATTTCATATTCCTTGAAAATAACATAGCTCACAAAGTTATCAACATCAATGTCTGTGTGCAATACTTCGTAAGAAGCATTGTTGGAGTCCTCAATGAGATATAACATTTTCTTTTCACCATATAACTTCACAAGGCTTCCCTCAATTGGTATGGTTTCATAAGACATGTCCATTTGCACACTCCCACCCACACTAGCTACCCACTTTCTAGATAATAACAAACCCCATTTAGTAGGACAATCCATAATGACCACATTCAAGGTTAAGAACTTGGTTAGATATGTTGCAAATTACTGTACTAAACCCTTGACACACCCAAATACTTGCACCTCTCTTGAATCCATGGTAGTAATTTCCCATAAGCTACTATTACTTTGATATTGAACTCATTCATGACCTCAACAGGTATTACATTACATGAGGCTCCTGATTCAAACATGTAGTTATGTAACAACCTATCCTTAATAATAAAAGTAGTAAAAAATGGATCCACATTCAGCTGAGACTCAACTAGAGAAGTTCCCAAATAAACCTTAGTTGGTTAACCCAATTCCTCTAATGCTTGTGGTTTTTCTAATTCTGCAATGGCAAGAGGAACCTCTACATTGTTTACATTTTTACCATGGGTGAATTTTTCTTCCTTAATCCCCAAATACTCAAACGCCCTCTTCTTATGCTCAGGGATTCTAAGCAATTCAACAATAGGAAAAATAATCTTGATCTAACTCAAGATTTGGGCTATGTCACAAGGAACATATTTGGGTAAGGCAATATTAGGAAGAAGGTTTACAAATTCATCTGATGGTACAAGATTTTTCATAGTCTAAGCATGGAGAGGAACACAAGCTTTATTTGGGATGACAAAGCCTTTGCAAGATGCATCTTTTTTAAAGGTTTCCTTAGGGATACTGGTAAGAATTTGAATTTTTGGTTCTGCCTATGGGCCTACCCCTTTGGCAACCTTACTCTTGGGATTATATTCTTTTTCTTGGGAAACTACTACAATCATTAAAAATTTTCTGTCCTCTTCTAAAGGAATTCCTCCATCATAATTTTTAATCATTAAATCCATTAAGTACTTAAAATCATTATTAGGAAACTCAAAAGCTTATACCATATCAATTTTAAAAGTATGAGTGGGAGGAAGAGGTAATACTTGGTGCATGCAATTTCATAATATTTTAACAGTTCTAGCACTTATCAACTCAGTTGAGGTCGCTCCTTGTTTTGAACTTGTAGAGAACTCCATCATGCACGCATCATCATCTGTCTCATCATCACCAGATTCTTCCTCAACTCACCTGTGGACATCACATGGAGAATGTTGCAGGAAAAAAATATCACACCACTCAATTATATGAGCTTCTTCAACAACAACTCTAGTAGTTAAAGGATTAGGCAACAATCTATTTTCCTGATCTCATGGGCCTTTTACCCCTGTCATCTGATATATGATCACCTCTAGGATGATTTACAGATATTTCTTAACATTGTGGCTTGTTCTGAACTTGGGAACCTTGTCCAATCCCCTTCTCTTCTCTAGCCAGTTTGTAGGATATTTCCTTAACATCTTCAACCAATGTTTTTACAACCTCTTCTAGATCTATAGACTTACTTGACTGAGGCTTCCCTAGATTGATCAGCTTGATACCTTTGCTCTTAGGTGGCTTACCAACTCCTTTGATATTGTTTTCATTCTACAAATCCATGGTGAATTCCTGTCTCAAGGTTCCTGGATTCTTATCTCTCGAGTAATAAGTAGCCTTTTTATCAAAAGCATCAGAATATTTTATCAGACAGGAAACATCTCTTGGCCTTAGGATTATAGGTAGCCTATTCAAGGTATTATTGAACTGAGTATTGAAGTCATGAATAGATTCATTAGGATTCTTCTTAATATTTTCAAATTCAGACAAAAGAAACCTAGGATTTTTTTTTATCCCCATATTGCAATCTAAAATCATTTTAAATTTCTATCCATGAATCTATTGAGTTATCTGGAAAAGACTTATACCAATCACGTGCATCCTCCTCAAGAGTATGAATAAAAAATTTATATACACATCCTCAAATTCAATCTCAAAGTCTTCCATCATATTGATAAATTATAGTTTTAAAATTCTAATCGCCATTGATAGTATTATTCCCTTTAAATTTAGGAAATCTATTTCTAACATCTTGTGGCATATATTTGGATATCTAGCCATACCTCTAAAATTTATAAGACCAAAATTATTCACAACAAAAGTAGGTATGGGTGGGTGTTGGGCCATATTGTTTTGAGGAGGTGATCTTACATGAGATACAAAATGATGAGGGACAAGGGGTCTTTAGAACACATGAGTATAATTCTCAAAATGAATGTCCTCTAAAGACTCTTTTTTGTGGAAAACCCTATCAACTTCAGAAAATACAAGGATAGACTGAGAAGCACACTTATCAGACACAAATGAAGCCCCCTCTCTAGTTGGAGAATTTATATCTATATGAAGATTACCTAATTCATAATAACTTGAGGAAGAATGGTAATCATCAACCAAAGGTTGATCACTTTCCACAATGGATAACTATTTTCTTGATTCCGTATCTCTAACTATTTTCCAGACTCTTTTTCCTTTTGAATTTGTCTTTCCCAGTTCTAGAAACAACTTTCTAGTAGGTTATTTAAAAAATAAATATCTTCTTCCTTACATCTTTGTAAGGATTAATGACAAATTTCACTTAATAAAGGTTAAGGCACTGGTATTTATCAAAATTTAAATCAACACAGATTCACCACTAAGGATTTTCACCTTAGTTATGCAAATTCACTAAAAATGACTTGTCAAATATCTAGATCAACAGTTAATTCCTGTAAAGCTTAGTAGACATGACCTTCCTTTACTAGTATTTATCAATGATGATATAAATTTAGTGCAATAACAACTTGAAACTCAAAATATTGCACACAGAACTTGTAACTTCGCACAATTCTTACAAATCTCAATATATGATGACATTTAAACAATGTATTTGCACTTAGATAATGTAAGAAAAATTACCAAGGCCAAATATAAGAGTTCCTTTAAAGCTCCCCAACAATGGTACCATTTAGGTGTTTGTATCCAAATTGATTCTCCCTTGGAAGCAGAGCAACATTACAATTTTATCAAGATAGTTAGAGACAGAAAAATAATGGTATAAGTCATTTTATATCTGTGGAGGGGATTCAGCTTACTCCTTTTCACTCAGCTGTTGGAGAAATGGATAGCACCTTCATTAAGGATTTGATCTATCCTCACTACTTTAGGTCACGATTTTTAACCAGGGTGAGAGGACCTGTTTTGTAAACCTTGTTGGTGAAGGACATGAAGAGATCCTTCTTTGCACAATTATCAGGGGAACCTTGAGAAAATATGAACAATACACCACAATTTAACTCTCACGAGTTTTCACTTCTAAAAAATGGAGATATTTTCTAAACAAGGTTCAGGTTACTAAAGACACTTAAAACCTACTTGCTTCTGTATATTTTGGGAGTAGAATTTGTTCATTTGTGGATACACAAAAAAAAAGGGTACTTCAGGTAGGATTCATGGTTATTTGAAATTTATGGTGGGAAATTAAGTAAGAGGAAGTTGATTTCACTAGATCTTTGAGAACCTTTACAACAATTGGAAAACTAACAGATAGAATGCTTTAGAATAGCCAACATATTCCTTGAACAAAAAAGGTGTGCATCAATGGAGGCCCATATCTTCACAGTTTCACACAATCTTTAATAATTCAACACGAAGGCTCGAGCTAAAGAATAAATTAAAAATTAACAACCCTTGGTTCATCATGCCTAAGATACACTCATAGGCTTACAAACAATATTTATCAATATAGTCAAAGTAAAATGATTTAAAATTGTTTATTTCTTTACTAGATGAAATCTCTTTTCATAATAAAATTGCAAATGCCAAAATACTAACACATGGATGAGATCTTGTGTGATTTAGAGATATTTTAATATAAGATTGCAATAGGAAAAAAAAAAATTTGAAATACATTCTGAAATAAAAGCAGAAATAGTTTTCCCCAAGATCAACACATATCAATTCAAGATTTATCATATTCATCATAAGGGGAAATTTTCTTGAACTACCTCAGATCTTGTTAATGGTTGTACACTTGTAAACATCTTGACGTAATTAAATCTAAAACCAAAGAGATTATCAAGTTTCTCAGATGGTCCCTCACGAAGATGGGCTTTCTAAAATTTTCTTGTAAAAATTAACCCCTGACCATTTGCAAGAGTGTCCTCCTTACATTTATAAAATTCACTCGCTCACTCATCCCAAATTTCCCCCCGAAATAGAAGAATATTCAAGGAATCCTTTGCTTATTACAAGTTTGTCCCAGAAAGTGATATTTAACAAATTTACACCTGAAAGTGCTAGGTGGACAAATCATTAACTGATCATGTTTTTCAAACCCTCAACCATGACTGGGATGCCATGCCATAAATTTTTGATAGTCCTAATGATTTTTTTATTTTGTCATGTGAAAAATCCACTTTTTAATCATTTTCAGGTGGCTCCATATAGCTAGATCTGACAAGAGATCCTTTTCACCCTCAAGAATACAACTTGAGAAATGAGTGCCCTCACATGGATGCCTACATTCATGAATTGCGAGTCTGATTCATCTAAGTTCAAAGAGGAGTTAGTGGAATCCTCCATGTGTTTCCTTGGTGTAACTGCAAAGGTGAAGTCAAGAGGTAGGTTCCCAAACAAGAGTGATCCTTCCACATGTTAAGAACAATAGAGAATTGCGTTGATTGTTGAAATGTAAGAGCATGGGAAGGCCTAGCAGAAGCTTCCATGTGTTTGTTTGGTGCAACTTCAAAGATTAAGTTTAGAGGTGGGACGTCAAACAAGCATAGGCTATCCACATTATTTGGGCCCAAGAAAGTTACCCTAGTCTTTGAAAAAGTCTTAGTATAGAGAGGAGTCAGTGGAAGCCTTCACATGTCTCTTCAGTGCACGTTTGATATGGTGCCCAAAAGTCGAGGCCCTAAAAAATTGTGGGCTCACCACGTGTCTTATCCCAACAAAGTTTTATAATAGAGTTTAAGGACCAACGGGAGGTTCCACGTACCTAGGGTCTAAGAAAGTTTCCTTGAGCGTTGAAAATTCTAAGTATGGGTAGGGCTAGCAAAATCTTCCACGTGTCTCATCAGCACTTTTTGGGTATGAATCTCAAAAGATGGACTCTCAAACAAGTGCGGGCCTTCCACATGTCTAGGGTCTAATAAAGTTTCACTAGACACTTGAAAAATTCTAAGTATGGGAAGATCTAGCGGAAACCTCCACGTGTCCCTTCGGCACTCCTTCAAAAGTAAAGTTCAGGGGAAGGTCCCAAAATAGGTGCGGGCACTCCATGTGTCCTAGGCCTTAGAAAGTTTCTTGAGAAGTCTAAGTATAGAGTGGAGCTAGTAGAAGCCTCCACGTGTCTCCTTGGTGCAACTATAAATGTAGGACCTAAAGGATAATCCTTAAATGAATCCAAGCCCTCCACATGTAAAATATTTGAGTTGAAGCGAGTCAGATACTTAAAAATGCTCTGGAGACCAGCCTCTCTACTTCCAACTTTTGATGTGGGCCCCATCAGAGTCGCATCTCACTTTTATACCTTTACATCATTTGAAAATAGAGCTTAAAAAATCCAAAGTGCTCCACGGACCTGCTTCCCTGCTTTGACTTTTCAAATGCTGACTCAAAAATGTAACATCACTCTGTCCCCTGCGGGGTTGTAGATAAATTTATAACTTTTCTTCTTTTTCACAAAAAGGCAAAAATATTCAAAAGGTTCTGACGATCCACCTCTCCAGCTTTGTCTTGAAAAATGGCCACATGACCATCTTCGAGGTCAGAGTAATAATTTTTCCCTCTCACTTCATGTTTTTTGAATAACCGATTAAATACTATCAGGGCCGCGGGGCCAATTTGGTATTTTTTACAAATATGATGAAAGTGACAAGTTCAATAAAAAATACCCACCAGGCCACATCCAATCAGAAAGGACCACATTTCCAAGGATGTTGGGACAAAATTTGATAGGAAAAACATGACTATGAAAAAATATAAGGAAAGGAAAACCTTGAATTCATGCCCAAATTACAAATTCTTTCTCATGGACAGAGAAACGAAAAACAATATATGCACTTAATGTTATCCTCAGCCAAAGGAAAGGACTAACCATTGTAACCAAATGAGTGAAAAATCTTTCATGCATCAATGCAGGGAGATAGAGAAAACTTCAAACCATCCAGACTGAGATGTTTTGAACAAATAGGGTGAGATTAAATTGAGCACCAACATATTGTCTAATGTCGGGGCCACATTTTAAAGGGGAATGGACATAATTCAAGGGGTTGGTCAACATAATATTATTGATATATCTTGAAAATATCATTGTGCTCTCTAAAAATGTAGCAGATCACCTCTTTCATCAGAGACAGGTATTTCAAAGATGTAGGAGATTTGGGGTATCGTTGAATCCAAAAAATTACATATTCCTGGGTCATGAAGGAAATCTCCTAGGCCATATTCTTTCAGGGGAAGGATTGACGATTGAAACAAAAAGAGTTGAAGCAATATGAGGATTAACATTGCCAATTCATAAAAAGGCTCTTTAGTTAATTCTGGGAAGGGTCAATTTTTTTTGTAGTTTTGTGCCAAAATTTTCCGCTCTTGTGAAACCAATAACATTAATGTTGAAGAAGGGTGTGGAATTTAGGTTGAAAAATAAAGGAAAAGTAATCTTTGAAGCAATCAAAGAGGCTATATCTCAAACCCCAACTCTCATCAATAAAAACTTCTCCAATGACTTTATGCTCTATGCCTTTGGTGGTGGAGAAACAATTTCGGCAATCCTAGTGTAGCAAAACAAAGAAGGTTTTGAGTAGATAGTGTCCTTCTTCATTCAAGGTTTGGAGGAATATGAAACTAGGTACTCTTTCATTAAAAAACATGTTCTTGCAGTGATCATAATTTTGAAGAAGTTCAAGCACCTAGTTTCAAATAACAAGATCCAGCTGCTAGTTTCTCATATGAGAATCAAGGACTTCCTTTTGAACAAAGATCTGAATGAGAAACATGCAGGATGGATCACTTGTGTCATAGAATATGACATTGAATTAAGGTAACTAAGCTGGTCCATGGAAAGGAATGATGTGAAAATATAGCCTTGAGTTGACATTTTTATGAAAATAATGAAAATCGGGTTGTTTTTGGTACTACAAGATAGTCAAAAGTAGATGAATGATGATGTTCCCACTCCTTGTTGGAATCAAACTTTGATACAATTCCTATGAATATGCCTATTCCCTCAAAAAATTAGGAGACAAAATAGGATATACTTCAGATTGCAAGCCATTCCATATGTGCTTATTGATGGTGTTTTGTTAAAAAGGGAAATCAATGGTGTTCCACTAAGATGCATTGGAGAAAATCAAATTTTGATGTTGTTACAAGAGTTTCATGATGGACAAGACAGAAGTCATTTTTCTCTATGGATAAAAAATCTCAAGATAGTTAAGGCGGTTTATTATTGGCCCACAGTGTTTAGTGACTATTACACATGGATAAAAAGGTGTAAAAAATGTGCATTTTGCACAGGTAAAGAAAATTTAGCAGCGCTTCTATTTTACCCGATTTTAGTTTACCAACCGTTCGTGCAATGGGGATTGGACTTAATTGGGGTCATCAATCAAAACTAAAGCTGAGGTCACAAGTGGATTCTCACAGTTACAGACTATCTCACCAAATGGATTGAGGTGGTAGTGCTTAAGGAAGCAAACAAGTCTAACATACTAGACTTATATGAAGGGATTGTGTCTACGTTTAGAGTACCAGTCACCATCATATCAAATAATGCATTAGCATTCCTAGGTTCCAAGATCATAGAATGGGCTTTCAAGAATGGAACCTACTTGATCACTTGTTCAAACTATTACCCATAGGGTAATGGGCAGGTAGAGTCAATGAACAATAATTTGCTAAGAATCATCAGAAGGAATCTAAATGAAAATCAAATGACATGGCGTAAAAAGCTAAAATAAACATTATGAGCTAACAGGATCAAATTAAAGAGGTCGACAAGTAATTCTCCATATAATTTTGGCTATGGGAAAGAGGCAATGTTCCTATATCATTAGAACTACACACACTGTATTTCATGAAGTAATTGGATTTATTTGAGTCTGAACCAATGGAGGATAGGTATGCAAAACTGATGGAATTAGAAGAAACAAGAGAACATGTAGTTCAAATTATGGAGAAGGATCAAGCCTTAGTCAAAACATGGTTGTACAAGAAATCAAGATCAAGGACCTTTCAAGAGGGGGATATAGTTCTAAAGTGGGATGCAGATTGGGAAAAACTAGGAAGGCACTCCAAGTTTGATGCCATTTGGAGTGGCCCTTACATGGTCATAGGATATAAAAGTAGCAACACCTTCCCATTGTCTACATTGGATGCAGAAGATCTTCTGATACTGGTCATCAGGATCTACCTTAAACATTACGACTTAAAAGGAAAGGTTTCACCCTTGTAAATATTAGCCTAGGATTTTATTTCCTTTAAGTGCGTATGCACATTTGTCTTGTTGTAGTTTAGGTTTTAGTTTCCCTAACTGCTTTGGCACATGTTTTATTGCTCCTAGATTGAATCATTATACAGTTCAATGTGCCTCCAAAGGTGAATGTCATATCAGTCCATTTCAAGGGCAGGTGAATGTTTCAAGACAAGAAAATTTTCTACTCTCAAAAATCTCACCTTCAAGTTTTTCCTATGAAAATTGAGAGTGCAAAAAGTGGAACATGTTCAGGATCAGAGAGTGTAAGATTCATGTTCTGGTTTCAAGCATGAGATCGATAAAATCCTATCATTCATGAACTTATGCCCAATGGATTCAACAAGGAAACTTAGCTTTCCATATAGCACGAAGATGACCCCATAAGTTTCCAAATTGTTATCCAATTTTTCCCTCAAGAAAAATTGATCAAAAAAATCTTACAAAGGAGAAATGGAGAGGTCGGTTCAGCAATGCAAGCTCACATTCGATCCTAAAAATCAAGTTATGGGTGGGCTCGATAATGGAGAAGCAAGGTCAAAAAAAGAGTGGCCAATTAAAGGAGATCAGAGCTCAAGAGGAAAAAAATGGATAAGGTCTAAAAATTTTTAGACTTCATATTTTTAGGCATCTTGGGGAAGCGAACAGTTAAAAAAAACAAAGAAACCTAACTCAGTAAGTCAAAATCAAGCCCAGAATGATTCAACATGAAGAAAAGGAACAAACTCATGGAAGCCACCACATGTTAGCTTGACATATTTCCAAAAATTTCAAGGGAAAGAAAAAAGAACTGTAGAAGCCTCTATGTGCCTCATCGGCACAAACTAAAATGTAAAATCCAAAGGTAGGTCACAAAATGAGGGCAAGCCCTCCACATGGTCAAAGCTTAAAAAGGAAAAAGTAGCCATTCAAAATTCAAAGAGCCAGCAGAAGCCTCCATGGGCCTCATCAGCGTAAATTTCAAGGGTGGAACTAAAAGTGGGGACCCCAAAACGAGCACAATCCCTCAACGTGGTCAGAACCCAAGAAAGACAGAACCAGACGTTAAAAATTCTAAGAGCTAGCAGAAGCCTCCATGTGCCTCATTAGTGTAACTTCAAACGTGTGAAAAAAGTGGGGACCCAAAATGTGTGTAGGTCCTCCACGTGGTCAGAGCCCAAGAAAGGAAGAACCGACTATTGAAAAGTATAAGAATTAAAGGAAGCCTTAATGTGTCTCATTAGCATATCTTCAAAGGTAAAATCAAAAGGTAGGTCCCCAAACATGTACTAGTCCTCTGCGTGTCTAGGATCCAACATAGTTTCTCCTAAATATAAGGGACTTAGCCACACACACAAAGAAAGAAGATTTGGCTCACGAAGGGTGCCAAGTGCCAGCACATCACATTCCTAGGACCTTAAAAGGCATAAAATTCTTAAGAATGTGTGGGGCTTCCACGTCAATCTTGCACAGATAGAATCCAAACCCAAAGCAGTTTGAAAAAAATTGGCAGAAGTTCAATTCAAATAATGATGAATCATGAATCCCATCAATAATTTTTAATATAGTTTGCCATTTTTGAGGTTATCAAGCTTCTCACCTACCACCATAATGAGGTGAATTCAATGCTCTTTTGGGGTGGTTTAAAGCATGATTCTAATTCTTCTCTCCTTTCTCTCTCATTATTTCTATATATAATAATGAGGGGCATTTTTCTAAGGGTTGGACATTTTTGTTTTGCACCCTACCTTCTTCTCTTTCTGAAAGTGGATTTGTGTATTTCAAACGTTCCATTCAAACTGTAAATGAAATCTTTCCTCTTAGCCATTGTAATGGATTGTATTAAATCTTTGGAGCAATAGTATAAGTCCGTGGATGATTTTAAATCTCTCTTATGTTCACTATATGTTCCTGATCTCTCATTCCAATCTTGGGTATTTGTGCATGATTGTTATATTACATTTTTGATGGTTTGTGTTTAATGGAAAAGCAGGTGTTCAACATTCCTTTTGTGCATCACCATTGTTAGCTTAGGTTTTATTTCTTGCATCTCATTAACCTTGTCTACTTGGAAAGTTAGAGTACGTTTTAGAGTAGAGCATATGCAATATGAATGTGTGCACCTGAATAGAGAAATAGGATCCAACCTTCATCCAGAGAGCTCTCCCGATTCACAAAGTCCCACACTTTGGGAGAAGCTCCATGTTATGCAATCACACTGAGAGTCTCAACCCATCAAGTTGCAAACATTCATGGGTACTATGATTATGCATCAACAATGTTATTTGTCAATTTTAAGTCTGTACCTACTATTTTATCAGACATTGTAGGCAGAACAAGCCTATTTTGAAACTTTTGACTTTTCTGAGCCCTTCCTTGGGCCCTAGTAGTAACTAGAATAAAATCATCTTCACTAAAACTAAACAAGTTTTGTTCAGGTGCTTTCTAAACATGAGCTTCTTGTTTCCCACCCTCCATTTGAGGCATGGACAATGTTTCAGGTTGAGGTTGTGCAACAAGGCTTATATTCAGGAATGCATTTGTATAATTTGTAGTTGAATGAGGTTTATTACAAGGTTGACACCATTCCTGTTCAGCCATATTAAATGGGACTAAAGTGTTAGATGAACTAGGATCCTTTGGGTCAAACTGCCTTTACTGATATGGCTTTCTATAATTCTGATTTTGTTGATAACGTTGCCTATTTTGCTGGTTTTGCTAATAAGGAGTTTGATAAGGCCTACTAGGTAAAACAAGTCTATTTTCAATCGAAGATAGCTTGTTTCCCATAGTCTGCAAATATTTAAACACATCACCTGATGGGGCTGCAATAGAAGGTTCCAAAATGGTGATAGGTTGTGGGATAGGTGCCAAATTTTGTTTAAAAGGGCATTAAAGGCCTTGGTGCTAATTTTTTGGCTTGAATAAGATTATTTTTTAGCATTTATAGCAATATCATAGGCTACCAGGAGAGTGTCACCTTCCCATAGACTAAATCATTGTTGAGATGTCACTATTTAATACTCTAAGATGATAAAGAAAAGCATGGTTGACTTGAGGCTTGACACTAGCTGGAATTATTTCCCCAAGTTCTAGAAAAATGGATATTGAAACTGGCCATAAATTCATGAGGGTCTCTCTTAATTGTAGACAAACGTTCTATGAGGGAGAAATGATCTAAATGATCCTGAAATTGTTTCAAAAAATTCTCACCTAACTCATCCCACATTCTTATGCTTCAAATTTCTAAGTTTCTATACCATTGCAAGGCTTTCCCTTTATAAGATCCAGCTAAAAGTCTCAAGGCTACATTTTCATGTGTTATATTACGGATAGCACATAGGGCTAAAAACTATTTGATGTGTTCTGTGGGAGTAATCTTATTTTCACCAACGAATAAAGGAAAACTTTTCATTATAGTATTAGGGATATTGTGATAAAATTGAATTACAAATTTTCTACCATTAGTAAAGGTCAAAAAATTCCTAGGTGGTTGAATAGCCATTGGAAAAACTTGGATCTGGACAAAGAAATTAATACGTGGTGAAGGAAGATTAGGAGGAGGGTTGTTAAAACCCGGCCTATTATAATGTAGGGTGTTACCAACACTTCTTCTTCTTCTAGAATTCAAAGGTAAAGAAATAAACTCAAAAAGAAATTCCTCTTACCGATGATCTTTTAGTCACTTTAGGCATGGAACATACTACAAAAATGGTCTAAAATTGGCCTTACGGAGTTGTCAAATAAATCTTTTAATCTTTAGAATAAGTTGTTGCAGCTTGTTACTCCAAAAGTAACTTTTATTTGATGTGAATATGTTGTAAATTATTGTAATTTTCTCTTAGATCTTATTCATTGTCCCACCAGGCATTCCAAAAACTATTATCTCTTGAAAGTGCACCCTATAGAGTGATGATTATAGAGGTTATAATCTTTCCCTAGATCTCTCTCTCTTTCGTAGATATAATGGAAACACCTCAAGTTTGTGGGTATACCGATTGTTGAGGTGAGTCTTCATTATCAAGCTCGGTTCCTTCTTGATGTATCATAAACTAATTTTTTGGGGTTTTGAGGGTAAAATATGACTGTAAATGAATTAAAAATTGTGGTGATACACCAAAATTGTTGAGGGATTTGATTGAGTATATGCACAAATATTTGAGAATGAATTATGGTTGCACAAACCAATAGTTTTTCAGCAAAATATTAAGGAAAAAAACTTGATGTATTGAGGGAATGTTTCACAAAAATGATATTAAGATAAAAATACACACTAATATTATGTAGAAATAACTAAATATATATCAATGTAAGATGATTAGTTAAAGAATTTAACATTCACAAGAAATAATAAAGTATATTGGAAAGGTAGAAATCAACTCTCGTTCAAAAGGAAAAATTACAAAATCGGTTTTTAGCACTACTGTGTCCAAAAAATCCTCCTATGTGCCTTGAAATTGCACACAATATATAGCAATCTTATTCATCCCACCCCTTTCTAAAAATAGACTAAAAAAATGTACTCACCCATGCATCTTATTTTTATCCTTTATCATGAATAAATAAAGGAATAAAAATAAACATGCTAATATAATGAGAAATTAATAGTGTTGGTTAGAAAAATTAAACTCAGTCAAACATTAGTTGACTGTTCTATTGTTAGCAAGGATGGATGTATAACTTTACTAATAATAATCTTTTCTTGATGAGTAAGGTTTCTCTAATGCATGCAATCTCTGTCTTCTAGATGATGATGTGAAATCTATAACTTGACCCACGTGCTATGATAAATTTAGAGCTTTAATATTTCCCCTTGGATGCATATGCAAGAATGAATCTATGTGTGTGAGTAAAATAATTTCTATATTTTCAACACTCTACAAAAATAATTCACCCACGCATTCATTTTGATGGGGACCACCTTTGGTTTTGATGTTGACATATGTTTTGTCCTCTTATGATTATATATAAAATTGAACCTTGTACACATAACACTATTGTTTTCTTTCAAAACTTCCCACTATGGGGACCACCTGTGATGTGCACAATTTGTCTTCATTCTAGTTTTGACCTGCTTTTCAATAATCATTGGATTATCTAAAGTCTTCATTCTTCCACTTTATTAGAAAACCTAGTTTTTTTTAATGGCATAGTGTGATTTTTTTTGATAAAAACCCATAGAAAATAACATAAGGTTTACCTTTTTCTTGTTGGTACATAGACTATGGTTTTGCAATTTTATTCATCCTCTTGATCATAGGTAATATAAGGTAAAGTTCACCCTTTTTTCTAATCATTGTGGTCGGATTTTATATTATAGACCTGTGATAGGTCAAAGCATATGATCAGGAAATGATAGGGCTAGCCCCTTTGGAATGATGATTCAACCCTCCCCATGAATGTTGGTGATAATTGGATTCACTTGGGTTCAGTTACATTGTAACCCATGATTTTCATTAATAATTTAAATTGAACGTTTGTCATTGATTCTTATAATTACCTCATCTTTGATCATTGATCTCAACATCCATGATTAGGGTTTGTAATTTGTAATAAATATGGTCAGTGATCCCTGAGCCATTGATATTGTACATCTTCATCTTCACACTTGATCATGACCCTGGTTAGTTTAGGGTTTTATGGAAAGTTTAAACGTTGGTTTTTTTCTTACCGTGGTAATGTTTCATTCAATGCTTGAGAGTTACGGTAGAAAAGCATCGAGAATCCCATCATTTTTGCATTATCACATGAGCTCTCTGTGAGCTACCAGAGCTATGTCAAGAATTTTCTGTAATGGCCATTTGAGGTTTTGATGTTCTGTATTTCTTCCTCATATTCGAGCCATTTTTGGGGAATGAAGCTTTCTTCCTAGTTCAAGCTCTCTGTGTAAGCATTGTGATATATTTGTATTGAAGGTGGTTCTCAGGGAAGTCTTATGGAAACTTGACCTTTACCAAGTTGTCATCAATGGGTTTTCTCTACTTGGCCTTCATTGTGGAGGAAATCCATTCTCTCCATGTACAATGATGTTAAAATGAACCTGTGAGATTTTCAAGCCCTTTGTGGTTCCCTCCAAGGATCTATCGTTTGTGAAAATTGGTGAGTAACTACAAAAGTTTGAGCTCCGTTATTTCTCAATTTATGCTAAGACTTCCACACAGCTTGGTTTGAGGCTTTGAGCCTATTGCTTATTTTTGCTTCTGAGCTTTTGTTTTACTATTTCAGTTATCCTCATATCATCTTTTCCGTTATTTGGGTTTTTGATAATATTGCTCAGATTTTATTAAATTTGAGCTTTGCCATGTTTGTCAAATGGGTGCCATGAGTTGGATATTTCTTAGAAAATTTGGGGAATCCTTGACTATTATTTTAGCTGTCGTGGTTGAAAATATGGGTTTTCCTTGTTCTCTCCAAGTTACATCATGCCATTCACCAACCATTACCTAAACTCTCGGCTATCGTTTTATTTTGGGCTTCGATCCCAATACCTTTATTTTTCAAATTTCATTATTCTGGCTCTTCTAAACCATGTTTTTTCGTCCATGGAAACTATGAATTCCATTTCGTTGTGGGTTTACCATGGCTCAATCTTTCTCAGATTTGACTTATGTAATTTAGAGATTGATCTATGTGAATATCCATCTGGGTATCCTTCCAGATGGAGTTTCAATATTTTTATTACTTTGAGCGATCATTTACCTACTCTTATGTCATGAATGATGAAAGAAAAATTAGTATGAATGCATAGATATTAATGGAGCTTTGATTGGCTATAAATCCTTTATTGTATTTATTTTTATTGTACTCTTTTTCATGGCTTATCATTTCACAACCTAGGATTTTGACAAAAATCATGCTCTTGTTCTAATAGATATCTACCTGCATGTTTTTTTTGAAGTTACGCCCTCATGACTCTCTTTACCCAAAACCCTTAGCGTGTTTGGAGTTATTACTTTGTATTTTGAGCAACTCGTACTTTTTCTAATTCATGCCATTTCTTATGGGTATTTTCTATTGGAATAAAATCAGGAGCTTTAAGCTTTTGTGGGATTGTTATTTGACAACATTTAGTTTTTCTAGTTTGATTTCCTTAGCACTCATTCACCTTTCATTCTGAGTGCTAGCCTTTTATATTTGAACTGGGAGTTAGACAATATTGAACTTGAAACCGGATATTTCCATTACATTCTTATGTAGTCTATGAATGCACTGGTTTTGAATTTCACTTTGGTCCACTAATGTTTTCCCTTTTGGCTAAGATAACTTAGAATAGATGCACTTATTCATTATCTTCATATGTGTTTTAGCATATATATGCATTCCTTAGTAGATTTATTTTCATTTTTGTTCCATCTCTCGTTGTATTCTCGTTGATATCTTATTGTGATAACTTTCCTACTTACATCATTATATTAGTACATGATTCATTTATAAGCAATATACTTGAGTTGCAATAGAATGGTATGATTGTACCTATATTATTCCTCAAAAACATGTTGATTTACATTAGATAATGAATGTTGATGTTGGAATTTACATGTTTATGTAATGAGTTCATAAACTGAATTTCCTTATTGCATAACCTATATTTGATTGATGGTTACAATATGAAACCTTGTGACTTTTCTTCTTATCTAATCTCTTTTGTTTTATGGCTAATCATTCCTTCTCTATTTCTACAACAAATGGCTATGATGGCACTTAATTTGGGTTGTTGGTAACTCCACTAGTTTTTTAAAATTATTTGGTTTATAACACAAATTAGGGAATTTATTAATAGAAGAGAATCTACATTGTAAGTGAATTGAAAAATCCTCTTACTGGTGTATGGATGTTCTCTTTGTTTTTGGAGAAGTGACTATCTTTGACTATGTACCAATTTATACCTTGGTGATTATCTATAACTATTTGCTTAGATATTTGTGATTCATTGTAGCCTGCAGTGATGGCATGTTTATATAGTTTCATAAATCATTTCTAACTCAAACTATAATCTTGTTGTAGACTATTCACGAAATTTGTTTTTTCCTCTTGAAATCCTATAGAAATTTTCCATAATTCTAGAAATTATTTCCAATATATATTGCATCATTTCTTCTATATTTAAGAGGCAACTCAAATATTAAGTGCTATAATTTGAGGTGCTGGTCCTTTCACTTGTATCTTCATACCATTTTAAAAAATTAATCATAGTTGACACTACACTATTCTTGTCATCAATTATTTTTTTTTTAAAAATATGTGCCTTGGATGAATGATTACTATCTCAATTTCATTACATCTCTTTCTAAATAACTACATGTTACAAAACCATATTGATGGGTAGTACTTCCTTTAATAGATAAATTTACTTCTCAATCTTGAAGATGACATTTTATTATAGTTCCTGGAAGACTATCCCTACTTGAGCTGGAACTCTTTTAGTTCTTGAACTAAAACATAATGATATGTATAGTTGAAAGTGTTCTTCATTAAGTCTATAGCATTTTTGAGTAGAAACTATATGATGAGAAGCACTTCTTGAAATCTTGATGCTTGAAGATGTCTTAAAAGAGTTTCTCTCATGAAGTGATCTACTTCCATTTTAATTCCTTGTAAGTTTTGAGCTCTGTATAACACCTTCACCTTGACAATGCATTTAAAAATATGAGAGATTGCATCTTTTTTTTCCTATGGCTGATATCAATCTGTTCCTTTTCATATATGAAACGGTTGATGTATCTGCACGATAACCACTGCTACTTTGATATGAATTGTTCTTCTTACAAGTAGTGTCCACTATAATAAATGATTTACTTCTGATACTTGGAATAAGTTATACTAATTTTGATAAAATATGTATCTGACAATGGCTTACTTGGAACTCTGTATTCTTTTCCTAACCTCTCAAATGAGAACACGAGGTTTTGATTTTTATTGATTACTGGAATTTTTTTTAATGTATTCCATTTGTTATAATCTCCAACATTTTCTGGTTCAAATTGTAGCATGCAATACTTTTGATATGCAAACATAGTAGTTAGTGTTTATTTCCTTCCTTTTACTTATACCTACACATTTAGATAAACTAGTTAGAAAATATTAGGCTTTAGGCCTCACTCTTGTTCCATAGTTTTCATTCTTTTCTCTTTCTTCTGTGAAATGATTCTAGGAATCATATACACAGATGTAGAATACTACTCTTGTATATTTTGTATATGTATCTTAAGTATCTTATGCTTATAACTCATAACTCATGATTTTTGGAGATCCATTTGCATGAAATTAGATAGTACGGGAATATGGATTAACCTTAAGCTTTTCAGTGATAGTCCTTCCTTTTTTTGTTTTTCAGGTACAATGATAATGTGGATAGAGAGGATGAAGATAAAGTAAAGCTAGAGCTCTAAGTGGAGCAACATGGGTGAAAGAAACTCAAGGAAATGATGGGTTTTTAATCCTCATTTAATTCTCTTTTCATGCACATGTGCCTTATACTTTAGTCATTATGAATTACTTTTGAGTTACATCACATGGCTTGTGTCAGAAAAATTTCAATCCTTTATGAATAAAATATCAATTTCTGGAACTGAGTTGTGTACTTATTTCAGCATTTCAGTTTTATGTATGGATTGTATAACGAACTAAACAAATCAATAACATAATTGGATGTATTTAATCATGAAGGAATGAAATTTAAAATACTTGTAACTTTAATAATGAACTCCAAATTACTGTAATCTGCAACTCTATCTACTTTTCTAAAAGTTAACACTCCACCTATTATGTATTTCCGGTCTTAATCAAACTAACACATCTTTCCTTAGGGATTTTTTGTTCTCTTTTTGAAGATAAACATTGAATTTCATACTATGTGGTTTGTTATGTTTTGTAAGAGCACACATAGTTTCATATTACATGTAACCATCAATTTCTGCAAGTCAAAAATGTATTCCCCTAGTTAGGTTCACTTCACTAACATCATCCATCGTAACAAAGTTTTGGATTGCCCTTTTTTACACAAGCGCCAAAATTGTCAACAGTAACAGGCATTGGACTTTAGTCATAGAGTGCATTCTATCTCCTACATTAATTATAATTTATAATAATTAAGAAAAATCAGGAAAAACAGAATAAATCAGGACATACCATGTAGAGTGGTGTTTATTGGGTAGAGTCATGGAAGGAGAGTAAAAATAGATCTCTCTACACAACACTTTCTCTTTCATGTGAGATTTCCCAAAAAAACTCACACTTGGCCTAAGATCACCAAGAAAACTCACACTCGGCATGAGATCACCAAAAAAACTGTCCCTTTTCTTTAGATAGAAAAACAAATCACCCTTCATGTGAGATTTCCCAAAAAAATTGCATGCAACATGAGATCGCTCAAACAACTTGACCTTGGTGTGACATTTCCCAATAATTATCACTTGGGGTAAGATCACCGAAAAAACTCACTCCCATCTTAAGATCGCTAGAAAAATTTGCATTTCACATGAGATCTCCCAAAAATCTCTTGCTTAGCATGGGGTCACCCAAAAAATTCAACCTTCACAATATATTAGGACATACTTCTATCCTTTACATGCTTATACATTATTTGCACACTTTTCGTTATACATACTTTCACACTTTTTACTTATACATGTTTTACTCAGAATTTTCATAAACAAGACTTTGACTAATCTTTCACTCTTCTTGGGTAATTCTATCCTTAATAGACAATAAGAAGCATCCAACAACAAAAAATGAAATCACAAAAAAAAGTATAAGCAATGCACAAAATTCACCCCTAGGGTCCATTACCATTTTCCTACTCACCATACTTCACTTTGCAAATCACTCCACACATCATTTGTCCAATCAACATGTTATCACCAACATTCTCTATAGGATCATAAGGTATGCATCTCTTATCTACTTTATGATATCGAGTATTCACTTAAAAAAATTAAATTAGCAATATAGACACAAAATCACACACTTAGGTACATTTCTATGTTGAAAAGCATACTAATGTATATATGATTCATAAGAATGAAAACTACTGGTTGAAAATTATAGTTGGCCTCTTTTATCTTTCTCTTATTTTCTCTTTGGACTTACACACCCTATAGCCCTAACGGAACTTGACTAATTTGTTTCTATATGACCTCATATACTAGTTTTCATTTAGGAAACTAGTGCCCACAAACTTTTGTCCATACTAGGCCTTCCCGGCCCTTTCTTACATTTAATCACTCTTTCTGGGTCTCTTTTATCTTTTGGGAATATTTTCCACTTAATAGTGTACCTTCTTGTTGTTAATTATGAAATTCAAACAAGGGAATCATATATATACTTAGAAACATCTCAAAAATCTTGGCCAAACACTAAGAATTATTATCTTCACCTAAGATTGCATTCTAAAGGCATCATAGCACTTGAAAGGAATACATCTTGCATCTATACAAGGCAAAAGGTTTACATAATTATGAATACACTGTATAGAAGGTGAAGGCTATTCTATTTCATATATATATATATATATATATATATATATATATATATATATATATATATATATATATATATATATTATACATCTTCTACATTCTAGATCTATCGCACTATTATTTATGTAATTTTCACTAGGTCATCATTTCATCACACACACAAGAACTATACGAGGTATGATATGTAGTAGATTTCTCAGTAGTAAGTTCACTCTTCAGGTGACCACTAGGGTGAGTCTGAATCCAAATCCTACATCTTTTTAGTTATATTTGATGTGTTTTGTTGACATGTGAAGGTAGTCATTATATTTTATAGGTTACACGTACCTCTATTAATCATAGTCTAGATATCAAGTAACAAAAATAGATCAATAGTGAAACCCTTGTGACACAAAATATGTAGTGTGCAATCCTCTTTGACACTTATTATATTTGATTTTGATTACTATTGACTATATACATAGATGTTATTGTATCATTTTGGTTTACCATGATGTTAGATGATAGAGATATTTTGATTATTGATGGATCGTGATTCATAGTGTGATTGCATGGATTCTTAGATAAATAGAGAGGAATTATATATTGATGATGATGACGTATTGTTGGCATATATATTATTGTCATTCAGAATTCTCATCGTGTTTACTAGTTTTTAGATTCGAACTAATCTCGTGATCTTTTTGATATTAATAAAAGATAGAATTGAGATGTTGATAAATTATAAACAAATGATATCATGTTAGTCTATATGATGATGTAATTATATGTGGATGTTTATTTATTGATGTGGGTATATTTTATCCTTGATGTATTTGATGCTGCTAGGAGGCTGAAGAAGGTATTGTGTGTTTTTTGTAGGTGATTATATCACAACAATCAAAAGGGGCATTAGAGACCAACCACAATGAAATACTAGATGGATACTACAGAGGTCACCATGGAAAATTGTGTAATGTGTTATGTTTAATTATATTTTATAAATAGGTTCCCATGGGTGGGATGACCTCCAATTGTGACCATGGGCTATGTGTGCAATTCTTTCCCTTGTATTTTAATTTTTGTTGAGTATGAGATTTAATTGTGATGCAATTTATTTAATCATTGTTGATTAATGTGCCTTTATTAAGTGATTTAATCATGTTATTAAGTTATTTGGGGATGGGAAAAATGGACTCATTAATTAAAGTTGTCGGTCTTTTGGACCATGTGATTTTGATTGAGTGTAAGTGACTTTGAGTGTTGTACATGTTGACAATTTTTGCACTTGTGAAAAAATAGGAAACTCGAAACTTCGTTGTTACAATGAAAAGTCTTTGGTGAAGTATACCTAAGCTAAGAAAGTTATTATGTTATTTGTTACTACTAAAGTAGTTACAAGATTAAATGAAATTTGCAGTTATGTGTGCTATTTCAAAACATAACAGATCACATAGTCTATAATTTCATGTCATCTTCAGCAAAAGAACACAAAGCCAAAATGAAAACTATGTTGTCTTGATGAGGATGAAAAAATACAAATTAGGTGAAGTGCTAAGTTTTGAAGTAGCAAACAGAGATGCAGATTATAGAAAATCAGAGTTCATTACTGAATGTTACAAGTTCTCATCAATGTTCTTTCCTTCATGATTAAGACATTCAATTATGTTACTGATTTGTTTAGTTCATTATACAATCCATAAAAAAAATCTAGAATGCACAAGGAAATAGACAACTCATTTTAAGAATTCAATGTTTTATTCACAAGGAGAGTCAAATGTTTCCCACACAAGCCATGGGATGTAACTAAAAAGTAAAGTACAACTACTAAAAAGAAAGGTACACATGCATGAAAGAGAAATGAAAGAAGTATGAGTGAACCCCTCATTGCCTTGGGGTTTTTGTTCTTCGATTGAAACATCTTCATCTCCACCTTTAGTTCTCCGTCCTCTTCATTCTAGAAGCCATTGTTCCTGAAAAAGAAGAAAATAATTAACTATCAGTTATGAGCTCAGGGATCAATTCATATTCCTACACTATCCTATTTCGTGCATATGAAACTTCTCATAATAGGAGATGTATTGTACATGACGAATAAAATACATGCATGCTTTGTTCACTCAGGATGAACAAGGAGAAAAGAAAATAAAACATGGACATAAAAGAGGCGAAAAAGACCTAATTATTTTCTAACTGTTTTCTTAAGTGTGTAGGTACATGTTGCAGCCAAAGAGAATAATATACAAGTCACAAGTGCATGAAATAAAGGAAGAATATAACTCAAAATTCCAATAAATTGTTATGAAATGGAAGAAGTTACAATGTGGAAGAAAGACCAGCAATAGAAGCACATGCTTCAGTTTAGAATAGAAGGAAAAAGTAGAATTTTAAAGCTGATGTTTGGCTAAAAGATAAGGTCACAGTTGAAAGGAATGAAGACATGTGTCTGAAAAAAAATTGACTTTTTAGTTGCTACGGGCAAAGCTAGTTGCTATATGTAAAGCTAGTTTCTATGGGAAATAATCAATTTCAAATGCTAGTTGCTACAGGTAAAGCTCAAGTACAACATTGAATCAAAAAATAAAATGGAACTACATTTTTTGACAAAAATTGAATTGTCCAAATCTATAGGAGTTTCAAAAAAATATATGTTATTTTTAGAAAGTCAATAATATTGTTACATTCAAGCATTAAATAGATGTGATTTTCAGAAAACAATTGCATTTCAAACACTCATCTCGTGGAGAAATTCAATGTTTAAGTGATCTTAGTTTGAAAAGGATTAAAGAAAGTATTCTCAAAAGGTGCTATAAAATTTCTTAAAATCAAGTTGATTCTGATACAATAAATTACAACAAATGGACTCTCTGGAATACAAAATTGAGCCAAATATTTCATAATGGACCTGAAGTAATGTATAGAACCTGTATTTGTAATAAATCATAACCATCTTCTACAATATTCTCAACAAATGATGAGGTAACACTTGTCCGGAAGTTAAAGGAAAAAGAACTCAAACAAAGAAGAGGTTGAACTATGAATATCCAGAAATAAGAAAGTAATCTATGTCCAGCATAGTAAAACAAAGGAAAGTACAAAGTAAATTAGAGTTTCATAACAATGAACACATAATCACAGACTCTTTTTGAAGCTCATTTTAGCAATGGATGAACATGACAGATACCCAGCACTCAGAAAATATAAATCTAGAATTCATGATGCAGATTGAGCCCAAGAACAAACACACTGTACTGTAGGTAATCAAATGGTCAGAAATTTTGAGAAAATGGATGATAAAGTGAGAGGTCCACAGGTCCACATAAATTTACGAACTTGGGAGTCAATCAAGAGAAACAAATTAGAGAACCCACAATTATTTCTAAGAGTTTAGTTATACATCTAAAGAAGAAAAGAAAATAGAAGAGTACATTTGCAAGAGAGATTTTCTCACCTATAAATGGCTACTGTGGCCGATATACCAAGGAGATAAAAAATAATAGAGAAGAATCAATCCTCAAATACTCACCATGGAGGCCATTGCAAGAAACCATCTCTCATAGTTATCTCAAATTCTAGATCAAAAGAAAGAAATGGTAGAGATATCAAATTTTCAACTCACAAAGCAAACTCGGATGTCATAGGCATCGCCAAAAAATACCAAATAGAACAGACCAAGCTTGAAGTAATAGCCATGGCGGAAATAAAAATATATTTACAAGAACAACTCAAAAATGACCATGGCACAGAAACTGTGAGACCCAATATGATAAAGAGTCTATTGCAGAGAAAGAGATCCAAAGTATAGTGAAATTTGAGCTCGATAAAACAGAATAATGGCGTCGGGAGAAAAAAATTCCAAGGCTTCACCCATACAACTAAAAAATCCAAAATTAATTTGCTTTAGGTTCAAGTTCTTTTTACCACCTGGACCCAAGAAGAGGGTTAACTCAAACTCAACCATAGTCAGATATCGACAACATCAAGACATCAAGGACAAAAGATGAATGCCCGCAAATCATCGCAACAACTAATGCTAAATATGGTCAGTATGCCACCACCCATATTAAATCCCAGCTAGAACCCTAACCACAGGTCATAAATCAACAGTTTACGATCAGAACGGGTATAAAGATCAATGACAAAGAACAAGGCATGAAATTTCAAAATAAACCACAAGGGTAATAGTTAACCTGACCATGTCGTTAAGTGGTGAGTCACCGTGGAAGGTGACAACCCACGTGTCCTCTGAATTAATCATTACAAATGACTTTCAGCTTTAACCCAAGTGCATGCTACAAATAATTTCAAAAGGGTGACCAAATCATATATCACGATCACCGAAAAGGTGAATATTATAATGTGTCAAGGCTGACATAATCAAAGGTGGCAGACTATATAATACGCCATGTGTTATGCAAAAGGGCTTAATTATTAAAACTATGATTATTTCTTAGTTTATGCCCAAGCAAATCAAAGGGGTGGTTGAATGTATTATGATGCCTATGTCATGGCCAAAGGATATGTCAATATCATTACATGTGCACATAGCAGGTGCTCCCCATAGAAGGAACTATTTTTGCAAATATTACTAAGTATTGAAATTATTTTGCTCACATACAAGGAGTTTTATTTTACATGTGTTCACAATAGGAGAAAATAGAAAAGAAGACAAAGTTGCATGTTCATGGAGAAAGTCTTGAATTGCAACCAGTCTTATTTTTAGAAAATTATTCATCCTTCTATTCTTAAAAATAGAACAGTCAACTTCTATTTGACTGTATTGTAATCAGGGCTAATAATGCCTATTTGTAATTGCATGCTCTATTTTTATTCCTTTATCTATTATTAAATAAAGGATAAAAATAAGATGCATTGGCGAGTACAAGCCATAGGTTATTTTTAGGAAGAGGGTGAACTTTATTTTTGCTATATATTGTGTGCCTTTACAAAGCACAAAGAGGGAGGACTTCTGGAGGACTTTTGGATATATGAGTACTGAAGAAATTTTTGCTAGTTTTTCCCTCTGAGTGTGAAGTATTCCATGCATTTCCAAGTTATTTTGCAATCATTTGTATTTTTATATTAATATTGTGAATGTAAATTTCCTGATCAATCACTTTACCCTGCTAAAAATTTAGTCTTTTCTACTTATTTTTAATCTGCATGTTAACTAAGTAGTACTATTGTGATTATCCCTCAATACAATCGAGTGTTTTTTCCCTTAGACATTCTATAGAAAAACTATTGGTTCGTGTATCAAGAATTCTTCCCAAATCAGTTATGCATATACTCAGTAAAATCCCTCATACAAATTTGGTGTATCACCTTAGTTTTACTCATTTTACAATCATTTTTTACTCTCAAAATCCCAGAGATCAGTTTAGGATACACCAATAAGGAACCGATCTGATACCAGAGACTCACCTTAAAATAGGTATACCTATAGACCTGAGTTGTTTCCATTGTATCTATGAAAGAGAGAGATCATTTGTGCAAGGCTAGAAAACCTACAACCATCTCTCTATAGGGTGTAATTTCAAGAGATAACATTGTTTGGCACACCCAGTGGGACAACAAATAAGATCTACTTTAGAATTAAAGATTCTACAACAAATCTATAACAGATTACAAAAAATTAAAATTTACTTTTGGGAGGAAGTTACAACAATTTATTCTAAGGATTCTAGGATCTTTTTGTGACTCCATTTTAAAGTTGATATCAAACTAGTATTGTAGCTTGTTTCATGCCTAAAGTGACTACAAGATCATCTGTAAGAGGAATTACTTCTGAGTTTGTTTCTTTACCTTTGAATTCTACTAGAAGGAGAAGAGTTGGTAATACTTTACTATTGATGGCGAATCACAGCACACCTGAAATTATGCAACTCAATGGGTTAAGACTCTCAGTGCGATTGCATAACATGGAGCTTTTCAAAAGTGTGGGACCTTGTGAAATGGGAAAGCTCTTTGGATGAAGGCCAGTTCCTATTGCTCTGTTCAGATGCACACATAAAAATGTAGAGGGTTTACTCAAAAATCTAATCTAACTGTCTAAGGAGAAAGGGTAAGAAGATGCATAAAAACAAACCTAAACTAATAAAGGTGATGCACCGAGGAATGAAGAACACCTATCTTGCCAATAAACATAAACCATTAAAATGTAATGTAAGATCATACACAGATAACTAGATTTGCAATGAAAAAATCAGGAGGATGCAAATGAACATAGAGAGGGTTGAGAATCATCCACAGACAAGCATTATTTTCTCCAAATATTGAAACAATACACTACAAGATTCCAAGAGACAAAGTTGCATTACAGTTTTAGATGGGAGGTTTGAACTCCACAAATTCACCTGCCAAAGAGAAGAAGGGAGGGGCAAAACAAGAATGTCCAACCTTTAGAAAGAAGCCCCCTCCTTACAATTTATAGGAAGAATGAGAGAGAAAAGAGGAGAGGAATTCCAAATCTACCCAAACCACCTCTAGGTTGCATTTAATTCATCTCATTATGGTTGTAGGTGAGAACCCTAGCAAACCCAAAAAATGGCAAATTGTATTTTTCATTTTTTTAAGAACTTGTTTTCACCTAATTAAAGATATCAAGTCGTAGTTGGATAGAGGACCTCATAAGATTTCCAAAAATTCCAACCTTGCGTGAATCTGAGCTCCCTGTGAAAAGTTATGGCCATCTGAATATCTATGTCAGGGTTTGCTTTCTGTCAGGGTGTCAGTGCTCAAAATGTTGCGCCTCCTGAAGATGTGCCTCGGCACATCCATCCTTATGTAGACGTACTCTTAAGTGCACCATAGGTGCTAAAAATTCTATGTTGACACTTTGTGCTTTGCGCCTCCAACCTGCACCTTGGGCACGAATTTTTTCATGTCGACATCTCTGTGTTGTGCGCCCCTAACTGTGCTCCTTGGGCACAAATTTTGTCATGTGAACACTCATGTTGTTGTGCACCACTAGCCTGTGCCTTGGGCGTGGATTTTTTCATGTCGACACTCTGTGTTGTATGCACTCCAACATGTGCCTTGGGTGTGAATTTTGTCATGTCGACATCTTCTTACCTATGCCTATGGGCGCATCCATTTTCCTGTCTTGGACATCCTTTTTCCTGTCGACCGTTAACTTGTGCCAGGGTACAATAAATGTCGTGGTCTAAGTTTCTTTGATTTTCACATTCTTCTATTTGTCTATATCTACCCAGGAGGGAAGATATATACAACAATTTGGCAACTCAACGGGATCACCTGCCTACTAGGTAGAATATCAGTGGCCTTTTAGCAATCCATTGGGCATGGAGTCATAAGCAATAACCTGAAACCAACTTGATCTTTGATCCCGAGCCTAATACCGCAACTCCTTCTCCGAGAGCATGCTGAACTATAGAAATTCAACCTGAGAGCAATTTTTCAAAACCTATGCCAAAGCACTTAGGGAAATTGAAACCTAACTACAACAAGACAATGTGCATCCATACTTAGAGGAATTGAAAACTAGGCTAATTTTTACAAGGGTAAACCTTTTCCTTTTAGTAGCAATGTTTAAGATAGATTCCGTTAACCAGAATTCGGGAGTTCTTCTCCATCCAATGTAGAAAATCCTGGAAGGCATTACTACTTTTACATCCCGTGACCATGTACGGGACACTCTAAATGGCATTAAACTTGGAATGGCTTCTTGGTTTTGCTCGATCTGCATCCCATTTCAGAACTAGATCCCCTTCCTGGAAGGTCCTTTCTCTTGCTTTCTTGTCAAACCATCTTTTTACTAAGGCCTGATCCTTTTCAATTGTCTGAACTGCATGCTCTCTGATTTCTTCCAATTCCATCAACTCTGCATACCTGGCCTCCATTGGTTCGAACTCAGACAACTCCAACTACTTCATGAGCTCCAATGCTAGTAATTCTAATGACATATAGGTATTACTGCCTCTTTCCCATAGACCAACTTGTAAGGAGAACTACCTGTAGACCTCTTTGGTGTTATCCTGTCAGCCCATAATGTTGATTTTAGCTTGGTACGCCATGTTCTTTGGTTTTCATCCAGAGTCCTTCTGATGATCCTTAGCAAATTCTTGTTCATGGACTCTGCCTGTCCATTACCCTGCGGGTAATAATTTGAAGAGATGCTATAAATATATTCCATTCTTGACAGCCCATTCTATAATCTTGGAACCTATGAATGCTAATGCATTGTCTGATATGATAGTGGCCGGGCACACCGAACCTGGTCACTATTCCTTCATAAAATTCTAGTATGTTAGACTCATTTTATTCTTTGAGCGCTACTGCTTCAGTCCACTTGGTGAAATAGTCAACGTTGCCATGAGAATCCACTTGTCACCTTGGCTTGAGTTTGGGTTGATGACCTCAACAAAGTCCAATCCCCATTGCATAAATGGTTGGTCAACCAAAATTGGGTGCAATGGAAGCACTGCTAGTCTTTCTTTGCCCATGAAGAGTGCACATTTCTTGCACTTTCTTATCCATGTATAACAGTCACTGAACACTGTGCCTTGGCCAATAATACCCTCCCTTCATTATCTTGAGAGCTGTTACTCGTGGGGATAAATTTCCTCTGGAATCTCCATCTATGAAAATATCGTAACACCCTTTCAATTTGATCATGTCCCAATGCACCTCAATAGAACTCCATTGATTTATTTTTTAAACAAAAACACCATCAATAAGTACATATGGAATGGCTTGTAATCTGAAGTATATCCTCTTTGCTTTGCTCATTTTTGGAGGGAATAGGCCTTCCTGTAGGAAGTGTATCATATTCCAAGTCCAACAAGGAGCGTACACATCATCATTTTCCTGTTCTTGACTATCATGTAGTACCAAAATAGTCTCTTTTTCATCACCTGCTTCAACTTTCTGACTCAAAGCTAGCTGTTCACATAGTCCTTTTCCATGTACTAGTTTTTTGACCTTAATCTCGATGTCATATTCCATGACATGGGTTATCCATCCTGCACGTTGTTTAGAAGGAAGTCCTTGACTCCCGCATGAGAGACCAATAATTGGATCTTTTTGTTTGAGACTAGGTGCTTGAATTTCTTTAAGCTCCTGATCACTGCAAGGACATGCTTTTCAATGATATAGTACGTTGTTTCATTTTCCTCCAAGACTTGACTGAAGAAAGAAAATGGTTGTTCTAGTCCTTCTTTGTTTTGTTGTACCAAGATTGTAGAAATTGTGTCTCCACCACCGAAGGCATATAACATGAAGTCCTTGGCGAAGTTTGGATTGACGAGACTCGGAGCTTGAGATATAGCCTCTTTTATTGCCTTGCCTTCAGATGTCCACTTAAATTCCATGCTCTTTTTCAACATCAGTGTTATTGGCTTTACAGAGAGCTGCAAAGTTTGGAACAAATTCCTGCAGATAAAAATTGATTCTTCCCAAGAAGCTTTGAAGAGACTTCTTATGACTTGACAATGGCAATGCTCGAATTGATTCAACTCTTTTTTGGGTCAATCATTAACCCCTCCTTTGAAACAATATGGCCTAAAATTTTTCCTTCGTGAGCCAAGAATATGCATTTTTTGGGATTCAATGATACCCCAAATATTTTACACCTCTGAAATACCTGCCTCAGATAAAAAAGGTGATCCACCTGCATTTTTGGAGAATATAGTGATGCCATCAAGATATATGGCACAAACTATTTTATTGATCAACCCCTTGAATGCCATATCCATTGCCCTTTGGAAAGTGGCTCCAGCATTTGATAGCCCAAATGACATCTTCTTGTAGGCATAACCTGTGCCCCATTTGGTGGTGAAAGCTGTCTTGAACTGCAGTCATCTTCTTTCACCGTTACCTGATTATACCCTTGAGTAGCCATCTAGGAGAGAGAATCTCTCCGAACCAGATACCACTTGTAATATTTGTTCCATTGAAGGAAGTGGGTAATGGTTCTTTTAGAGATGCCCTGTTGAGGTCTTGGGAAGTCCACACATCAGGCCTAGATTTCTCTGACTCTTCTTCTTGACTGTTTGAACCAAGTTTGCAACCCAGCTTGAGTGCTTGATCGGAAATATAATGCTTGCATCTATTAGCTTGTTTGAAACTCTTTCTTCATTAGAGGCTCAATGTGAGGGTTGAAAAGTCTCTGCTTCTGCCTGAATGGGCTTAGCATCCTTGGAAATCCAATTCCATGGTATGTTGTGCCAACTTCAGGGATTGAATCCTCTCAAGTCTTCATAGCTCCAAGCGAAAGACATCTGGAAATTGCCTTGGCAAAGCTGTATGAAATCCTGATTTCTCCTGCTCTTAAGTGGCCACTTTGCCAATTTGAAGTGTTTTACTCCTTCCCCAACTAGAATTGGCTCTGAATCTTCTCTCTTGACCTGTATGTTATCCTTTTCCTTACGGAACTGGTCCTTAGGCTATTGAGTGATAGAATCCAATGTTACTAAACCCTTAGGAAGCTTGTTTGTCTGCAGCTGCACTACTTGATCCCCATACTACCTGCTCTATATACATATCTGTGATTTCTAGCTGAGAATTCAGAACTCTTCTTGTAGTTCGAAATTGATGATCTGTTGATCGTTCTCAAACACCTTCCAGCTTGTGTTATTATCTATCAACTGTTGGCCTCACAATCACATGCATATGTGGTTGTGTTTTTTCCCTTCTGATGTTGTCAACCACATCAAACGTTGCTCCAACTGCTGCACCCATCCCCATGTGCAGCTTCATTTTTCTTCCTGGGTATCGATGTATGCCATAGGCTTCAAAATCCTCAATGAGGTCGACATACCCTGTTCTTCTCTAGGTCACCTCTTAACCTGCACCATGTCCTTTGACTTGGTCATGACGACTATCTTCTGCTCTGTGCCTCCAACCTGCGCCTTGCATATCGTTTTTTCATGTCGACGTCTTCTGCTCTGCGCCTCAATGAAGTCCTTAATCAATGACTTTTTTAATGTCGATCCGTTTATGTTCTACACCTTCAGAACTGCGAAACAGAAAGCCGAATGCAAATTTTGCCTTCATGTCCAATCTTCTCTACGCCTCCAACTTTGCTTGGCTATTGGTCCATGCAATAAATATAGGCTTTGACATGTCTCATTGTATTTCCTTATGGCTTTTTTTTGTGATGATAGGAGATATAGTACAACACTTTCATTTGATTTTAATAGAACTCTTTAGTCGTAGTTGGATTCTACTTCTTGGTAGGCTTTCTGAAAAAGCATGTACCTTACGTGAATCCGAGCTACCTGTGAAAAGTTAGTCATTTGAAATCTATGTAAGGATTTTCTTTCTGTCAACTTCGGGGTGCTGTCGACACTAAAATTTTCCTCCGTAATTTCTATTTCATTAATATATGTATTAGGAATAGGATGTTATTAAGTATAATTAGTAGTAGCATCCGATAGAAGATAACGGTGCCGTCAGTACGGTGTCGCCAATAATGTGGAGTACGGTAACAGTCAAAGTACAATAGGAATGTTGTAAAAAGTAAATATTTGTCGTAAGTGGTCCGGTAATGTTAAAATGTCAAAGTTTGGGTAATTAGAGAAGTAGGGTCTACATGATTAGGAATTAGAAATATTATATTGGTAATAAGGACAAGGAGTGAGGTCATAAATATTTTGTGTATTTTATTTGTAAAAAGTCTAAAAATGTGGAACCCATGTAAAATGATAAGGTTTATCTTATCTTAAGAGATAAGCTTACATGTACAGATAAGAGTTAAGGTATGGAATATGATTCGTCAGAGTGGATTTCTTATCCTATCTTAGAGATAGGATGGATAAGCCTGGAAGTTCTATAAATAGAGAGGCCACCCCCCTCATTTAGCATAGAAAGAAGTAGTGAGAAATATTGTAGGAAGCGTGCAAAGGAAGCCATCAGTTAAAGGTGTGTTGAAGAAGCCATCAAGAGGTGTAATTGTAAAGTTTCTCCCATAGTCTTGTTGAAGTACCTCATGGGTGAGATTGTAACAATTTCATGTTAATATTATAATTTACTTTGATATTTCAGATTTTTCATCATTCTGTCTTATCATAGTCTATGGTATTCTTGTGTTCGGTTGTTGTTTTGTTTCCAGATTACATCCACCAAACTAAAGGCTGTGCATTAGTAAATAATCATAGCACGAGGAGTTCCCGGTGAAGAATTATCATAGTGCCGGATTGGTGATGACATTTTGGTTCCGTTGCCGGGACCATTCCTCGTTGGTGGATTTTCTGGAGAGATATTCCCACTTAGTCAAAAATCAATTGGAGGGTAACCTTGTTTTTACTGTGCATAGTAGTTACCATGGTAAAGTCATTTTTACCGTGAATAGTAGTTACCATGATAAAGTCATTTTTGCTGTGAATAGTATTTATCACAGTAAAGTCACTTTTTACCGTGAATAGTATTTACCGCAGTAACTTCACTTTTTACTGTGAATAGTGTTTACCACAGTAAAGTCAGTTTTTACCGTAGTAAGTCAAGTTTTACCATAGTTTACCGTGGTCATTTCTATTTTACTATAGAAACGTGTAAAGTCACTTTCTATAGTGATTCCAATTATTTGTGCACATAAGTCTTGTTGATTGTACTTGTGGGTTGGTATTTCACGGTGGTTACTTTTGAAAATGGGAAAGATTCCTGTTTTTTTCAGCTCAATCTAATGAAGATGCTTCTTCTTTCATTCAAGAGTTTAAACGATCTTGTATTTGTAATGGCCTCATAAGAAGGGAACAATGGACTGAATTTTTTCCTACCTTTTTGGATGGTTCAGCACTTAGGTGGTTTGAAACACTAGGTGATAATGTGAAAAATTCATGGGATTTATTAACTGAAAGTTTTCTTGAAGAATTTGGTGAACAACAGAAATATGCAGATCTCATGATCGAGATCACAAAGCTATCCCAAGGAGAGAAGGAGAAGATAAGGGATTATCATGCTCGTGTTCTAGAGCTAAGGAGGAAGCTCGATGCCCAGATCCGGAAGGAAGGATTAGCGGATGGGTTGATGAATGGCGTGGATAATCTCCTATGTAAGCACTTCATTCTTGGGATGAAGCCAGAGATCAGACAACGAGTGAAGTATGACTGCACCCAGCTACCATTGAACAAGCAAAGGAGATTGCAAGAAGGCAAGAAGAAAGCATGGAAGAGGAGCCCAAAGAAATTGTTGCTAAAGTAGAGCCTACACCAGCACCTTTGGTCCAGAATCCACAACCACTCCTGGTGAGCACAAATATTTCTCCTAGTACATCTACTGAGTATGAAGATCTGCTCAAAAAGATGGGTCAGTTAACTATTAATCTTCTTCAAGGAAAGGAATTTAGTTCTCAGGGAGGAGATAGAGGTCCAAAAAGAAATATTTCTGAAGTTGTTTGTTATGGTTGTTATAAAAAGGGTCATTATAAGTATAATTGTCCAGATAGAGCTTCTACATCTGGTAAAGGAGATAATGATAAAGGAAAAGCACCTGTGAATTCTTTTGATGTAGTAGATAAGAGTAGAAATAATGAAGTAGATGTGTTTGTAACAAAAAGAAAGAAAGAAAAAGATAATCAAGATGGAAATGATCCTAAGAAGATGAAAGAAGAAACTAGTAAGAAACATAGGAGAAGAAAGTTGGGTGTGCAGGATTTTCTGATTTCACAGGGGCAAGGACCATACTCCATCTTGGAAGATCTATCCAAAAGGCCTGCAAATATTACATATGGTCAACTCTTGGCTATGTCTTCTGAGAAGAGGCGGGAGTTGCGAGGTGGACTCAATGCTCGAAGAAGGAAGGAGGTTGAGGTCCCTATTTTGGAGGCAGAGGCAGATCCCTATGCTCCACAAGCTGAGGTATTATGTAATGGTATTTCAATTCATGATGTCTTAGTTGATGGAGGTGCTGCAGTTAATGTAATGACCGAGTCTGTAATGAATATGTTGGGTTTAAAAATTGATCGCCCTTCAACACTTATGTTAAGGTCATTAAATAAGGGAAAAACTAAACCAGAAGGTGTAGTTTCAAATGTGGCAATATCTGTTATGGGTGTTGTATGTGTGGTAGACTTTCAGGTGATGAAAAATGGTACTGTTGCGTACCCAATGCTGCTAGGAAGACCATGGCTAAGGAGAGTTCATGCAAGAAACTACTGGAATGAAGGTTTCATGACACTTGGACGTGGTAGAGAGAGGGTGAAGATAAACGTGATCCCTCGACATCATAAAGCAGAACCTGTGGATTCAAGTGATGAAACTGATGATTGGACATCCTCTGATTACTCTAGTACCAGTGAAGTGGACACTGAAGATGAAGAAAGTGAGGTTGATGTTTCAGTCATGGATATCCTTCTAGTCACACCAACTCATGACCCCATAAAATTATCTGAAGAAGAAGTTGATGATCGTCTCCAACAAATAAAGATTGGTGATGCTGTGATGGAGAGTGAGAAGGAATCCTACCTCCAGCTCTTTCGAAGGTACATACACCTATTCACTTTTGATTACAAGGAACTCCGTCAAGTAAGTTGGGTAGAACATTGTATTGAGCTGGTAGATGGTGCTAAGCCCATAAAGCAAATGCCATATAGAATGAATCCTAATTTTTCCAAGACTGTAAAAGAAGAAATAGATAAGTTGCTTGATGCAGGATTCATATTTGCTGTGGAGAATTCAGAATGGGTTTCTCCCATTGTGATTTCAATAAAAAAGAATGGGAAGCTACACATTTGTGTTGATTACAGGAAGCTCAATAAGGCAACAAAGAAGGATCATTACCCTCTTCCATTTTCAGATCAGATCTTGGACGAAGTAGCTAGCCAGGAGTGCTATAGTTTTGCTGATGGATATAGCGGCTACAACCAAGTTCATATAGCAGAGAAAGATCAGCTGAAGACCACGTTCACCACTCCTTGGGGAACGTTTGCTTATAGAGTTATGCCTTTTGGGTTGTGTAATGCTCCAGCAACATTCCAACGTTTGATGAATAGGGTGTTCGAACCCTACATTGGGACCTTCATCAGAGTATTTCTGGATGATTTTTGCATCTATGGGAGCAAGTTGGACCACCTGCACCAGATGGAGACAACATTTCAAAGGTTAGATGAAGCACAAGCCTCACTAAACCCTACAAAGTGTGTCTTTGGATTTTCTAAAGGCGTTTTGTTAGGGCATGTTGTATCCAGAGATGGTATTGGTACTGATCCTGATAAAGTTTCAAAAATCAAAGAGTTACCATTTCCTATGAATAGAAGTAAGTTGAGATCATTTTTAGGCCATGTGGGTTACTATAGAAGGTTCATCAAGAATTTCTCAAAGATTGCACAGCCACTAACCCAGTTCTTGAAGAAGGATGTTGCTTATGAACCAGGAAACAAGGCGCATGAAGCTTTTGGACAACTGAAGGAAGCCCTGGTGTCTTCACCTATTTTGAAGAATCCAGATTGGAGCAAGCCATTCATTGTGTACACTGATGCCTCAGATGCAGCACTAGGAAGTACTTTGAGCCAAAAGGATGAAAATGGGAATGAACATCCAATTTACTTTGGGAGCAGACAAATGAGCAGTGCTGAGGTAAACTATACTGTAACTGAAAAAGAGGCTCTGGCTATCATTTTTGCTGTAAAGAAGTTTAAAAATTACTTGCTAGGGCAAAAATTTCTAGTTGTAACAGATCATCAGGCTCTAAAATATATTGTCAATAAGCCTAACCCATCAGGGAGGATAGCAAGATGGATAATTTTGCTACAAGAATTTGAATTTGATATTATAGATAGGCCAGGAAAGAAGCATGTCAATGCAAATGCACTCTCTCGAGCCTATGATGGTTTAGGATCATCTTGAGATGATGATGATTTTCCCGATGCAGCATTGTTCTCCCTTGACACAATCCCTAGTGAATACATAGATATTTGGAATTATCTAAATGAATTCAAGTTTCCTGATGGTGCCAATGCAAAGACTAAGAGAAAGATTACTCAAGCCAGTCGTCCATATTCTATTCTGCATGGAGCATTATTTCGAATAGGACCTGATGGACAGTACAAGAGGGCAGTTGGACGTGATCAGAGGAAAGGAGCTGCTAGAAGAATTCCACAATGGTACATGTGGAGGGAACTTCTCTGGACAACTTACAGCAAGAAGGATCTTGGATGCAGGTTATCATTGGCACACTCTTTTTAAAGATTGTTATAATTATTGTAAGACATGTGATATTTGTCAAACACATGGTAACCGTAAGACTTCATCAGCTCCATTATGTCCTATTCTTCCCCTTGGTCCCTTTGAAAAGTGGGGAATAGACATTGTAGGTCCACTTCCAACAACATCACGCCAAAATAAGTATATTGTAGTTGCCACAGATTATTTAACCAAGTGGGTTGAAGCTAGGCCATTGAAAACAGCTTCCATGGATGAAGTGGCAAGGTTCATATATGAACGCATTGTCACCAGATTTGGTTGTTCATTAGAAATTGTAACAGATCAAGGAAGCCACTTCATTAATGAGGTGGTAGAAGCCCTAGTCAATAAGTTTTCTATTAAGGATAGGAAGGCAACAACATATAAGCCAAGCACAAATGGACAGGTGGAACGAACAAATTTTGTGCTGTGTCAAATTCTAGTAAAATATGCAGCCTTGCAGGTACATAAATGGGATAAAAGGATTCATGCAGCATTGTGGGCATATAGGGCAACATCAAAGTTAGCAACAAGATACTCCCCATTTTAGTTGGCCTATGGCATTGATCCAGTTCTTCCTATTGAGTTTGATATTCCCACTGTGAGAGTTATGAAAAATGAAAGGATAGATGAAAGTGATTCAGTAAAAGAAAGGTTGGTACATCTTCATTTGCTAGAGGAAATGAGGGAAATAGCAAAGGATACAAGCCATGAGAAGAAAATGAAGTAGAAGGAATACTTTGATCAAAAGATCTGATGGTCTCCATTTCATGTGAATGACTTGGTCCTAGTATATGATTCCAGATACAAAAAAAGAAGACAGAGAAAATTTCTTCCAAAATGGATGGGGCCCTACAAAATAGCAGCTATGCATGAAAATCGTACGTACCGACTGGAGGAATTGGATGGCACTCCCATTACGAAATGGGTCAACCACGATAAGTTGAAGATTTTCCAAGCACCAAAATAGTCTACTCCGAGGACGGAGTAAAAGCTAGGAAGGGGGAAGATGTCGACACTAAAATTATCCTCCAAAATTTCTATTTCATTAATGTATGTATTAGGAATAGGATGTTGTTAAGTATAATTAGTAGTAGTGTCTGATACAAGATAACGGCGCCGTCAGTACGGTGTCGCCAATAATGTGGAGTATGGTAACAATCAAAGTACAATTGGAATGTTGTAAAAAGTAAATATTTGTCGTAAGTGGTCCGGTAATGTTAAAATGTCAAAGTTTGGGTAATTAGAGAAGTAGGGTCTACATGATTAGGAATTAGAAATATTATATTGGTAATAAGGACAACGAGTGAGGTCATAAATATTTTGTGTATTTTATTTGTAAAAAGACTAAAAATGTGGAACCCATGTAAAATGATAAAGTTTATCTTATCTTAAGGGATAAGCTTACATGTACAGATAAGAGTTAAGGTATGGAATATGATTCGTCAGAGTGGATTTCTTATCCTATCTTAGAGATAGGATGGATAAGCCTGGAAGTTCTATAAATAGAGAGGTCACCCCCCTTATTTAGCATAGAAAGAAGTAGTGAGAAATATTGTAGGAAGTGTGCAAAGGAAGCCATCAGTTAAAGGTGTGTTGAAGAAGCCATCAAGAGGCGTAATTGTAAAGTTTCTCCCATAGTCTTGTTGAAGTACCTCATGGGTGAGATTGTAACAATTTCATGTTAATATTATAATTTACTTTGATATTTCAGATTTGTCATCATTCCGTCTTATCATAGTTGATGGTATTCTTGTGTTCAGTTGTTGTTTTGTTTCCAGATTACATCCACCAAAGTAAAGGCTGTGCATTAGTAAATAATCATAGCACCAGGAGTTCCTGGTGAAGAATTATCATAGTGCCGGATTGGTGATGACAGTGTCAACTTCATCTATGCTTGGATAATCTTCTTGATCAAATATTGAACAGTTGGCATTGATTTGGCTTGGAGTATGAGGCTCAATATGAAAGTTTGTAATTGGTTCAGATCTGATTGTGACCTTAATACCATATCTTGTTCTGAACAACATTTGTGACCAGTCAGTAGATAAGTAGCCTCCAATTTTGGCTGTGAAATCCCTTGATAAGCATAGGGCAAAGAGTGGTGGCAAATCTATCACTGACACATCTTTCAAAATGGTAATGTTGGGGAATGTATGAAAGGTAAGATTCAAAACTTTAATCACTCCCACCGTTGCTACTGCTGTTCCATCCAATTGTACTACCCCCTTTGATATGACTTCATATTGGAGACCCACCTGATCAGCTATTTGCTTGGGCATGACAAAACTACTTGCCCCAGAATCAATCATGTAATTTTGTACTAGTTTATGCCCAATGATTAATGAAACATAGAATGGAGGGGGTTTCAAAACTTTCCCTTGTTGTCCTCCATGATTCCCTTCAGGATGAGCAACATTTTTGAGGACATTCTCTTACATAGGGACCTGCCGGTTCGAAGTTGACCAATCCTTCATGGCAGCTTGTAGAATATCTCTTTGGCTTGGGATGGATAAAGATTCCCACATTGATATATCCATCTTTGTCTTCTTCATTTGATCAATGATGCTAAATGGGGATGAAAGATCTCTTTTCTGTCCTTTAGGCTGCACATTCCTTTCTTGTGCATGGGAAGAAAAAACTAGCATTTGAGTCTGTTTAGAAGGTGGTTTGGGCTGTCCTTGCGTGTTTGGAACTATATTTTTCTTACCAACACCTTGTAGAGTGATGGAAGGTTGTAGATCACTTGGAGCCAATGACTGCCCTTCACCAATATTCCTCTTCTTTGATCTTGTGTTAGCTGCTACACTCTGAGAAATTGTTTGATTCATGCAACAAAAATCCTCAACTTGCTAATTCACAAGTGTGGTATCATTTGGAGTTGTGTTTTGCTGAGATGTCCCTTGTTGCTGATTTGTTTCTTGACTCACTTCACCCTCTACGCCAATAGTTGTCACCATCAAGGCTTGGGTCAAAGCACCATTGAAGCACATAGATTGGTTTTGAGGTTCGTTACATGGGAAATACCAATCAAACTCTTGAGCTATGTTGTTTTGCACTGGCACTAATGCTTTAGATGTAGATGCAACATTGGGGTTATAGGGCTGAAATGGTCTATTAGCGGGAGGCCTTACTTGTCTTTGATTTGCAGTTGGATTGGGTGACCTATTGGGCTGGTATGGTTGCCTATTAGGTTGAGCTTGAGGCTAATAAGAAGGTCTAAAGCCTTGGGCCTACTACCTCTTGAGTGTAACCAGCTCATTTCCTAGATTTTGCAATTGTTTCATGACCTCTTGGAGTTCATTTGAAGCACTAGAGGATGAAGTAGAAGTTTCATTTGAGCTTTGATTTCTAGGAGTGGGAATAGGATCCAAAGTGGGTGTTTGACTAGTACTTGGATTTTCTAAGTTTGGATACAAGGGAATGGGAGGCCTAGGAGCCATCTTACCAGCTTGAATAAGATAGTTTTTATCCCTAATGGCAATGCTATAAGCAGCTGGTAAGGTTGTGCCTCCCATAGATTGAATTAACATAGAAATATCAGAATTCAAAGCTTTAAGATAATATAGAAAAGCACCTTTAGTTGTTGGCCTGACGGCCACTAGAATCCTATCCCAAGACCTTTGAAATCTGAAGTTGAAGTCAGTCTGTTGTTCATTGGGAGCTCTCTTGATAGTTGTCAATTGTTCCAGTAGAGACAAATTATCTCCCTTTTCTCCAAATTGCTCATGGAGAACTATGCATAACTGATTCCAATTTTGGATAGAACCAACTCTAAGGCTCCTAAACCATTGCAATGCCTTCACTTTGAACGAAGATGCCAGCAATTTGACATCAACATCCATTTCATTTATCTCATGGATTGTAAAAACGTTAGAAATGTCTTTAAAATGATCACCAGGAGTGGTATGATTTTCTCCAGTGAAAAATGGAATGTTCTTCAATGCTGCAATTGGAACTGGATTATGTGCATTGAGGGCAAGTGGGTTGCTACCAGTGAATTTGACAAAAGGGTTTTGTTGCACCATTTTGATTGTCCTGAGAACCCTTGTTGATTGGATGAAAGGTCTACTAGGTGGAGGGATTGATAAAGTCTTGTTAGGTGGAGATGGTGATCTTTTTGGTCTTCTTCCTCTCCTTCCTCTGCCTGGTGATAGCTGCAAGTGGACAAATAGCCCCTCTTCTCGAGTATCAGACCTGGCTCGAATTCTTCTCATGTACATGGGAAACCTCTTTTGCTACACCATTGAATTATATCCCTTCAGAGTTGCCAGATGTGTTAGATAATGAGCCTCAAAAGGCTAGATTCTGCCAAGTTACACACCAAACCTGACAAGATTAAAAATAGAATTTAAAACTTTGAAGGACCCGAAAGATACAGTTCTTCAATTCAGTTATCGGGTCTTGTTGTGTAACTACTAATTCCTGAAAGGTATAGGTGAACTTAGGTCATGTAAGGCAACTTACAAAACCTGAAACACACTGTGTTGGAACTTGGGACATGCTTAACACCTGGGAAAACCCAAAATACTAAAAACTATGAAATTTTGAAATTCAAAATCTCAAAAATCTAAGAATACCCTTTTGAAGATTATCCCCTGGTCTATCAACTGGTGAAATTTTGACTTGTTTTTAGCAAGTTAAGCCCTTGAAAATTGATTTCAAAGTTCAGCCTGGAAGGTGAAAAAATATGAATTTGTAAAACCTGTAATTTCTAAGTCCAAATTTCTTGAAAATTCCTTCAAATCTTGTTGAATGACCTCTTGGTCCCACCGGGCATGCCAAAACTATTGATGGTGAATCACAGAACCCCTAAAAGTCTACAACTCAATGGGATGAGACTCTCAGTTCGATTGCATAACATGGAGCTTTTCCCAAGTGTGGGACGTTGTGAAACGGGAAAGCTCTCTGGATGAAGGTTGGTTCCTATTCCTCTGTTCAGATGCACACATAAAAATGCAGAGTGTTTACTCAAAAACCTAATCTAACTTGCCAAGGAGACATGGTAAGAAGATGCATAAAAACAAACCTAAACTAACAAAGGTGATGCACCGAGGAATGAAGAACCCCTGTCTTGCCAATAAACGCAAACCATTAAAATGTAATGTAAGATCAAGCATAGATAACCAGATTTGCAGTGAAAGATCAATAGGATGCAAATGGACACAGAGAGGGTTGAGAATCATCTACAGACATGCATTATTTTCTCCAAATATTGACACAATACACTACAAGATTCCAAGAGACAAAGTTGCATTACAATTTTAGATGGGAGGTTTAAACTCTACAAATTCACCTGCCAAAGAGAAGAACGGAGGGGAAAAACAAGAATGTCCAACCTTTAGAAAGAAGCCCCTCCTTAAAATTTATAGGAAGAATGAGAAACAAAAGAGAGAGGAATTCCAAATCTACCCAAACCACCTCTAGGTTGCATTTAATTCATCTCATTATGGCGGTAGGCGAGAACCCTAGCAAACCCAAAAAATGGCGAATTGTATTTTTAATTTTTGAATAACTTTTTCTCACCTAATTAATTATATAAAGTCATATTTTGATAGAGGACCTCGTAATATTTCCAAAAATTCCAACCTTACGTGAATCCGAGCTCCATGTGAAAAGTTATGGCCATCTGAATATCTGCGCCAAGGTTTGCTTTCTGTCATAGTGTCAGTGCTCAAAATGTTGCACCTCCTGAGGATGCACCTCGGCGCATCCATCCTTATGTCGACATACTCTTAAGTGCACCATAGGCACTGATAATTCCATGTCGACACTTTGTGCTTTGCGCCTCCAACCTGCGCCTTGGGCACGAATTTTTCATGTCAACACTCTGTGTTGTGCGCCCCTAACCTATGCCTTGGGCGTGAATTTTGTCATGTCGACACTGTATGTTGTGCACCCCTAGCTTGTGTCTTGGGAGTGTATTTTTTCATGTTGACACTCTATGTTGTGTGCCTCCAACCTACCCCTTTGGCGCGAATTTTGTCATGTCGACATCTTCTTACCTGCACCATGGGTGCATCCATTTTCATGTTGACATCCTTTTTTCTGTGCCCTTAACCTACGCCAGGGCACAATAAATGTCAGGGTTTGAGTTTCTTTGATTTTCATATTCTTTTGTTTATCTATATCTACCCAGGGGGGAAGATATATACAACATTTACCTTATAATAGACTTGGTTTTGGTAACCCTCCTAATATTCCTTCACCACGTATGAATTTTTCAATTAATATCCTAGTTTTTCAAATGGCTATCCAACCATCAAGGAATTTTGTGATCTTTATTGATGGAAATCCATTAGTAATCCTAGTTAACCATGACATTCCTAATGCTGCCATGAAATTTTTTCCATCATTCACAGGTGAAAATCAGGTTACACCAGCTAAACATATTAAAGATGTTACAACCCTTTGTGAAGTCCATAAAATCACTCATGAAGATGTAGCTTAATTGATGGTAGCTTCATCTTTTAAAGGGAATGCCTTGGAATGGTATAGAAACCTAGAAATTGGAAGCATAATAACTTGGGATAACTTAGGTGAAAATTTTCTTAAACAACTCCAGGATAATTGAGATCACTTATCTCTCATTGAATAGTTGTCTACTATTAAAAGAGCTCCCAATGAATTTATGTCTAGCTTCAATATCCGTTTTTCTGGAACTTGTGAGAGAATTCCAACAAGTGTCAAGCCTTAAGCTGATCATGCTTTCCTTTATTATCTTAGAGCATTAAACAATGATATCTCAACTATGATTCAATCAATGGGTGGAGAGACAATTCCGAATGCTTGTGATATTGCTATCCGAGCTAAAAAGTCCTATTCAAGCTGGAAAATTAGAACTAAGGCCATCAATTCCAATCTTGATAGATTTAACACATATTCCTCAATCTATTACTATCATAGAGCCTACTATTTTAGCTCCGTCACATGATCTATTTAAAGATTTACATATTATGGGAAATAAATTGACTTCAATTAAGAACAAAATTACATTACCTAGCAGACCCTCTGAGGCTCCTTATCAACCCTATATATAGAATCAATAAAATAGGTATCCCTACCAACATAATCAAAATTATAGGAAACCTTACCAGCAAAGGTAGTTTGACCCAAAGGCTCCTAGTTCATCTAATGCTTTAGTTTCAGTTAATATGGCTACAGAAGAGTGGTGTCAACCTTGTAATCAACCTCATTCAACTACAACTTGCCCAAATGCTTTTCTGAATCTGAATCTTGTTACACAACCTCAATCTGAAACATTGTTCATGCCTCAAATGGAGGGTGGGAAATAGGAAACTCATGTTCAGAAAGCACCTGAACAAAATTTAGTCAGTTTTAATGAGGAGGATTTCATTCCAGTCACTACTAGGGCTCAACGGAAGGTTGTTGAAAATCAAAAGCAACAAAATAGGCCTATCCTACATACTGTCACTTATAAGACAACATCTAAAGCTCCAAATTCAGCTAGCAACCCTTTTGTTCCTAAAAAACCAGCAAGTGTTCCAGTTGATAAAATCCATCAAACACATATATGCCCTGATCCAAGAAGTCTATTTATACCTCAGATATCCAAGGTAGTTGAAACAAAATCAATTTTCGCTAAGGCCTAGGCTAAGACAGTTGAATCTTTCTATAAAATAGTTGCTTCTTTTAGCATTTTTTATGTAATGAAAAAACATAACGTTAACATCTCCATGTGGGATGCTCTAAGTATTCCTAGGCAACAAGATTTACTTTCTCATGAACTAGCTAAGCTGTAGATTTCTTCAAATACAATAGAAAAGGAAGTTCAAAAGGAAGACATTGTCCTTGGAACATTTGAACAAGAATTCATTAAAGAGGTTAAGTGGATGGTTTAGAAAGTTTTTAATTCTCATGACATCAAGAAACCACCACCATTTTATTTATCACTGATTATTGGAGAACATCTAGTTCATAATTACATGGTAGACAGTGGTGCAAGTAGCACAGTTATGCCAAAAGTGATTCCAGAAATATTGGGTTTGCAGTATGAGCCTAGAAAGGAGCATCTTATAGCTTGATGAAACTGCAACTAATACAGTTGGTATAATAAATAACTTAGAAGTGACGTTACATGCTTGCCCAAATTTTTCTATTCTACAAGATGTTACTGTTGTAGACTTACATCCATACTTTTCTATATGTTTATCTAGAGATTTCACAGGAAAAATAGCAGGTTATATCTCTTCAGATTGGTCCTTATTATTTTTCACTACCCATTATGGTACTAAAGTTACTATCAATTTAGAGCCATTGGCAAAATTTCACATTGAGCCTCACTCTTCAAGTGTAGTGGATAATTATTCAGCCTTAGATTAGTCTGATTTTAATGAGGTAGCTCATGTTTCAGTATTAGATGATGTTTCTAACATGTTAATGGATGAAAATATAGTGGAAGAACATGCTCATGATCCTTTTAAGGAAGTTGAAGAACACCTGTTTGGTGTGTATTGTATGCATAAAGAAAATACACCACTTCTCTTATTGTCCAAAATAGAAGATTCAACAGAAGGGATTTGGAAGCTTAATTTTGATGGAACTAAGAATTAGAAGGGATGGGGATCAGGTCTGATGCTCACTTCTCTAACAAATGAAAGGTATTTCACAGGTTTGAATCTCTAATTTTCATGTATTTGTAATGCAGATGAATACGAAGCTATAATTCATGGCTTAATTTGGGACAGAAAGAAAGGCATCAACATTCTATAGATTTTTGGTGACTCTGAGTTGGTTATTAATCAAGTAAAAAAATTTAGTGTTTGTAAGAACCCATTAATGAAGTATTACAGATGCATAGTTTTTGAATTAATGAAAGATTTCGATGCTATTAATATTCAGTCTATTCCTAGAGCTGAAAACGAGCATGCAGACAGACTTGCGGTAGTTGAGGCTAGTTTTGAAGTGCTAGAATAGATTGAAAATATGAAAATCCATCCTCATATAAAGTTAAATGTTAGGCCCTCAGTACCTGATTATGATTCAAATTGGCAATTTTTTGAAAATGATGATCAAATCTTCAGGTTTTTGCACCAAGAAGCTGAGTTTTCTACATTTAATCAGTATAAATTACAACACTTATATGGTTACGAAATTGTTCAGTTAAAGACAAATAAATTGCCTCATGGACTAGTCACATTAGAAGACATCTTTAGCATTGACAATCAGTTAAGAAAGGCCAAGACTACAATATCAACTCATGGTGACAATTAGGAAGAGATCTTTGTTGATGAAGGGAAAAAGCTATTTCTTTGAAAGGTATGTTACTTAGCTGAAAAGCAGTCATTTATTAATCTTTGTAAAGAGTTTAAAGATGTTTTTTCTTAGAAATACCAAGATTTGAAAGGATTTGATCCCATTCTAGCACAACATACAATTGAGTTGTAGCAAAATTCTAAACATGTTAGGCAGAAATAGAGGCATGTGAATCCAAAACTAGAGCCTCTTATGAGGAAATAATTATCTAAGTTTATTGAATCATGTATTATATTTCCAGTTAGGAATTCAAGTTGGGTAGCCAATCTTGTTCCTGTTAGGAATAAGAACGGTGAAATTAGACTATCTGTAGATTTAAGAGATCTTAATAAAGCTTCATTAAAATATCATTACCCACTCCCAAATATGATTCAGATTTTAAGAATAGTCTCAAATTTAGATAGACTATCTCTTCTAGACAATTACAGTGGATATAATCAAATTTTTGTTTGAGAAGAAGATAGATACAAGACAACTTTTACCACCTAGTGGGGTACTTATGCTTACAAAAGGATGTCTTTTGGTATTTCAAATGCTAGTGCAATGTTTCAATGTGTAATTGACATGGATTTTCATAGTTTATTAAATAAATGCATCCTTATTTATTTAGATGACGTTCCTGTATTTTCAAAATATTCTGAAGAACATATAATGCACTTAAGGGAGACCTTTCAGTTATGCAAATAATTTGGAATATCTTTGAATCCACCAAAGTATATCTTTCAATACATCAAGGCAAGCTACTTGGTCATATTGTTTCTAAGCAAGTTTTAGCAATTGATCCTTTCAGGATCAAAGCCATATCATAGCTATCATTGCCTCATCATAAGAAGGCTTTACAGAGCTTCCTTGGAAAAATCAACTTTGTTAGGAAATTTGTTCTTGATTTTGTAGCATAAGTTAAACCACTCACATCTATGCTAAAAAAAGAAAAAAAATTCTCTTGGACTAGAAAAGGAAGAGAAGGATTTGAAGCAATCAAGACAACTATCTCTCAAGCTCCTACTCTTCCAAATTAAAATTTCCATAAATATTTTACAATGTATGCACTTGCAAGAGCTTAAACAATATCGGCTATATTAACTCAAGTCAATGATGAAAATTTTGAGTAGGCTATTGCTTTCTTTCGAAACAGTTTGCATGATTATGAAATAAGGTACACATTTCCTGAAAAGAAAGTACTTTCAGTAGTCAGAGGACTAAAGAATTTCAAGTATATGCTTTTGAATAATAAAACCCACATTCTTGTTTCTCATCCAAGTGTGAAAGCATTCTTACTAAACAAGGAATTGAATGAGAAAAGAGAAAAATGGATAACAAAGGTCATGGAATATGATGTTGATATTTAGTTTGCTAAGACACTTCAAGGGAAAGGTTTAGGTGAGCATCTAATTGTTGATACGGAAAAACAAGTTGCAAAATCAAACGATTTAAAACGGCATACTAAAATTACATATCAGCAATCAGAAATTATGATCCATCCTGAAAATCACCAACTTGAGCTCACACACAAGATTCAGGAATCAAGATGGATGACTGATTTGGTTAATTATCTACAGCAGGGCACCTATCCAGAAGATATAGATAAAAATAATCAAAGGTATTTCATATTACAAACTATACCTTATATATTCATTGATAATGTGTTATTCAAAAAAGATATAAATGGAATCTTAATGTGGTTTGTTGATTATGATAAAGTTTAGAAAATACTATCAGAATTCCATGAAGGACCTGTAGGAGGTCAGTTCTCAGCATGTACTAAAACCTTAAAAATTATGAAAGCTGGCTAGTATTGGCCTAGCATATTCAAAGATTGTTTTGAATGGATTAAAAAGTGTAAAAATTGTGCTTTCTTTTTTGGAAAAGAACGTTTAGCTTCACTGCCCTTGCAACCTATTTCATCTGATCAACCTTTTATGTAGTGGGGTCTTGACTTTATTGGCATGATAAACCCACCATCATCACAAGGACACAAGTGGATCTTAACTGCTACAGATTATTTTACATAATGGACTGAAGCAATAACCTTGAAGGATGCTAATGAAGATTCAATACTATGCTTTTATGAAGGAATAGTCTGTAGATTGGATGTTCCAGCAACTATCATATCAGATAATGCTTTAACATTCCTTGGTGAAAAGATAACAGATTGGGATGTCAAACATGGAATATATCTAAGTTCTTAATCTAATTATTACCCACAAGGTAATGGATTAGCTGAGAGTACTAACAAGAATCTGTTAAGGATTATCAGAAGAACAATCAGGGATACTCAAAGGGCTTGGCATCTGATGTTCGATTTAGCACTTTGGGCTGACAGAGTGACTCCTAAAATATTAGTTGGCAATTCACCATACAAACTTGTGTACGGGAAAGAAGCAAAAATGCCTATTTCAGTTGAGTTACATGCATTAGATTTGTTACATCAAATGGAGCTGCTTGAGAATTAACCATTACAGGCTCATTATGTAGAGTTAATGGAATTACAAGAGCTAAGAGATAAATCCCATTTGAATATGGAGAAGAATCATAAACAAATGAAGAAGAATTTTGACAAGAAATCCAAATTTAGAGTCTTCAATGAAGGAGATATTGTGTTAAAGTGGGATGATGATCATGCAATGCCAGGAAGACACTCAAAGTTTGATACACTCTAGAGTGGTCCTTACATGATTTTATATTACAAAGAACATAATGGTTTTTAGCGTTCAAATTGGAATGGAGAGGAACTTCCCATTCTTGTGAATGGTATGTTTCTCAAACATTGTCATTGAAAATATTATAGTGATTGTTAGAGCAGGATTTCCCTTCAATAAGTGCAGTTCCTCCACATTGCAATGTTTTTAAATTCAATAAGTGCATTCATACAGGTGATCTATTTACCATATCCTTTCCCAGCTTTAGTTTGTTTCGGAAGGGTTAGACCTTTCAGAAAAGGAAAATTTTTGGTTACATGCTTAGACTCCATGCCCAATGGACATGAGTAAGGCACTAGTCTTTAAGCTAGCAGGAAGCTTTCCTTGCAGGATCACCAAAAAAGTTGACAATTTTTGCACTTGTGTAGAAATGGGCAACTTAAAACTTTTTCGTTACGATGAAAATTATTGGGTTAAGTATACCTAAGCTAAGGAAGTTATTATGTTATTTATTGCTTCTAAATTAGTTACAAGATTAAATGAAATCTACAATTATGTGTGTTGTTTCAAAACAGAACAGATAACATAGTTTGTAATTTAATATCATCTTCATCAAAACAACACAAATCCTGAAGGATAACTTTGTTGTCTTGATGAAGATGACAAATTACAAATTAGCTGAAGTGCTAAGTTTTTGAAGCAGTAAACAAAGATGTAGATTATAGAAAATCAGAGTTCATTACTGAATGTTACAAGTTCTCATCAATGTTCTTTCCTTAAAGATTAAGAAATTCAATTATGTTACTGAGTTGTTTAGTTCATTATACAATCCATACAGAAAATCTAGAATGCACAATGAAATACACAACTCATTTTTAGAATTCAATGATTTATTCACAAGGAGAGTCAAATGTTTCCCACATAAGCTGTGGGATGTAGCTGAAAAGTAAAGTACAACTACTGAAAAGAAAGGTACACATGCATGAAAGAGAAATAAAAGAAATATGAGTGAACCCAACATTTCCTTGGGGTTTCTATTCTTTGATTGAAACATCTTCATCTCCAGCTTTCGTTCTCCTTTGTCTTCATTGTAGAAGCCATTATTCCTGAAAAAGAAGAAAATAATTAACTGTCAGTTACGAGCTTAGGGATCAATTCTTATTCCTACACTATCCTACTTCATGCATATGAATCTTCTCCTAACATGAGATGTATTCTACTTGAAGAATAAACTACATGAATGCTTTATTCACTCAAGAAGAAGAATGATAAAAGAAAAGAAAACATGGACATAAGAGAGGCCAAAAAGCATAATTATTTTCTAACTGTTTTCCTAAGTTTCCAGGTACAGGTTGTAGCCAAAGAGAAAAAAAGACAAGTCACAAGTGCATGAAATAAAAGGAAGAATGCAACTCAAAATTCCAATAAATTGTTCTGAAATGGAAGAAGTTACAGTGTGGAAGAAAGAATGACAATAGAAGCACATGCCTCAATTTACAATAGAAGTAAAAATTAGAATTTGAAAGTTGATGTTTGGCTAAAAAAGAAGGTCACAGTTGAAAGGAATGAAAATAGGTTTCTGATTTTTTTTTTACTTTTCAGTTGCTATGGGAAGATAAATTTTCATTTGCTACAGGAAAAGATAGTTGCTACAGGAAAAGCTAGTTGTTACAGTCAAAGCTAGTTGCTACGGGAAATAATCAATTTCCAATGCTAGTTGCTACAGAAAAAGATAAAATTAAAGCTAGTTGTTACAAGTAAAGCTCAAATACAGCATTGAAGCACAAAATAAAATGGAACTACATTTATTGACAAAACTTGAATTGTCCAAACGTACAGGAGCTGTAAATAGAGTTCAAGAAATAATATGTTATACATAGTTTCAGAAAACAATACATTATTTTTAGAAATTCAAGAATATAGTTACTATCAAGCATTCAATAGATGTGATTTTCAAAAAACAATTGCATTTCAAACACTCATCTCATGGAGAAATTCAATGTTCAAGTGATCTCAGTTTGAAAAGGATTAAAGCAAGTATTCTGAAAATGTGTTATAGAATTTTAGAAAATCATATTGATCCTGATACAATAAATTACAACAAATGGATTCTCCAGAATACAAAATTTAGCCAAAGATTTCATAATGGAACTAAAGTAATGTACACAACCTTTATTTGTAGTAAATCATAACCATCTTATACAATATTCTCAACAAATGATGAGGTAATAGTTGTCCGGAAGTTAAAGCACAAAGAACTCATACAAAGAAGAGGCTGAAGTATGAATATCTAGAAAGAAGAAAGTACTCTATGTCCACCATAGTAAAACAAAGGAAAATACAAAGTAAATTAGAGTTTCATAACAATGAACACATAATCACAAACTCTTTTTGAAGCTCATTTTAGCAATGGATGAACATGACAGATATCTAGGACTCAGAAAATACAGATCTATAATTCATGATGCAGATTAAGCCCAAGAAAAAACACACCGTAGAGAATCGAATAGTCAGAAATTTCGAGAAACCAGATGATAAAGTTAGATGTCCACAGGTCCACATAAATTTTCAAACTTGGGAGTCAATCAAGAGAAGAAAATCTCAGAACCCACATATTTCCAAGAGTTCAGTGATGCATCTAAAGAAGAAAAGAAAATAGAAGAGTACGTATGCAAGAGAGATTATCTAACCTATAAATGGATATAGTGGCTGATATACTAAGGAGACCACAAAGAACATAGAAGAATCAAGCCTTAGAAACTCACCATGGAGGTTGTTGCAAGAAACCATCTTTCAATACTATCTCAGATTCAAGATCAAAAGAAAGAAATGGCAGAGATATCAATTTTTCAACTCACAAATCAAACTCAGATCTCATAGGCTTCACCAAAAAATACCAAGCAGAATAGATCAAGCTCGAAGTAACATCCATGGCAGAAAGAAAAATAGATTTACATGAAAATCTTGAAAATTACCAAAACACGACCACAACACAGAAACTGTCAAATCCGATATGACAGAGAGTCTTTTCGCAGAGAAGGATCTCCAAAGTATAGTGAAAGCCTAGATTGACATAATAAAATAATTGCATCGAGATAAAAATTTTCCAAGGCTTCTCCCATACAACTGAAAAAATCCAAAATGAATGTGCTTTAGGGTTAAGTTCCTTTTACTGCCCATACCCAAGAAGCGGGGTTAACTCAAAATCAACCACATAAGATATCGACAACATGAATAAACGAAGGAAAAAAGATCAATGCCCTCAAATCATTGCAATAACCAATGATAACAACAGTGAGTATACCACTGCCCATAATAAATGCTAGCCAGAATCCTAATTGTAGGTCATAAATTGATGGTCAGTGATTAGATAGGGTACAAAAATCAATGACGAAGAATAAGGCACAAAATTTCAGAATAAACCACAAGGGTAATAGTTAACCTGACCAAAGTCGATGCCACCGACCAAGTCACTAAGGGGTGAGTCACCGTGGAAGGGGACAACCCATGTGTCCTCTAAATTAATCATTACAAATGACTTTCAGGTTTATCCCGAGTGCATGCTTAAAATAATTTTAAAAGGGTGACCAAATCATCTATCACGATCACCAAAAAGGTGAATATAATAATGTGCTAAGGCCAACATAATCAAAGGTGGCATACTATATAATACGCCATGTGTTACGAAAATGGAATTAATTATTAAAACTATGATTATTGCTTAGTTTATGCCCAAATAAATGAAAGTGGTGGTGGAATGAATTATGATGCCTATGCCATGGCCAAAGGAGATGTCAATATCAGAACATGTGCACATAGCAGGTGGTCCGCATAGAAGGAATTATTTTTGTAAATATTACTAAGTATTGTAATTATTTTTCTCACATACAGGGAGTTGTATTTTACCTGCCTTCACAATAGGACATAATAGAAAAGAAGACAAAGTTGCATGTTCATGGAGAAATTCTTGCCTTGCAACCAATCTTATTTTTAGCAAATTATTCATCCTTATCTTCTTAAAAATAGAACAGTCAACTTCAATTTGACTGTATTGTAATTAAGGCCAATATGCCTATTTGTAATTGCATGCTCTATTTTTACTCCTTTATCTATTATTAAATAAAGAATAAAAATAAGATTCATGGGCGAGTACAAGCCTTAGGCTATTTTTAGGAAGAGGGTAAACTTTATTTTTCCTATATATTGTGTCCTTTTGCAAAGCACAAAGAGGGAGGACTTCTGGAGGACTTTTGGATATATGAGTACTGAAGCAAATTTTGCCAGTTTTGCTGTCTTAGTGTGAATTATTCCATGCGTTTCCAAGCTATTTTTTCATTCTTGTATATTTTTATATTAATCTTGTTAATGTAAATTCCCTGATCAATCACTTTACCCTACTACACATTTAGTATTTTTTGCTTAATTTTAATGTGCATGTTAACTTATTAGTACTGTTGTGATTCTCCCTCATTACAATCAAGTGTTTTGCCCTTAGACATTTTGCAAAAAAAACTATTGGTTTGTGCATCAAGAATCCTTCCCAAACAAGTTGTGTATATACTCAGTCAAAGCCCTCATACAAATTTGGTGTATCACCTTAGTTTTAATCATTTTACAATCATATTTTACTCTTAAACTCTCAGAGATCAGTTTAGGATACACCAATAAGGAATCGACCTTGATACCAGAGACTCACCTCAAAATAGGTATACCCAAATATGTGAGGTGTTTCCATTGTATCTACGAACGAGAGAGATCGTTTGTGCAAGCCTAGAAAACCTACAACCATCTCTCTATAGGGTGCACTTTCGAGAGATAACAGTACACTCTACCTTGGAATTTCGGATTTGGGATTAAGGGCCATTTTTAGAGGCTTATAGGACAAGCTAAGCTTGTCACATACCTCTTAATTTCATATACCAACCCTACCTATGGATTTAGGGTCAAAACTAGACCTCATTATGTGTTTTATAAGACAAAAAGTTACATTTATTGTACTTTTCTTACATGGGTTTTAAAGTTTGTCCTTAGGGGTTGTGGGTTTGGATTGTGTGTGTAAGAGACTTGTCATTCTTGTCAACCAACAATTTATTGTGCATTAGGGTTGAGATTTGACTTTTGATGTGGATTTGAGGATGAGTGATGTGGCATCCTACATGGAGCCACCTCACCCTCCTCTTCACTTTTTCTAAATATATAATTTTATGTGTTTGTTTAGGGGTTACTTCATTTGATTTGTGTTCTTTTCTTTTTAGAGTTAGAGAGATTTTGGAGTTATTTTTTAATTATTGGAGCTTGTTGGAGTTGGATTAAACTTGAAGGATCTTGGAGTGTGATTCCTTGATCAATTTCTTACTATGGAAAGGTAGGAGCTACATTGTTTTTACTTGTCATTTTATATGTGAATATTGCATGTATGTGAATGTTTTGTATGTTTTTTGGGATCTTGGGTAGAATGCCTAAAAGGATATGGGGATCTTATATTTCGGGAGGCATAATATTTTATTTCTTTTTTTTAAGGGTGTTGGGTTGGGTGCCCTGCCTTGGATAAGAAAATGCTTGAATTTCTTACTTGGTCCTTTTGAGGGAGACATAAGAGATTGTAGGGAGTCAAAAGAGAATGTGAAAGGTATAAGAGAATCTTGACGGAGGCATATGAGTTGTGTAGGGATTTTGATTTGTGTTTTGGAGGGCTTTAAGGTGTGCAGCTAATCCCAATTTGGAGGCATAAGTGATCCCCCCATAGATCCTTGCTCCATTCGCTTTGCATTTCAAGCCTTGTGTATGTTGAAAGTTGTATTCCTGTGATTGTTTTCTTGTGTTGAATGTGTATTATATGGTTGTGAAATTTTGTATTGTGATGTTGAAGCATTGTGTAGTTACCATGAGTTAGATCCATCCTTTATTACATTTTGGTTGGGGCTCGGGGGCCAATGAGGAGGATAACTTCTTTTCCTCATTGGATTATTGGTTGGGTGGAGAGTGTTGCATGTCCCCCATTTTTGTTGTTGCAATCAAAGTGAAGAAAGGTGGAGCTCTTGTGGAATAATTGGGATGTTAAGTATTTGTTGAAATCAAAATAAATCCTTCATGTAGAAATCATCTTGTAATTCCCACTTAAGGTGGAAGACTAATAGATTGTATTTGAAAGGAAAGTTGTATTGTATATTTTTTTATTAGGTTATTTTTATCTCTTGAAAGTGAACCTTGTAGAGAGATGACTGGAGGTGTTCTAAGCTTTCTTTGAATCTCTCTCTTTTGTAGATATAATGGAAACACCTTAGGTCTATGGGTATACCTATTTTGAGGTGATTCTCTAGTATTAAGGTCAGTTCCTATTTGATGTAAACTAGACTAATTTTTTTGGATTTTACGTATAAAAAGATGACTATAAATGAATTGAAAACTGAGGTGATACACCAAAATTGTTGAGGGATTTGAATGAGTACATGCACTAATAATTTGAGAATGGATTCTAGATGCATAAACCAATATTTTTTAGCAAAATATTTAGGCACAAACACTTGAAGTATTGAGGGAATGATTCACAACAATACTATTAAGATAAACATGCACACTAATATTATGTAGAAATTACTAAATTTTCAGCAAGATAAGATGATTAATCAGGGAATTTGACATTCACAAGAAACAATAAGGGATACACAATACTATAAATAATTTGGAAAGGAAAAAATCAATTCTCATTTAAAGGGAAAAAATGGAAAAATATGCTTCAACACTCATGTAATAATTCCTCTCTTGCTTTGCCAATGCACACAATATATAGAAAAATTATTTACCCACCATAAACTGAGTATAACTAGTGCTTGTGCATGATATTAATAGCCCTTAAATTGTTTTTAATAATAAAGGGACTAAAAATAAACATGCAAGGATATTACAATGAAAAGATAGTATTAATTTCTTCAAGAATAATTCAAGCCAAAATATTTGACTCCTGCATGAATAGTACGGTCACTTTGGAAACATTAAGGTACTTAGGTGAATAAATTAATTACTAATCTTATCCTTTGTCTTTAGCAGCAAGTAATCCTTCAAAATAACATGTGAATTTTTCCTTATCTCTGATGTGACACCTATATGGATACCGGGTTATTTTTTCTTTTCATGAATGATTAAAATAATCATATTCTTTTCTTATGCATGTTGGTGCCATTTTTGATCTTGCACCATTTTTCCCTAAATTTTCCTTTGGTTTTCATGTTCTGGAATGTTTTTAATCTTAAATTAGTGTTTTGCAACTTTTCCCTCCTGATTAAATGCCTTAAAATGCTCATAAACTTGTTGTTTTGTCCCAATTTGAATGAAATCTACATGCAAGCCCTATTTTGGGCCCTAATTTTTCCAAAATCTATGAGATCTACCATTTTTTCCTTTTTTCCCGATCGTGGAGATTTAAATTGATCGATTTGCACTTATATGCCATTGAGAATCCAATTCCATGATAAAAATGCTTTAATTTCAAGAAATTTGTCGTCCTTAGCGAAAAAAATCAAATTCTAGGGCGTCCCTAGTGTTTTTTTTTTGTTTTGACGGTCAGACGGGTGTCATTTTCCCATCAATTTATTCTTCAGCATTCATCAACAATGTGGCTTGTACTTATTAGACAAGGATCGGAGGGTCATTTCTAAAAAATTAATGTTTTTTGTGTTTTTGGAAAAGAGTGCAAGTTGCCCCTATAGCTCTGTAGGCCCCAGAGGAGGTACACGTGTTGCACGCAGAGTGAAGGAGGATGGGTGGGTCGATTTTTGCCTTAGGAAACTTTGGAAAATGCATGGAAAGGAATAAAATCTGTTAAGTCCCGTATCCAATCAGAGGAGAACATGTGGTAGGTGGGCAGATGGAAAGGCGGAGGAGTTTGATTCTTTTCGGCCTTTCGTGAAAAAGAGTTAAGGTATAAAACTTAACCTCAAAATCATAGAAAATGGGAGGAAGACATGTGTCATGTGGGAATGGAGGCTGGAAGAATACTTGGAAAATTTTGGTTTTTGGCGAAAGGAAAGAAAAGTTGTGAAAAGGGCTGCGGGTCTGCCAGGCCAATCAGAAGTGGACACGTGGCAGGGACAGGCGGAGGTGTGGGAGTGCAGAGGAAATGATGAAAATGTTCCTTTTTAAATTTTTTTATTAAAATATAAATACGAGCACTGCCCCGTAGCTAATCAGGTGAGGACACATGTCCTACAGGAGGGCGGAGCCACGGAGGAAAAATGGAAAATTTTCGTTCTTCCAAAAAGAGGTAAAATGTTTAAAATTGAGCCGCCACTCTGTATTCAGTCATATTTCACCACGTGTCAGGGACAGAATTAGAGATACGGGCCCATGGAGATAATTTGGAAAAAAATCATTTTTCCAAAAAAGGTGGAACTGTGTACAATCAGTCTGTGATTCCAATGGGGCCCACTTTGGGACATGTGTTAAGATCATTTTCAAAGGGCGGAGGGGTGGAGAAAAATGTGAAATTTTTATATTTTTCCAAACGTGTTAAAATTTCAAAAAGTGATCTTAAGCCCATATCCAATCACATTGTGACACATGGAGAGGTCAAATTAAAGGATAAAGGAAGATCAACGATGAATTGTGCATTTTTCAGTTTGACTGCGATTTGAGCTCTAGGAAGTGTGGAAATGCATTTTTTGAATCGATTTTGATCAATTTTTTGAAAAATTCATGTTTTTTGTGCCTACAAGGACCAATGCAATCAGTTTTGAGGATCAATTTGAAGATGAGAGATGTTTTTGAAATAAATTTTTTCCCTAACCCGTCCAAAAACGTAAAATATCAAATCCAAAAGTTGCAGAGTCAAATTTTGGAGGGATAAGGATGAAATAATGAAAGGAAGGGGCTATGTATGCTTTGAAGATGAAAAACATGCCTCCAAAATGGATAATGATGTGAATTTTACAATGATTCATCTGCTTTTGATATAGCTGGCAACTTTTTTAACGTGTTCTATTAAACATCCCTGTCTGCGAATCATGAGGAATTTTGTTAACAAATTTGATCCTTTGGCATATTCTTTTCTTAGGAAAGAAAACTCGAAGGAGATTGAAGGTGATATATTGCATGAATTTTTCATGCAAAGAGTTGGAAGTGTTTAAAGAAGCCTGGAAAACTAAAAATTTCACGAGAAAATCTAGGAAGAAGCCCATTCCCTGAGAAACCACCTAAGAACCATTTCTAATTCCTTTTTTACATTATATTTGTATCATATTGAGTTGGTTTCAATTGTAAAACCATCAAAAAGTTGTAAGATTGTTCTTTAAACATTCTCCTGCTAATAAATTTTCTCATTTATGGATTATTTTGTATTGTCTCTTGGCAAATTTTGCATACACTTATGTTTGAGAATGCAGTTCAAATTTGTGTTTCTTGTTTCCTGTTGCAGTCTTGTGTTTAAAATATCTCTTCATCATACATGGTATCATTTCTTGTGATTATTTTAGTGGCATTTTCAATCTCACATTCAGAAGAGCTTCCATCTGATAAAGAGATAAAAAAATTTAAAATCACTTTACTTTCCTTGATTTCAGATATTGTTTGTAAACCTTCAGGTGCACCTTAGGTCATGATTAAATAGTGATTGCTAAATCCTTCATTGGTTCATTCTAACTCAATATTTTGTGATAGATGATCAAATATTGTGTGGAAAAGTAAGGATCTGGGCCTCAATTTGATGCACATATCCTGGTTGAAGGAATGATTAACCATTTTGATACTTTCTATTGTTAAGTTTATCCATATTTTTCTAAAATCCTCGAAGAGTCTGGCAAACCTTGGTTTGTCTTATCGAAAATCCCATCCAAAAAATCATTCAAAACAACTAATCTTACCGTAGTTTACCCCTGTTTTGACCTGTATACCCACAGAAGATAAAAATCAATTTGCTAAAGTATGTAGAATAGATCAAGATTTCAAAATGTCTTCAATAACCCTTACCTTCCATTGAAATTATATCCATAATCTGGAAGTGATAACTTGTGAAATTCAGATTTGGAGTGTTGATCATATTTTCCCAAGGCCTTTTCATACTATTTGCACAAATTGAGGGCTACAAAATAGGTCCTCTTACCTTGGTTAAAAGGCACAACCTAAAATATTTAGGAAAAGATCAAGTCCTATTTGAGTGCTATCCATCTCTCCACAAATCTGAGTGCCAGTTAGATCACATCCCCAGCTACAAAAAGACATACATCATGATCTATCTATCTTCAAGCTTCATGCCATATCTTTGATACTACTAGACTGAAAAGGAGAACAAATTTGGGTACCAACACCAGTGGTGCCATTGTTGGGGATGAAGAATGCAATATCCAGACTAATTTTTTAATCTGCTTTTAGTTCATATTCTTTTGAGCCCATCAACACATGTGGTGTCATTTTTAGGGACATTCATAGTTTCGTCTGATCCATGTGCATACATATTTGAGATATTTGAATGCATATCAAACCCTGGTAATTCCTCTTACAAGTTTTTTCTACAAATATATTGTTAAAGCATCATTCTATACTCATATTTGAAAGATGTATGCAAAGGTTTCAAATTATGTTTGCAATTTTATCAGTTTTTAGTAGTAGTTGTACTTCATTTGCATTTGTGGTTGATAGATTCAAGAAAAGGAAGATTTGATCTATAAATTTTAGCAAGATTTTCAGTGTTGATAGGAATTTGATAGAGTATTTTAGTGCATTTGCACAACTATGGTGAAAGTCCTTAATGCTGACTCCATGTTGTTTTGATCTTGATAAATACCAGTGTCTTAGCTTTCTGTCATTTTTTTTTTTAGTGTTGCTAATCTCTACAAACCTAGAAGGAAGAAGATCTCTCTTCAAGAGGGACCCAAGTAGAAAGTTATTTGAAGAATTGGGAAAGACATTTTAGAGGAAAGAATAGTTTGGAAGGTTATTGAAGGTTAGACATCAAGCAAAGGAATATCCATTGGTGAGAGAGATCACCCTTTAATAGAGGATTATCACTCTTCTTCCATTGACTCTGATTCAAGTAATCTTCTCATAAACTTATTTAATTCAACTAGTGAAGGTCCTTCTATTATACCTGGTGAGTTCCTTCTTCAATCTGCACCTGTGTGTTTCACTTCTAGTATAACTTTACAAGAAAATCATCACCTAGAGAATACCAATCTTGTGAACCAAATTTTTGAGCCCCAAAGACCTCACACTCCTCATCAACTTTTTTCACCCCCAAGATCACCTCTACCAGACAACATGGCTTAGCCTCCACCTAGGCCTCCATTTTTGGTCAATACCTTTGGCCCAATAAATTTTAGGGCAATGGCTGGTTATCCTAATGTTGTGCCTCAATATATTAGAATTAGATTGCCAAATTTCCAAGGGAATAATGCCATAACATGTGATCAACATTTGAAACTCTTTATTAATATGATGGAGGATTTTGAAATTGGATTTCAGGATGTGTACATTAAATTTTTTGTCCACACTTTAGAAGAAGATGCAAGGGATTGGTACAAGGCTCATCCTGATAATTCTATTGAATCTTGGACTGAAATGCATAATGCATTTAGATTGCAATATGGTGACAAGAATAATCCTATATTTCTCTTGTCTGAATTTGAGAATATCAAGAAGAACCTCAATGAGTCAGTGCATGACTTTAATACAAGATTTAACAAGACATTGAGAGGACTAATTGTTAATCTGAGGCCTTGTGATCAGTCTTGTTTAATCAAATATGCACATGCATTTTATAAGAAAGCATCCTACTACTTAAGAAATGAAAACCCTACCAATTTAAGGTAGCCCTTTACCATGGCACTACAAATTGAAAACAATATCAAAGTAATTGGGAAGCCTCTCAAGAGAGATGGTGGAAAGTTGATAAACCCTGAAAAACCTCAAGCTAGCAAGGGTGCTGATTTGGAAGAGGTTTTGAAAACTTTGGCAGGGGCTGTTAAAGAAAACTCATACAGGTTAGCCTGGGTAGAGAAGGGAATTGGGAAGACTTCACAAGGTTAGTTAAAGTACAAAACCATGAGATATTTTCCAATCATCCTAGGGTGATCAAAGATTTGATGATAGAGGGAAATGACCCATGGGGTCTGCAAATAGACATCCTCAAGCACATGAAGGAAGAGTGTTACCTTATCCCTTAACTTCTAGGGTTGTTGTTGTTGAGGAAGTTACTGATATTGATTAGTGTTATAGGTGTTTTCTGCCCCATCCCCCATGTGAAGTGGACTAGCAAGATGGTGAAGCTAATAATGATGATGGTACTGATGATGATATCTGTATGATGGGTTGTTCTTGAAGCTCACAATAAGGAGCAATAAAAACTAAGGTAATAAGTGCAAGGACAACTGCAACCTTTTGGGATTCCATCAAATGGGTACAAGTCTTTCTTCCCCCTCATACTCTTAAGGTAGATTTCACGCAATATTTTGAGATTCCTAACAATGAATTTGAATACTTAAGAGATTTGATGATTAATAAGTATGATGGTGGTATCCCTTCGGAGAAAGATAGAAAATTGTTAATGAATGTTGTTGTGGCTCAAGAGAAAGAGTATAACACTAGGAGAAAGGTTGTTAAGGGAGTTTATCCTCAAGATAGACCTAAAACACCCTTTCTTACAAGAATTCCCAAAGAAGCTCCTAGAAGAGAAACACCTGCCAAAAGCTCTATTGTCCCAGGAAAATTTTTTAGTCCTCCTCATGCCCAAGCTGGCAAGAATCCCATGTCATCTAGTGTTGCCTTGCCAAATAATGTTTCCTATGACATAGCCCAAGTATTGAACCAAATCAAAGTGATTTTTCCAATCATTGAGTTGCTTAGGATTCCTGAGAACATGAAGAGAGCATTTGAGTACTTGGGATTGAAAGAGGAGAAGAGTACCGCAAACAGAAATGTAAATGTTGTTGAAACTCCTCGTCAAATCATTGCAAACCTTGAAATACTACCAACATTAGAGGATCCTGGAGAAATACCTAAGGTATACTTGGGGACATCCTTGGTTGATTCCCAATTTAATGTTGATCCATTCTTTACAACTTTGATCATAAAGGATAGACTGAGTCATAATTGTATGTTTGATTCTAGTGCATCATGTAATTTCATGCCTCTAGAAGTCATGAATGAGTTGGATATCAAATTGAAAATACCCTATGGAAAGTGTACTACCTAGGACTCAAGAGAGGTGCTAGTAGTTGGTTGTGTGAAGGGTCTGATGGTGTAACTTGCATCTTATCCTAGGAGGAATTTAAAATTGGATGTTGTGATTGTTGATTGCCCTACAAAATGGGGTATGTTATTGTAAAGAAAGTGGGATGTAAGTGTTGGAGGGAGTGTCCAAATCGATATGTCTTTTCCCACCATTCCCATTGAAGGTAGCCTTGTAAAATTATATGGAGAGAAGAAGATGTTGCATCTAATTGAGGATCCAAATAATGCTTCTTATGAAGTATTATTTGCTGATGTTGATGTTGATAATCTTTATTGGGTTTGTTGATGGTAAGGAGCACAATATGGATCAGTCAAAGTGCCTTGAATAGGTATGTTTACCTTGGACCTTTCTATTTGATGGATCTTGGTCAAAATTTTGAAATGGTGATGGTATAATTTTGATTTCTCCTAGCTTGGAAGAGTTTGTTTTTTTCCTTCAAGATTAATTTTGAATGTACTAACAACGTTGTTGAGTATGAAGCATTATTTTTGGGTCTGAAAATTGCATGGAAGTATGGTGTCAAGGACATCATTACAAAAGGATATTCAGAGATAGTTGTCAAACAAATAAGAAAATTGTATGCTAAAAAAAATCAGCGGATGAAACAATACAAACATGTAGTTTGGGATCTAATTGAGATGTTTGATTCCTTCAACATTGTGAATCATGAAAAAAGTTTCAATGATGCTGCTGCAAAGTTGGAAATGTTGGGGTCAAGATTTAAAAATTACACCGTTTCACCTTATTATGAGTACAATATTGAAGGGTTAACTAAGCCAGCTGTCGCTGACAACATCAAGCATTGACAAGTGTTTAATGATGATGCTCAAGTGCAAAGGTTCTTACGAAATCAAGATGAGTTTGCAAATTAGAATATTGATTGCGAACCAATGGTGTGTGTGATTGAAGAAAGAGATACTTTTTTTGGAAAGGATATTATCCAATTGAAAACTAACACCATTCCTAGAGGCGTTGTTCCACTTGAGTCAAATTTTAACAATGACAATTGCATCATCAATAGAAACATGTCTGCCTCAAGGGATGTGGAAGAGCATAACTTGGGAATGAATGATAAACTAAGAAAAGTTTTTTTGGGTAGGAATCTAAACAAAGAAGATTAATAGTCTTATGATCAACTATTGAAGAAATATCAGGGCTGTTTGGCTTGGTCTTATTCAGAACTGAAAGAATATAAAGAGGACTTGTTTTAGCATGAGATTCCTCTTGAAACAAATGCCAAGCCCTTTAGAAAAAAGCAGAGGCAAATTAATCCACTCCTCTCAATGAAGATGTAAGATGAATTGAAGAAACTGAAGGAGGGAGGGATCATTCAACCTACAAGGTATTCATCTTGGGTTGTAAACCTTGTGCCAGTCAGAAAGAAAAATGGAGATATCAGACTTTGTGTAGACTTTAGAAATCTATATAGAGCTTCATTGAAAGACAATTATCCTTTTCCAAACATGGAAAACATGCTGCAGTTAGTGACTAGATCTGAACTGTTGTCCACCTTCAATGGATTCTCTTGCTACAATCATGTTGTTTTCAAGGAGTCAAAAATAGTTAAAACTACCTTTACCACTCCTTGGGGAACATATGTTTATGTAATAATGCCTTTTAGTCTCATGAATGTTGTAGCTACTTTCCAAAGAACAATGGATGTTTCTTTTCTTGGTTACATAAATGAATTTATTGCAGTTTATCAAGATGATGTGAGTGTGTTTTCAAGGAGAATAAAAGATCACTTGCAGCACTTGGAAAGGATGTTGATCAGATGTAGAGAACATGGAATTTCTCTCAATCCAAAGAAGTGTCATTTTGGAGTGCAAAATTCAAAGTTTCTTGGTCATATTGTTTTAAAGGTTGGTGTTATGATTGACCCTAAGAAGGTAGAAGCAATCAGCAAGGTTCTAATTCCAAGAACAAAGAAGGGCATCCAATCCTTCTTTGGGTAGATCAATTTCATTAGAAGTTTTATGTCTACTTTTGTTGAATTGACTCTTCCTATTACATGCATGTTAAAGAAAGACCAAGTTATCAAATGGGACGAGGATGCTATTTAGGATTTTGAAGGAATAAACAAAGCATTGAAACATGCACTTGTCTTAGCAGCTTTGAATTACAAGAAGCCTTTCCAAATCTTCTCCTTTACTTATGAAAATACCATTGCATCTGTTTTACTCCAAAAGGATGAAGATGGGGCTGAGAGGCTTATTGCCTTCTTTAGCAAGGATTTAAAAGATGCTGAGTTAAAGTACACAATCATAAAAAAACAAGAATTTTCCTTGGTGAAAGAAACAAAGGTTTTCAGGCCTTATATCTTAAGTTTAAAAGTTGTTTCTTATGTTCCCCAGACCATGGTAAAATACATTTTATCAGAGATGGAGATCTCAAGAAAAAAATTTATATGCGTGAACAAACTTTAGGAATGTGACATGGATATCCAAACCACAAAGTTGGTGAGAGGTTTGGGCCTTGTTAATCTCATGGCTAAGAGAAACTTGCAAATTGTGGAAGCTAATGAAGTAGAGGAAGAAAGGATAGATGTTCTTGAGAAATTGGTAAGTTCTTGAGTGGTATAAGGATGTAATATTTTATCTCAGACACCTATGATACCCTGATCATTTGAATAAAAATCAGAAAAGAGCCCTCAAGCTGGCTTCTCAAAAATACATCATCACTGACTTTGGGCTGTCTTGGAAAAACCCTTAAGGTGTCCTCTTGAAATGTATAACTGAAGACGAAGCTCCCAAAATAGTTGTTGATTTCCATGGGGGATTTTGTGGAGAAAAATTTTCTAGGAGGATTACTATACACAAGATTTTGAAGGTTGGTTATTGGTGGCTAAGTCTTTTTAAAGATGTAACCCTGCTGGTTAGAAAATGTGAAAGTTGTCAGCATTTCTCTAGAAGAATGAAAGCTTTAGGATCCCTTCCTTTGCATCCTTTATCAATTTAATCTCCTTTGAAACAATGGGGAATAGACTTCATTGGTCAGATTTCAGATCCTTATAGTGCTGGACATAAGTGGATCCTTGTAGCCATAGATTACTTCACCAAGTGGGTACAAGCAATCCCCACCAAGAAAGAAACACACCAAGTTGTTATGGAATTCTTGTTGAATCAGATCATATGCAAATTTTGTGTGCCAATCAAGAATGTTTTTGATAATTCTATGTGTTTCAGAGCTAAACCCTTGATGGCAATGTGCAAGGAGTATGAAACCAATCTTAATTCTGCTTGAAACTATAACCCTCAAGGGAATGGACAAGCTGAGTCTAGCAATAAGAACTTGTTGAATATCATTAGGAGAACCTTGGATTTGAATAAGAGAAAATGGGGTGAACAACTAAAATTTGTAGTTTGGGTTGATAGAATCACTACCAAAAGAGCTAATAGTAAGAGCCCATTTGACTAGGTGTATGGAACTCAAGCTCTGCTGCCCTTACATATGCAATTATCATCATTTCAGTTTGGTCAACAACTTGAAGATCAATAGGTCAGTCCATATGAAGTGAGGATTAATTAGATTGTTGAGTTGGATGAATAAAAAAGAGCATCCCAACAAAGGCATGTCATATTTAGAGAGAAGTTGAAGAGGTTGTTTGACAAGAAGGTCACTTCTAGGGACTTTAATAATGGAGATCTTGTTTTGTTGTGGGATAGCAGGCATGAAGATAAGGGCAAACATGGTAAATTTTATGCATTGTGGATGGGCCCTTACTCCATTGATATCAGAATTGGTGAGAATACCTTTTTCCTCAACGACTTAGATGGGGAGTTGTTTGAACTACCTGTTAATGGCAGGCATCTGAAGCATTTCTTGGATTAATCCCAAATTTGAGGAATGCACCACTTCTATAGTGTATAGTCTTTATTTTTTGGCTTTGTTTTTGTTGTTTTTGTTAGTTTGTGGTTTGCCTTGTTCTTGGCAGCCTTTTTTGTTGATTAGGTCTGGTTTTTCTACTCTAAATTTTTACTTTGTTGCCCAATGGTTGTTTTGGCACTTGGTCTTCCTCTTTTGATCTGGTGGCACTTGCTAGGAGTGTTCGTCCCCGAGCAGGAGTCGATGTTAGTGCCATTGTTGAGCTTGCACCATTTTTCCCTAAATTTTCCTTTGGTTTGCATGCTCCGGAATGTTTTTGCTCTTAAATTGGTAGTTTGTAACTTTTCCCTCCAGATTGAATGCCTTGAAATGATCATAAACTTGTTGTTTTGTCCCAATTTGAATGAAATCTCCATGTGTGCCCTATTTTGTGCCCTAATTTTTCTAAAAACTGTGCGCTCTACCATTTTTTCCTTTTTATGCGATCGTGGATATTTAAAATTTATTGATTTGCACTTTTATGCCATTGAAAATCCAATTCCATGATAAAAATGCTTTAAAAACATGTTTCAGTTGGTTCAATTTTGAGAAATTTGTCATCTTTTGTGAAAAAATCAAATTCTAGGACATCCCCGACATTTTTTGTGTTTTGATAGTCAGACGGGTGTCATTTTCTCATTAATTTATTCTTCAACAATCATCAAAAACCTGGATTGTTCTAATTAGACAAGGATCAATTGGTAATTTCTAAAAACTTAACATTTTTTATGTTTTTGGAAAAAAGTTCAAGTTGTCTCGCAGCTCCGCAGGCCCCACAGTAGGTAAACGTGTCGTAGGCAAAGTGAAGGTGGATGGGTGGGTCATTTTGTGCCTTAGGGAACTTTGTAAAATGCGTGGAAATGGAGAAAATCCCCTAAGGCATGCATCCAATCAGAGGAGGATACATGACAGGTAGGGAGATGGAAAGGTGAAGGAGTTTGATACTTTTCGGCCTTTGGTGAAAAAGAGTTAAAGTATAAAATTGGACTGCAAACTCGCAGCCAATGGGATGAAGACACGTGTCACATTTTCATTGAAGGAAAGAATGGAGGATGGTGGAAGACTTAGAATTTTTTTACTTTTTGGCGAAAGGGAACAAAATTTATGAAAAGGGTCGTGGTTCCACCAGGCCAATCAGGAGTGGACATGTGGTAGGGAAAGGTGGTGGTGTGGGAGTACGGAGGAAATGGGGAAAATTTTCCGTTGTGGAAAATGTTGTTAAAATATCAATAAGACCACTGTCCCATACCTAATCAAGTGAGGACATGTGTCCTTTGGGAGGGCGGAGCTGCAAAGGAAAAATAGAAAAAAATTGTTTTTCCAAAAAGATGAAAATGTTTAAAATTGAGTCGCGACTCTGTATTCAGTCATATTTCACCACGTGTTATGGACAAAATTACAGATGCGGACCATTGAGATAATTTGGAAAAATTTCCTATTTCCAAAAAAGGTGGAAATGTGTAGAATCAGTTCGGAATTGAAATGGGGCCCACTTTGGGACACGTGTCAAGATAATTTTCAAAGGGCGGAGGGGTAGAGAAAATGGTCAATTTTTTACATTTTTCCAAAAGTGTTAAAATGTCAAAAAGTGATCCCAAGACCATTTCTAATCACATTGTGACACGTGGAGGGTTCAGATTAAAGGATAAACGAAGATCAATGGTAAATTGTGCATTTTTTAGTTTGGCTGCCATTTCAGCTCAAGGAAATGTGGAAATGCATTTTTTGCATCGATTTTGATCAAATTTTTGACAAATTCATGTCGTTTGTGTCTACAAGGACCAATGTAATCAGTTTTGAGGATCAATTTGAAGATCAGAGATGTTTTGGAAATGAATTTTTTCCCTAACCGTTCGAAAAATGGGAAATATCATATCCAAAAGTTGGAGAGTCAAATTTTGGAGGGATAAGGATGAAATAATGAAAGGAAGGGGGTCTGCATGCTTCAAAGATGAAAAAAATGCCTCCATAATGGATAATGATGTGAATTTTGCAATGAATCATCTCTTTTTGAGACAACTGACAACTTTTTGGACGTGTTCTGTTAAACGTCCCTATTTGTGAATCATGAGGAATTTTTGTAACAAATTTGATCATTTGGCATATTATTTTCTTGGGGAAGAAGGCTGGAAGGAGATTGAAAGCTATATATTGCATGAAATTTTCATGCAAAGGGTTGGAAGAGTTTAAAGAATCCTATAAAACTAAAAATTTCACGGGAAAATATGGGAAGAAGCCCATTCTTTGAGAAACCATCTCAGAACCATTTCTAATTCCTTTTTTGTATCATATTTGTATCATGTTGAGTTGGTTTCAGTTGTAAAGCCATCAAAAAGCTCTGATGTTGTTCTTGAAACATTCCCATGCTGATAAATTTGATCATTTCTGGATTATTTTGTGTTGTCTCTTTGCAAAATTTGTATACACTTATGTTTCAAAATGCATTTAAAATTTGTGTTTCTTATTTCCTGTTGATGTCTTTTGTTTAAAATCTCTCTCTATCATACATGGTCTCATTTCTTGTGATTAGTTTAGTGGAATTTGTAATGTCACATTCAGAAGAGCTTCGATCTGATAAAGAGACAAACAAATTTAAAATCACTTTACTTTCCTTGATTTCAGATATTGTTTGTAAACCTTTGGGTGCACCTTAGGTCATGATTAAATAGTGATTGCTAAATGCTTCATTGGTTCACTCTAACTCAATATTTTGTGATAGATGATGAAAGATTTTGTGGAAAACTACAGATCTTGGCCTATGTTTGATGCACATATCCTAGTTGAAGGAGTGATTAACCATTTTGATACTTTCTACCGTTAAGTTTCTCCATATTTTCCTGAAATCTACAAAGAATCTGGCAGACCTTGGTTTTTCTTATCTAAAATCCCACCCAAAAAATCATTCAAAACAACTAATCCTATCCTGGTTTACCCCTGTTTTGACTTGTATACCCACAAAAGATGAAAATCCATTTGCTAAAGTATGCAGAACTGATCTGGATTTCAAAATGTCTTTAGTAACCCTTGCCTTACATTGAAAGTGTCTCCATAATTTGGAAGTGACAACTTGTGAAAGTCAGATTTGGAGTGTTGATCATATTTTCCCAAGGCCTTTTCATACTATTTGCATAAATTGAGGAATATCTTCATCTCCTTCACCATTTTAGGGTTACAAAATAGGTCCTCTTACCTTGGTTGAAAGTCACAACCTAAAATAGTTAGGACAAGATCAAGTCCTATTTGAGTGTTATCCATCTCTCCACAAATCAGAGTGCTAGCTAGATCACATCCCCAGCTACAAAATGACATACATCATGATCTATTTGTCTTCAAGCTTCATGTCATATCTTTAATGCTGCTAAGACTAAAAAGGAGAATAAAATTGGGTATCAATAGTGCATAAACTTGATTAAAAAATGGTAGGCCCTTTCTTTACTTGGTCTTGGCATATAATAATGATATATTATTGTTTAGACCGTTTTTGCAATTCACATAACACTTTGAATATATAACTTAGTCTAGGGTCGAAAGAAAACATTATTGATCGATCTCCCCTTCTTATGTTTCCATGGTATATAATAATTTTCAGGCCTTTGGCACATATTATCATTGTTTTATAGCTTATCTAAGGTCAATGAAAACATAATTATTAAATGGAAGTTGGTCCCCCTCTACTATGATGACTCACCCCTTACCATTTATCTATGGATAAACTAACTATAGTAAAGTTAGGGTTTTATTAGAACCTACCACGTAGGTACCCTCATGAACTATGGTTGACTTTGGAAACTGTTTGGTTGAGTTTGATAGCTCATTGGAAGCTTGTGGTTTACATTTTGAGTCATTGATTTTGTATTTTTGCATCTGATCCATCAATTTTAAGTCACTAGGGGATTTAGGTAAACTCGACATTGTGGTTAATGAAGAAAAAAGGAATTTCGACCTATCATTTGGTCATTATGCATTGTCAAGCCCATGGGGTGGTGAAGCCTTGCTATTTTTCCACTCAGTCGCCATTGATTTATACTTTCAATCTTACTTTTAGCCTTTAATGGAGGTTATGTTCATGCATTTGCCTTTCTTTGTCATTACTTGGTCTTCTCAAGCTTCTGGATTGAATTTTCTTATCTTTGACTTGGTCTTTCATCATGAAAACACCTTTGAGTTCATTTCAAGGATTTTTATGCTTATCTTGAAGATGTGATTTATCGTTTGTAATTGTATAACTCTTCATTGCCTTTGTTTCTTTGAGATTTCTTTACTGTAACTCAACAATGGTTGAAAACACTTATCATTTTGGTTTTACTTGGCTTTGTTAATGTAATGACAAACTAAAATCAGTTATGGGTGTTCACAAATGTTTCTCCTTCATTGAATCTCCAAGGTTTTAGATGTATTCAGATGAAACAAGTAAATTTTTATGCTCTCCTTTCCTGTAAAACATCATTATCTTTGAATGGCCTTTAAAAATTGAGCCATTATCTTAATTTGTACTTGCATCCTCAAGTTTTGTTCATAATATTAGATCTTTTTTAAATTGGTAGTTTCGAAATCCCTTTGTATTTGTTCTATTTTGATTCAACTCCGCCTTTTCTAGGTTGTTATATTATTGAAAGATTTATTTTAATCCTTCAAGCTGAAAAAGTTTTCTTTAAATGCCTTGATGATGATTTCACTGGTAAAAAACTTTACTATTATGTATCATGGGTATGTATTTCACTAGCAAAACCTTGCTTTGCATGTGATGAGCTTCATCTAGGAGCTTCGTAATTTCACATTATACTTTGGAAATAATTTCTCACTTGTGATATTCATTGGTCACTTTCATTTTATGAATATTCTCTATGGTCTCCATTGTTAATCTATTGAACTTTGTGTTCCTTGTAAACTCACTATTTTTTAGCTCCGTTCACCTAGTGGGTTTCTATTGTTTTTGTTCTTTCATGCGTTAAAATTAGTTCCTTGATTGTAATGAGATAGGAAGAAATGTTTTTTCTATTTCCACAAGAACAATTCAAGAACTTTCTTTACTTTACAAATGATGCTTGAAAATTTCTCTAGTTATGCTTATATATCACATTGATTCAATTGAGCTATATTATTTCATTTGAGCATGTATCTTCTTGTTGTTGGTACATGAAAGGTAATGATATTTTTCGAAGACTTTAGTTTTATTTATAACCTGAAAGTAATAGATCTTCTATGCATTCAAAGGACTCTTCCATTTCACTACGAGCTCTTTATACCTTTGATTCTGTTCATTTGACTGAAAATGCAAAATAAATACTTCAAAAAAGGGAAGACAATTGCTTCTTTTAACTCTATAATTTGTAACTCTGTTTGAGCATTTTGAGCTCTGCTTCACTATTTTTTGAGCATATTTTACTCCCAGACATGTTGTGCCATTCTAACTATTTCAAAGTATGCAAAAATGTGCCTTAGAATGCAATGTAATCCATGATCTTTCACTACTGTTTCGAGTTAGTTGACATGATGCTTGTAAGTTGTTCTAATTTATTGAAATTGAAACTGAAATTTAATGATGCTTTCTAAAACTGCAACATGCACTTACTAAAGCAAATTACTTCCTTTCCTATCTTGATTTCTATATGTAAAAAATGTATTTGTTTTTATTTATTCTTCTAGAGTAGCCTTTTGAAAACATGCATTATAGAATTTTTTATTCTATGTTTCAATTTCTAGTCTTGTTATACTGGAAACTCTTTATTAAATAAAGTTGCATGTAACAAGAATACCTTTTTTGTAAATGATACTCTGTTGAAATTAATTTGATTTAATATGTTGATGTGGTATTTCATTTCTCCACTTGCTGATTCTAAACAAGATTTATATATTCTCTTTGGCCTCTGAAGCTCTTATAACTTCCATTGTTGTACTTCATATTCATGTTTATACCATTCGAAAGAACTCTTGAGCTTCTACTCGTCATTTTTTATCGATACTATTTCTTGAAATTTCATTGGTACTACTATGAGAATATTTGCTTCTACTTTTGATGTACATTATCTCTACTTAGTTGCAGTGTCTATAAGTTTTTAGTTCCTCCATAATGTACATATGCAAGTTTGTAATCAATTAATGATTCTAGCTTGATAACATTCATGGATTTTCTTGGAATATGTATAGAAAAACTGTGAATGGTAGAAAATGATCAATATTTGGATTTTGTATGCATTTATTTATGTACTTACAATGATAATGTGCCAATGATGGTAATCATAACTTCAATGTAATGTGATCACTACAGTTAAAAAATATGATGGTTCTTTCATTTTCTTCCTTGAATAACAACTTCGTGGTCACTTTTATCATCTGTGATGACTTTTATCTTTTCTTAACTTTACTTTCTAGAACTATAAAGTAACGCTTGTTGCAAACTAGTATCCTGAAGTGTTTTGTTCTTGTACTGCATACTTTTCTTCAATTTGTTATTTCTTGAAAAGTTATCCAAATCTCATTATATTCACAAATCCATTAATGTTGGATTGATGCTTATTGCATAGTTCATTTCAAGATTTATCAATCATAATATACTTTTATCATTTGTAACTTACAAACTATACTTTGATATATACTCTGGACATGACTGTAATTTGATCAAACTCCTTCTGTATCTTGATCAATATGACATAATTGTAGTTGATCAACATAGGATGTATTCCTTGATGTTTTAACTATCTGGAAATTCTTGGCTTCTTCGTTATCTATCAATTGAACTCACCCCTTATTCATTGTTTTAGTACATTTTTGTTACTATCTACTTACAAATATTCATTTTCTGTAAATCATTTAGCTATGATGATGATATTCTCTTATAGATAGTAGATATGGGGATATTATGAGACTAATATCTTAATTTCCATACTGAATAAGTGTACTTTATTTCATATGAAATTGTACTTGATAGTTTTGTTTAAAATAACTTTCCCTTTTTGGAATTGTACTTTGATCATTGTAATAAATATGAATAAATCCTTATTTCTGGAAGCATGCTAACCACTGAAATTGAGAAATTGTAACTTGGTTCTGCATCATATTTTGATAATATCTTGGATCTTTGTCCTTGACTCTACACTTTATCTATGCATTCCATTTGTTAGAATCTGTAGCAATAAACTTGCATTTAATTTATGGATTAGTATAGGTATATATTTTTATATTCATCCTTTTCTCGAAACTAAAATAATTGTACTTTTCTGGTTCAAATTATAGAATGCAATACTTCTAATATGTAAACAAAACAATTAGTGTTTATTTCATTGTTCTTACCTGTACCTGAACATTTAGATAAATAAATTATAAAACATTAGGCTTTTGGCCTATCTCATGTTGCATAGTTTTCTTCTTTTATCTTTCCTTTTCTGAATTGATTCTGGGAATCATATACATTGATGTAGAATACTACTCTTTTCAATTTTTTATTTTTCTTTGATGTATCTTATACCTATAACTCATACCTCCTGATGTCACACGATCCATTTGCATGAAATTAGATAGTAAACGAATATGGATTAACCTTTAGCTCGTGATTAACAGTCTTTATTTTATATTTCTTAGGTACAATGCAAACATGGATAGTGAAGATGAAGATGAAGTAAAGCTAGAGCTAGAAGTGGAATAATGGAGACGAAGTAAAACTCAAGGAAATGATGGGTTTTTTCTTACTCCTTTACTTTTCTTTTCATGCACATGTACCTTCTACTTTAGTAGTTATGAATTTATTTTGAGTTACATTCCACAGCTTGTGTGGGAAACATTTAAATCCTTTATAACTAAAATATCAAATTATGGAACTGATTTGTGTACTTATTTCTACATTCTAGTTTTATGTATGGATTCTACAATGAAACAACATAATTGGATGTACATAATCATGAAGGAAAGAACTTTAAAATATTTGTAACTTTAATAATGAACTCCCAATTACTATAGTCTGCAACTTGGTCTTCTTTTACAAAATTTAACAATCCACCTATTCTGTAATTTTGGTCTTTATCAAGCTAATACATCTGTCTTTAGGGGATTTTGTGTTCCCTTTCTTAAGATAAGCATGGAATTGCAGACTATGTGGTTTGTTAAAAAAATTTAACAATACACATAGTTGTAAATTATGTGTAAACATCAATTGTTATAACTAAAAACATAATAATACTATAATGTATCCCCCTAGTTAGTTTCACTTCACCAATGCCATCCATTAAAATGAAGTTTAGAGTTGTCCATTTTTACACAAGTGTAAAATTTTTCAGTAGTTTCAATATCATATTTCAAGAAAGCTCATTAAAGAAAGTGTATTTTTCCTTCTCTTCAAATTTTTGTATGCAAAGGAATGAATTAGAATGGATATCATGTTTGAAATTTTACTTTTAATGAAAGAGAAAAGAGTGTTGTAAATATTAATATTTGATCACAAAATGAATTGGGAAGTAATAATATATTTATTTTGGTTTGAAACAGTTAAATACTCTCTAGTTTTGATATATTTAAAGTTAAAGTTATATCTTGATATCCATTTTCCTTCAAAAAATCATTTTTAGAGCTTTCTGGACTACACAGTGACTGGCACCAGTCAGTCTCAACTGGCATCGGTGTACTCAGTACCGAAATTAGTCATTGTCTAATGGTTATAGTTTTTAAATTTTAACTTCTAGATTAGATTTCAAATTTAATGATATTATGAATTTCTCAACAACCCAAATTTAATGAATGATTGTTGGAAATGTCATTTGCAAAAGTGTAGATCTCAAAATGAAAAATATACATTAAAATTTATAAGAATAGACTCAATTGATAGTAACCAGCATCGGTGACTGAACCGCCATCAGCATTCCTGTGACCAATATTGGAATTTCGACAATGGTGCTTTTGTTTTAATCATATGCCTTTTTCAACTATTATGCCATCATGAATTTGAATAATAAGTTACTCCTAGTATGAATCCAACATCCTTGGAATTTAAATTAATAATCTCAAATATACTAATGCCACAAGAACAGGTGCTGGTAGTGGAACTGACATTGGTAGCATAGTGGATGCCACAGTCAGTCAAAACACCATCATTGGTCACCTATGCGTGGAATATTTTTCTTGAAAACGTATTTATAGCCAAAACATTGGCTCTTATGGATCTAAACTTCACCTAAATGTAGATCATTATGTGGATTGTGTATGATTGTGTAGACCCTTTTTCAACCTACATATGGGGGTTTAAATACATTAAATTCTTGATCTACAAAATTCCTTTCTTCCCTATCAATGAAAAAAAAGAACTAATCAACAATAGATCTCAAACCACATCTAGGATATATGTTGCATTGAAATTAAATAACTAGGAATGCATGATTAAATGTAAGATTTAACTATCCTAAAGGAGGAGCCATCGGATGGAATCCCCTTCTTCTTACACATTGGATCCAAGAAAACTCCTTCATGGTTTTCTCTAGATCCATGGCATTCACTCCTTCAACTCAGAAACTAAAGAGAAACAAATGAATGACCTTAGGGTATGAATTATTTAAGAAGACTCCCTTAAGGACGATTAGGGTTTCTTTAGGGTAGATCTAATCTTTCTATCCCTATTAATCTGATCCAAGGGTTAAAAATCAACCCTACAATTATTAGGTGGGATTATGTTTTATGGAATTTAAGATAATTTAAAGGTATGTCTAAATGGGTGAATGGGGTCATTTAATACTCTTGTATGTTAAGTTAGTATCATGTTTTAGAAATTATTTAAATGGATTTTAAGGTGAATGATTTAAGATAACTAAGATAACTATGAATAAGATTTGATTAATGTGTGTTGAGTGTTAATTTCCAAGAGAGAAACTAATTAACCTAGTAAGAGAAATTAATGGACACTCATGTGGTGATGATAATTAAATTAACATTAGAAATGGATTAAGGATATTTAATTAATAATATAGGTCATATCTATCATATGAAATGTTACATTACTGGTAGGAATTTATTAAATGTATATTAGGGTTTGACACCTTTATAAATTATAACAAAAAGAAATTTCTACAACTATCTGGATAATTGTTTAAGGATTATTGTGGGTTTATAACATCGAATTTGTGGGTGTTTTAGACTAAATTAGTTTACAAGAATCTTCATAGCCACCTGCACCTGGATCTAGTTACAAGTACCAAGGACTATGGCCTCCCATGGGAACCCTTGTCTTGTGTTTTTCCTAAATTCCTGAACTTACAGTTAACAATAACAATGTTATTTCAAGTGAATTTAACACTTTAAATAAGTCATGCCCTGTTCACTCGGAAATCAAATAAGTCTTCATACCTCTCCTTCTTGTGTAGGGTTTTACATTTTATATGCTTTATTACTTATTTCATTACTATAATTTAAAATTCATACGTTATTTATTATAATAATTACTCTAAAACATAGGTTTAATTCAAATTAAATTAAATCACATTCATTTGAAGAAGAGTAGGGGTTTTTTTATAATATCCTTTTTTATTATGAAGCACTTTCCACTCATCTAGGAGGCCATCAACCTCAGGTTTAGATCCTCCTTGCAAGTGGACATCAATAGAGTTAATGAGCTGAAAATTTACATTTAAACGTTGAACATTTTCCTTAGCCACTTCACCTCAATCATTTTCCTTAAAAAAACTTGAGATATCATTTTGTATTTGACATTGCATTTAAAAATTTTCAACATAAATATTTAGCTTACTTCAAATATCAAGATCTTTTTGTATCGTTTGGTATTTTAGATTATATTTTATGTATCTGAAAAATTATCTTCGATCATATCTTAGGGGAGTTTTCTAGTCCTACAAAACATAGAATTTTGCATTCTTGAATTTTCCATCAAGGAATACAAATGATTACTTATACATATATATTGGAATTTAAATAAATTTTTATTGAAATTCCTTACACATTAATTTTGTACTTTTGTCTAAAAAATTAGAGTACATACTTTGATATATATATATATATGATATTTATAAAGGATGGGTTTTTTTAAAGGGGCGCTACTCTGTGCCAAAAGACCTTAAACATGATAGCTATCAATCAAGTACATAAAGAGACAAAGAAGATAAAATAACTATTGAACAACAATTAAACAATAGAAAAAAAATCTCCCACCAAATGCAAAAAAAATCCACAAAATTCAACAAAAAATAACATTTACTCTAGATCATCCTACCATATTATTGTATACATTTTAATCTAGTTTTATTTATCTAGAATTTTCTCCAACCATCTTCCTCCTGATTATAACAAACTAATGCCCATTATTCCATGATACCAAAAAAAATTCTAAGATACTTCTTGTAGTTATAGCTCAATCATAAATCAATAATTTGTAATGACTATAGTCAAAATGATCCTTTTTTATCATAGCCTTTATGATCTTCTCAATATTCTAAATGTTAAGAAGAAATTTAATATTACCAGGGGTATATCTTCCCTTGACCTCCTCGTACTCCACATAACCCTCTATAATGGGTTTTATTCCATCAGTGTGTCCATTATCTTTATCTGCTTCATAGAGGTATCACTTATCCTCATTGTTAATGGAGTAAATGTATCTCTATTTATATTGTGTAATTTCATCAAGCATTTTATTACAATATATCTTCCCTAGATGCTCAAATTTTATTCTTGTAGTAAGTCGAACAAGACCCATGATCTAATTAACCATACCCCGTCCTCCATCATTCTCCCTATATGAATATGGAGTATAATTTTCTCCATTACATTTTGTAAATCTGTAGAAAACTTTGAGACTCACGGGGTTATACACAATACCATGTCAGAGCATTTGATTTAAGATGTAACAAGGAATGGTGTAGGTATGGTAAGGTTCCCAAAAATAATGGAAAATATGATGCTTCAGTAATGATTAGGTACTTGAAACATGATTTCAGATGTTGGAAAGGTGATAGGTAGTATGAGTGCCATGGAGCATGGATTGGAAAGGGTCAATGGATGGAACATAGTATTAATGATTATATGAGTACCAATAGAAGCATTAATATGTAGTGAATGAGATTAAAATATAACTTGGTAATCATGATCTGAAAAAAAAATGACTGGTGGTGGCATGTAAGAATTAAGAATGAGGAAATCGAGTTGTCATGATGACGAAGGAGCCACAACATGATTTTTATGATCGAAAGATGAATCAGTAGCTAGCTTGTCACGTTTTGGTAATGGGTCATTGAATATTTTAATAATTTTATTATCATTAATTGGTTCAGAAGTTGAGGGCTCTAGGAACTCGATTGCATTGTTATCGATGAGATCTTGAATGATATGTTTAATCTTAAAACAAATATCATTAGAATCACCATTACATTGGAGGTAATCATAATGTGTAATTTAATCGTAGTTATATCCATATGGTCAAGAATGATATAGATTGACTAGTGGAGGGTGAGTAATTAGATTTATTTTGATGAAACACTTTAATAAGAATTGAGGTACGCAAGGTAATTTAATTAAATTGCATCTCATTGATTATTATAGGAGTTAGGGTGGTGGAGACACAACATTCATAGTAACTTTAACATTCATAGGCTTAGTACATGGTTGGAATTTGGATTTGGCTTGAAATTTGTTAGAGGGTTAGGTTGAGGAAGTATCATAATACATCAATTTTTTCATGGATAGAAGTTTTTTTTCACATACTTTGAGTATATGAAATAATTGCTTAGAGGGAGGAGAGATCTAAAAAAGTACACTATCTTATAGTGAAGGAAAAATAATTTGAATGAATATTTCTTGAAATTATGAATCAACAAGGAAATTGGTCACTTTGGAAAGGTTGATCTTATAACATAAGACATAGTCCGCAATATGTTCATTAGATACTTGTTTGATTTTAGATAGTTGTGCATAGGATATTTTATTGCTGATATTTATAGAAAAATGAGAAAGGAATGAATCAGCTGGAACGACATAAAAAATGTTACCAAATGGATAGGTAGATAATACAACCAACACATAACATAGTCATTTAAGATTTAAGGAAATAATTTAGCCACCAATATAAGGTGATCAACATAGTCAAGACATGCTACATGGAATGATAAAATGTTCTTCTGAGTGTCATCATTGCCATTGAATATAGGTAACTTAGGTGTAATGAGGCTAGGAGGAAACAAATAAGAGGAAATGTTGGGTGTGAAAGGGCTATGAAGGAAGAGTGACGAATCTAGAGATGCGGAGAAGGATGATTAGACTTGTTGTAATCATCGAATTCATATTTTCAAATCATGGTATAAGGAGGTGATGTCATGTTCTCCTAAAGAGGATCCAAGTTGTGTAAGGGAAGTATTTGGAGTCAAAAGTAGAGTGGTGGTTATATCAATAAAATTAAGAATCATGGAAGGTGGGGTAGATGTCATGGCAATCGAGGAGGAACCCATGAGAGGGAGAGTGCTAGAATCTACACATGTTTTAGTAGTGATTAAATCATTAAGGATGTGTGGAATATGGGTGGGGTGGTTGTGTAAAGAAGAATGGAAGTTCATTAACTTGTTAAGTTGTTCCTGATCAAAATTTCCTTCCTCATCATATGTGTGTTCACTGTTAGAAATTTTAGTGTTTTAGGATGAATATTGATTTAATTAATAATGATATTATCGAAGCTATCAATTTATTTATAAATGTTACGAGTAGATGGAAAAATCTCAATGTGATTCTGAAGACCTAAATGACCAATATGGGTAATGGGCATAAAAAGAAGGCCTTGAAGAAAGGTGGGCTTTTGAGTGTATGGTTTCACCAAATTATAAAATCTAAATAGAAATAAATCTTAATTTAAGAGTCACAATTGTAATATATGATATCTAGGTAATTAAGTACAGTAAGATGCAAGAAATAATAATTTAACAATGTAAAGGCTTAAGAAAACAAGAAAGGAGAATGACTTAGCTTATTATGCACAACCTATGAGTGACCCAAACTAAGAATCTATTTGATCTCCCTGGAAATAGTGTAAAATAGGCTTGATGGTGGTACAGGACCTTAGAAATGTCAGGGACAGAAGAACCCACATGAGGACAAAATTACCCCAGTTTCTAGTGATGGAATTGGGTGCCTTTGTCCACTTAGGTGCTTAGGTTATGGTCATTTATGTATTAGAGGTGTTTCACTCTTCATATATATCTATCATTCTAGTTTCACTCTTATATTTTCAATTATACATATTACTTGTAAAATAGTTTTCTACATGCACATGCACATGTACACAAACCACATTAAATCAAATGAAAAATATGCATAATATGGATTCAAATTGACCCGGATGGTCACTCTAAGAGGGAACTTATGATATATTTTTGCACTACATATCAGAATCTATTTATTTCTTCATACTTTTGTGTGTAATGATGTCCTAAGTTTCCCTTGTTCAAAGTACATGATGGTAGTGGGCTCAATATAGATTTTACTAAGTATACATAATCTGTGTGATGGAATAAAATGAATTCCCTTCCTAACTTATGTATGCTAAATGAAGCATCCATTTTCCCTTGTATGGATGTGCTAGATTTATAAATTGTAATGCTCTTGTGCCTTTTGTGCATGCTAAGGTGATGATAGATAATGCTTATGATGCATGGCCCCTTATTTTAGAGAAATAACAAAGTATATATATGATTCCCTTGTTTAAATTTTGTAATTAACAACTAAAACACTAACCCAAAGTTTTAAAATATGAAGAAAAGGTGAAAAATACCCAAAAAGTAAAAATAATATAAAGAAGGGAAGGATCACCTATGAGGGACAGGAGTTCCTATGTGATTATGTCCTAACTAGGGATTAGTGTCTGAGGTCATCAAAATATAAATCAGTTAAGTTATGAAAAAGATGTAAGATGATTAAGATAAGTAAAATGTTAAAGATAGTAACCAAAAGGCCCAAATGATTTTTCAACCACTATTTTTATTTCTTATGATTCATATATACATTAGTAACCTTTAGGTCCTATAAATTTACATAAGTGCACATTTTTTTTCTACAATGTCAAAGATAATGGATATATATAGACAAAGTGCAAAGTTATGATATATAAGAAAGAAACTATGAATGTGAATTGTATGATTCCTAAGAATAAAAGGATACTTATTTTAAGGAAAACCAAGCCTAGGAAAAAAAAATGACACTTTCTCCCTGTATTGTCTCTAACCCATAATGGTTACCTAAATAAAAATTCCCTGTTCATGGCATGCCCCTTAAGGCACCATCTCTAGAAGCAGATGCATTACTACATTTAAATTTTTCAAGCTTAGGTCATGGGTTAGGTTAGGACAAATTACAAGTGGGTTTATAAGGGATTCCATTTTTATTTTTTCATATTTCAGATATGGAGTCATTTTTTATAAGTTGCGGCCATAATTTAGAAAGACACCATCATCCCTTTTGGAACAAGAGGCCCTATAGCATAGGTATGGGGATAAAGGGATTCAGAGAGGTGATGGTATCTACTAGAGGGTTTACGGCATAGGGAAATGTTTTTTATGGGTCAACAATGTCTATCAAGGGGAATGGCTTAGGAAATAATATAATATCAGCTGCAAGAATTTATTTTTCAATCAAAAAATTATTTAGCAGAGATCTAATGTTTACTTAATATCATTATTTGGATGTTGATAGAGAAAATAATCTTAGCATGACACAGTGTCGATGTTCCATGGCTTATTATGTTGATTTTTAGATCATCACATTAAGAGGATGCCTAGTTCCAATGTTCGGGATTTAAGGACATCATATAGATGCCCAAGATACTATTAGGAATGAATTTATTACAAAAATTTTATTGTATGGGAGACCCTATACAACACCTTTCAGAGTTGGATCAAACAGGAGATGATGGAGTTGGACCTGTCTTTAGAGGATGTATATGGGATTTTTAGGTGGCTGATTGAAGGAACCCAAATGTATTATGATCTTTCACCTGATGCTACAAAGCATAGATAATCGGCCATATAGGCTATAGGGATACTAAATATAAATGATTCGACTCATCAGAGTATAGAAATTAGGGTTTCTAGATATCCATCAGGTAGTGATAGGGATGGTGATTACATGGATAGCGTGCCACAAGGAAGATAAATCCATCATGTTGTTCTCGGTAGTAGTGTGCATAGACATAGTTGATCCTAAGGTACTGTTTATCTAAGGCACCACCATATGGGTGCATGTAGTTCATGATTAATATATATTGTAACACATATTCCAGAGCATTGTGAGGCCAATGATATTATCTACATCCTTGATCTATTTGAGATTCTCAATGTACATGCCGATAAGGATGCCATAATTAGTAGTGAGCAATAACTTGATATTACTTATGTGGGAATTGAGGCAACCAAGGAGAGAACATTGGGTATACTAGTCACTATCACAAGTGGGTCGAAGTGATGTGATATGGAAACCATATGTAGGGAATGTAGATATGTGTCCCAGCTCACCTAGGGTAGATTTATTACAGACTATCATGGAGGTGACATGGAACTATGCTTATTGGGTAGAGATCCATGTAGTCAGTAGGGTGCCAAGATAGTTTGGGTGAATGTTACCATTGGTAGTACAAAAATTGCTACCCTACAAGTTATGACATGTACCAGAGGCTATAGGAGCAGAGGTCGGAGTAGCTTCCCTTTGATCCTATGGGATATGAGCTACAGGTGCACTTAGTCGGAGGTAGAAGAGGCACAATGGGTATGCTTAGGGCCGATCACACATTATATTCATAATTGGTTTGGAGGAGGGGTGTGGCAAAGGATTCATAAATACAGGTCCTAAGGTCGTATTAGGTGTTATTATTGGTGGAGGGGGAGGGGATCATCCAACATCCTAGCTTAGAGTGCATAAGATGAATCAGCCCATATGAGAGTATTTTACACCTTCTCAGGGTTAAAATGGGTGTGCATTAGAAAAATAGGTGCAATATACAATAGAGAGGAGATATAATTTTGATTCCCAAATAAAGGTTGGAACAGTATGTAATAGCTAGACCTTTTCTTGATGGTGAGGTAATGGAGGTGGTTGGTGGTCAAGGAGATATGGATAACATAGTGGAGTTACTCGGGTAGCCAGGTATACATGATACTATGTTAGTGTGATTATTTTTATATATGTATATGATATTATTTGTATTCTTTATTGGTTTTTGGTTTTGTAGAGTTGATGACAGAGGAGTGGGACTCAGTGACCAAGAGTGCCCACCATGAGATTATAGATGGGTAGTGTTTGATGTCAAGGATAGTGTAGTAATGGTGGATCCAACAAAACTATAGATCAGGGATGCAATGAGATCATTTCATTTGGTAGGTGAGGCATCTAGGAAATTAATCAAATATTAGGATGCACAAGCACATGTGGCTACTGATATCATATATATCATGTTGTAGATTAGATTACAGGCCTATGGTACATTATCAAGTGGCTCACCCAATAGATACACTGAGAAATGCAACACATACTAGCTCGTTAGAGGCCCAAATGGGAAGAGAGCAGGTAAATGCTTCAAGAGAACTATCTAGGGTGGTGTACGTAGCTTAATTAGAGAGAGAAGACATCATGACCCCATCGTCCCAAAGCATCTAGAAACCCCACATAGGGGTGAGGGTTCTTGAGACATATTGTAAATGAGATGATGTCATTTTGTATTATTTTTGTATATGTTTAAAAATTAAATCGATATATATATATATATATATATATATATATATATATATATATATATATATATATATATATATATATATATATTTGTGTGTGTGTGTGTGTGTGTGTGTATAGAGTGGGAAAGGGTGCTTGAATCATATTGTAGATGGGATAAAGTCATTTGGTATCATTTTTGTTGATATTTAAAGCTTCGTTTGATATACATATATATAATTTATTGATGAAGATTTGGTTTTTTGGGTGACGTGTATATGATGATTTATTTTCATTTTCCTTCTTTCTGTATGTATGTATGTGATAATACAATGGTAATTAGGAATAATGATAATGTGATTGATACTTATATCTAGTAAGAAGGGGACCGATAAGATCACCCAACTCATACAATGTGAAAAATATAAGAGGTGGATCAAGGGTGAAATATCCAATGGTAGGATTTTGGGATCTGAATGGTGATGAATCAAAGCAGAGTGAATAGCCTAAGAAAGGACGTAACAAGATATTTTGAGATTGTATGATAAACCCAAGGTGATCCAGAGCTCAGGAAAAGATAAAGAATGTTTTTTTAAAAATCTAAGTGGTTTATAAGAGCTTAAGAGAACACATGCAATCGGGTTGAAAAAATAAAATAGGATGTATTTAAGGTGTTAGATATGAATATCCATGAGGGATAAAATATCACAACTTATCAGTGATGATATTGTCAAATTGATACAGAATGTGTCTTCAAGCATGAGTAATGAGGTCCTCGAGGGCATGTTGTATAATAACCACTTTGTGATGTACTTCATAACTCATGGTGAATAATTTATCATCAATTCGATCATCCAATTAAGTGAGACCATCATGGAGAATGACATCCATAGTAGGATGAGGATTGGGTTGGGGTTAGGGTCCATATGGAGGTTGTGGTCTATTTGGTCAAGGGAAAGATGGTCGGTTATGAGAAGAATCAAATATATGCTTCTAATTGTGAAAGGATGTTTTTAGAACAGGAAGCTGTGTGTGTAATATCCACAGACAGAAAAGAAGAATTGAGTCAAAGTAGAAGGTTGTGTAGCCTTTCTGTCTTTTTCACGTCTCACCTAATCTTCAATATTTTTCATATTGAATTGATAGGTCTCTATAGTCAAAAAAAAATTCCTTAGAGCCTCGTGCCATGTGTAGTATGGCTAGGTCATACAAGAAAAAGGAGAAATAACGATAAGAGGTAAGGGTGGAGGAATCGTAGGCTCTAAAGGGATAGTGATAGTATGTGATGAGGGCACCAATGTGATGGGTGAGGATGGAATTGATGGTGTAGTGTGTCACCAATTCATTGAGCCACGATAAATAAGATCATCTCCCGTGAGCTCAACACCTTCAAAGTAATAGTTAGCAACCCAATTTTATGTTAAGGAAAATGGGTTAGCTAAGTCTATGTTGGTATGCAAGAGAGTGACTTGTGGAGAAATCTAAGGCTCTGGTACTGAAGGGGACAAATTTTCAATTGTATATACAAGTTCTTCTTGTACTAATATGACATTGACATTGTGAGTAACTTTCATGTGTAGGGTTTCTTGGTAGTGCAAAACTTCCCAATAATGAATTTTGGCATAGCCACCTAGATGGGGTTCCTCTAAGGCACCACCATTATCATAATCTGATATGGAAGCATCCACCACATAAGAGTTGACTCTAGTTTTGAGTTGTATCTTATGCTCCCATGGGGGCTATGGTATTTGTGAGATAACTACGGGAAATGAAGGACCCATTTTTCAAGGCCACAAGGAAGGAGGAAACTTAGATATGATGAGTTCATGAAGATTATAAGTATTGATTCTAAGTGTGATTTTATTGGTCTCACCATCATATAATTCCAATAGTTTTGGATGTGTGTGTCTGAACAACTTTAGATGACCAATATTTCCGTGAAGATAATATATAGGATAGTTAAAGTGAAAATAATCCCAAAAGGGGAGAGGTGAAAATTTTTCAAGTGAGGGAAATTTTTATTTCCCCATATTTTGAAGAATATCATGATTCCAAATTTTTATATCCCCTTGAATCTTATAAATAGCTCAGAGGTATCTTTTGGGTATCATATCCTAAAAAACTAGTTCATATAGACTTTAGGTTATCAATAGAACAACTTAGGTTCGTGATGAAATATAATAAGGCAATACACGTTCTTTCTCCATCATGAATGAGAGTATTGTTAACCTAAATGTGACCAATCTAAACTGAAATGAAGAGTGGAATATCATCTGTATGAAGTAAGCGATCATCTAGAATCATAGAATTTATGGGAAAATGAATGCATGAAAGATCAGTCATGTTGAGATAAGAATGAATGGAGAGTTCCTCACATTTTCGGTGGATACGTACTTCCTAGCCATGCAATGTATGAATCTTCACTAAAGAGGTAGTTAAAGGGATGCTCATGTTAAACAATGCACTCAAGAAATGCTTATGATCTAGTAAGGAAATGTACACATGAGTTCGAAGAAGGAAACCAAATGAGGAATTTTGGCAAGTTCTTTGAGAGGATCCCACTCATCATAAGTAGAATTTGAAGTAGAATGAGAGTGTTGGGATTCCTCACCGATAGACATAGAAGGAGTATGGTTAGTGAGAGGGACTTTTAAAAGTAATTTTTTCTCAGTTCCTAGGCCATCGTTCATGCAAGTTTTATTTCCACAAAGGAAGATGGTTTTTGTAGACATACATGGAGATGAAGATACAATCTTCCATGTAGGATAATTTCTAAAGGGGCCGATCACATCTACACGATGCATATTATTACTTTTTGGAGTTTTATTATGAGGAAAATAAGGATATATGAATCAATGCATCCTATGTTTGAATACTACATGATGCTCTAATTCTATGTAAGCTATATAAAATTTCACAATTTTAATTGCAACCATATTTTCAGGACGTTAATTCATGTCAAATACATTGTCTATAGCATTCTCTTTCTTCTTGTGACTTTTAGGAACATCATGATCTGGAATAGGATTAGAGAATAGTTTTATCTTTTCATTAGCATGGTTGATGGCTTCATGAATATCCTTAATTTTAGTCATGTCATGAGCTTTAGCTACTTCTGTTAAACATTTACAAGTGATTGCATCATAATTAATGTTTTGTTCTAAGAAAAATATGATGGAATCCATTTAGAAGGTACGATAATTATCATGTGAGTGACCTCAATTAGCATACCAAAAACAAAATTTACTCTCATCATGTTAATGAGGAATGGGTTGAGAAAGATGTAGGATCATGGTAAACAGTTGAGGTAATTGAATCTTTAACTCTTACTTAATCAGTGGTTGATGATAGTCATATTAGATGTTTTATTTGTTAAGATGTTTTTCAATATTGAAAATTGTCCTATTTGAAGAGGTGGCAAGAGGAAGAGTATATAAGACTCTTTCATCTGTCACATTTGTGTTTTTAGAACATTGGAGTATTTAGACTTATTTGTTACTTTTTTCTTTTGATGGATATTTCTCAAGTTCCCGTATGAGATAGTCTTGGATTTTTGCTTCTTCAAAGGCCTCTTCTACAGAAGAAGGGTAAAAATACATAAACTTGTCCTGAAGGATATGCTCAAGGTCTCGTAAGAAAATTTGAAAGACTAAATGAATTGCCATGTTATCTTCTTGTTGCATGGATAGGGTTATGTTCTTGTTGCATGGATAGGTTATTCAAATATTTGATAAAGGTTTGTGGTGATTTGTTCTCATATTGTTGAAAATCAATTAATGTGTTGATCTTATTTTCAGGTAGATTTTGATATTGAAATTCGTTTACTAGGGCTTTCACTAGGGATTATTACTCAACTATTGAATTAGGAGGAAAAGTATGGTACCAATCTACAACATCTCCTCTACATGTATTTTCTACAAGTTTAGTGGTAGTGTATGAATTGGTTATTATCCATTATCTATAAAGATTTCCAAATGCCTTGAATTGAATGGTGGAATCAGTATACCTATCGTAAGAGTTAGATGGAACAAAGCCAACAATATCCATACTAAAAATATAGGTTGTTAAAGGGTCTCGTTGGACTTCTTGGAAGATTTTTTTAATGGGGTTTTGATTGATGGGCACCGTAATAGGCCCATTTGGAAAATGAGGGGGCATGGACCCCCAAATACCTATTAGAGGTTGTTTGACTAACTGAGCCATAAAGCTTACATTTGGATAAATTGAGTCCTTGTAGCATGTTTCTATTGGCTTATTTAGTTAATGAGCTAAACAATTAGGATGTTATTGTTAGAATTGGAAGAATGTTTAGATGAGCCTTTTTCAACAACATTCCCCATTTATGCCATATGGAAAAAAATTTCAGAGATAAATTCGAGAAGGTGTTTACTAATAACTTCTTCTGATTTTCCTTGTTATTGAGGGAACTGAGATTGAAAATTTTAAATTTCAAAAGGATGGTCAAAATTATCATCATTCTAGGTTTCTTCTTCCCCATACTTTGGTGGGCCATTTTGGTGGGTACAAGGATTCTTTCTAGGTGCTCCTATGCTGCAATACTCGAAACAAAATGGAAACTCAGCTTCAGTATTATACATCTTAGAAAAAGTGTGTGCAATAGAGTCAGAGGACCCAAAGCCCAAATACTCCATGATGGAGTTTTGATCTGGTTGGGAAAAGGCCCAATAATTAAGGTTGTAGACACTATCAGTCATACATGAGAATGTACATGTGGGAAAAAGGTGTCTGGAAATAGATTTGAGAAGATAGATGGGAGCAACCATATAAATAGGTTTGCACAAGGGCCGAAGGCATCTAGCTATGAGAAAAAAAGAGATAGACAGGATTGCCCAAGGATGATGGTGTTTATATAGATGGGTTCTTAATTGTTTTTAGGTCTTTGGGTATTTAGATGAGATCAAATTTGGAAGTGGATGGTTTTAAGGAGTTTTTCTCAATTAGAAAGTATATAAGATTCACATTGGGTTCGCTAGATAATGTATGCGGGTCAAATATTTGTCTCAATATCTTGCACTCTTAAATAATCTGTTCCAAAATTATATTAAGCCAAGGATTAGGAAATATACATGTACACGAACACAAGGGGATACACTTAAAATGAGATACAATGAGTGCTAGGGTCACACATCTAGAGGGAAATAATCCCTACACTAGGTCAACCTAGAGTTTGCAAGGCCTGCGGTCAAGATAGAGGAAGGAGACCTCTTCAGATACTAGTGGTTGGGTGTTGATAGATTTAGATCAATAAACATTCATAATGTAGTGTAAATGAAAGTGGTGATGTCTAAGGAGATGATTATGCATAAGAGTACTATGTTAACTTACATCCAAACATGTACAATACTAAGCTAACATGTCACATTGAAGAATGAAAGGAACATACCTATGTAAAATGATAAGGAATGGCTAGAATACTCACCTTGTATGTATCGGGTTATTGGTGATGCATCTATCACTACAAAGAAGCAACACACCTAGAGAGAGTGGCTATTAGGTGGAGAAGGGGAACATCGTTCCTGTCTTATACTCACTATAGGTGAACTAATGTTGTAAGCAACCATCCAAGAGGAAGATTATTGAATCCAATCCAAGTAAGATGCAAGATGCACGAAGAGATAGGTGAGTAGATGTGAAAATTGCACAAAATAGTAGAGGTAATGGAAGTCTTAATTATTTTTGCTTCCTTTTCTTTGCGAATGTCAAATGAGGTGAGTGTATATGTAGGATGCCATTCCACACAACTAACGGTGTCATCCATGAGGAAATATAACAATGAAATCATCTCCCACAAGTGATGGTGTAAGCTATATGTGCTTAAAAGAGTTAAGGCATCATGAAAATTTAAAATTGTGTGTCATAGATGATGGATATGGATTAAAAATATGTAAAGTAATGAGATACAAGAAAAAAAAATCAATGTAATTTGTATGATACTTAGGAAGAAAAGAACACCTAGTGCAAGGAAAATTAAGGCTAGGACCAAATAATGACACTCTTCTCATGTACTGTCTCTAACCAATAATAGTTAGGTTCAAATAACCATTTCCCATTCCCAGCAGGCCCCTTAAGGAACCCACTCTATAAACAGATGCATCCAGGATGCTTATTTGCAAATAGAAAATTCTTAGTAACATGTATGAAATATGAAAAGTAAAAAATTATGGGTATACACTAACTAACCTGATTTTAATCTAATTTTTGAAAGCGTGATGGTTAATTAGATTGATCATGATCGTTATAAAATGAGGGGATGTGTGACGACCATTTTCCTTGACACCTATATAGATTGTAACTTTAAGAAGATAAGTATAGTACATGATAAACATGTAAAGTAATACCCTTTGAGTAGGATTTTTTCCCCAATGATTGGTATTGGAAAAAAATGACATCCATTAGATGCTTGATCTTTTTAGTAGTGTACCTTAGTTGGGTATGTTCATAGGTGACCACTAATATTAGAACTATAATAAAATGGTATAGAATACAAAAAAGTGTGTACGAGACATCAGAATATAAATGAAACGATGTAATAATAATTAAAGGTATCTAAATTCTATAAGAGATGTAAAAATGGAAAAAATCCTAAAAAAACTTCAAAGATCAAATTGAAGATCTAGTTCTCAAAATTTAAATATGAAAATCAATCAAAAAAAGGTCAGAACATGAAATCCTAGATGTTAAGGAATGTTGTTTAATATTTATTATATTTCAACCCTATTCAATTGAGTCTAACAACAAAACATTAAAAATAAGAAATTATAATACCATCCAATTGATTCTTAGAACATAACTTTCAAAAAGATACAAAATTTTTTTATAAAAAAACCATTAAACAATTCTATATAAAATTTTAATATTCCATGCCACGTGATTAGTATATTCTCCTAATTTTGACACAAATAAATAATTCTCCATTCCTATGATGGTTTGTTCGTATGATTTGTTCTAGTAAAATAAGACTTGTTACTCTCAACTATATGAAAACATTGTAGTAATAGAAAGATACAACATTAAAAAGCATTAAGATTAAATTTTAATCTTATAGTCCGAAAGTAACCTCAAACTACAATAATTTTTAATTAATGAGATATGTAAAGACACTAATAAATCGAAGTTAATATGTTACTTATATATTATGATGGTCACTATTATCGAGTTATGAGAAAATATAAGATCATTGATTGGTTTAGGATTTTTAAAAAAAAATTTGATACATTTCTACTTGTAATAAATACGACGCGATAGTTTACAACAAAAAATAAAATTGATCCATATTTAGTTAACATGGCCTAAATAATATGTTATATTATTTTATAACATCAAAATATTTATTGATAGATCTAGCCTAATAAATTTTCTATGTGATGATTTTTCCCATCCATATCCTCTATTCTTCTAATTTAATTTTAGTTAAGAAAAAATGCTTGTTTGTATTATTTGTTTGATAAGATTAAAATTTGTATTCTAATTTCCATTAAATGAAAGAAGTGAAGTTTTATCCGTATAATTCAATCTGTGATAAACATTAGACACCCATTTCAAACTATAATCCCTGCATCATTATGGAACACGTAGATTCTACAAGATATAATGATGAATCTTAATTTAAGATAAACATGCAATCAAAGATATTCATCTCGTTTTCAAAACCAATTCACCTTAAAAGTTGATAGTTTTAAGAGAATTTTCATTGCAAGGAAGATACGGCCTATGTTATAACAGATTTATGTTTTGAAGTAATCTTAGGAACATATATAAACAATTCATGTATTCACTATACAATGGCATTCCAAAAAGGTAAGAAAGTTTAATTTCCTTGAAGAGGATGAATGAATTTTTTATTTGTCCAATTGATCTCCCTCCTGCCAAACCTAATATTATTTTCTCTTTATCAAACATGGTTGAATTGTCTATAAGATACAACATCATGAATATCCCACCAAGAAAGAAAATGAAAGACTAACAAAGAATATTGTGAAAAATTAATTGTATGTTGTTGATATTTCATCAATTAATACTTATAGAAAATTCCCAAGTTGTCAACTTCTGTTGTTTCTTGGTAGTATCAAATCCACTAAAAATCAGACAAGATATGAATCCTAACAAGATTGTTTCAAGCACTATCTAAAACACTTAATCTAACCTAGAAAAGAAGTTAAGACTGCCTCGAGTAATAATTCATTTCAAATAAAATTCCTCACATTTAATAATGCAACTAACGTATAATTTCCATCCACTTGGTGGAATATTCATTAGACATCCTTTTTTTCTATCTTCTTCTAAACAATAACATGCAATACATTCATCATTAAATTAAATGTTATTTTTAACGCATCCTTGTATTGTTTTGTTTTTTTTCTCTATTATGTGATGTGAAAGGTTTTCAAAGGTGATTTATAATTTTATTAACTATTTATAAATGTTTCATTATTATATGTGAATGGAAAGGTCGAGTACATCTAGCATAAAATATTTTTTACCTAAAAAGTTTCGAAGGTACTCCTTACTTTAAGAACTAATAGATATATCGATATAGTTATGAACATCTAGACATTATTTTTTTAGTATGGGTAAATGAGGATTAAGGGGACCCTACCCCGTATAATATGTGGAGACAAAGATATATCACTGAGGACAAATGAAGTTGCCTCTACCAGTGGCACAAAAGTGTAAAAAAGAGCACATCCAATAACAACGGTACACCAAAAATAGTAGAAAACCCCAACACGAAGATCGCATCCCTGAGACCCCTACCCATGGGATCTTAAGTGCATCTTAAGGAGGGAATTATTCCCTTTCTTTTTTTTGTTTACAACCATCCAATACAATTTAGTATTTGGATTAACATTTTCATTGTTATGGACTGGAATCAAATGTAAAAATGCTTCTTATAATTTGGAATCGCTTATGAAATGAGAGGAAGTATTCCCTTTTCTAGATCCACCAAATCTACAGCCTTCAAAATACAAGGAAGAACTTCCTTATTTGTAGAGTCTATATCAACATCCTTATTAGACTTAGAAACTGAATCACAATGAAACGGTTCATTTACAAAAAAATGAAAAGGATTTGAATTCTTCCACCAAGAGCTTATAACTTTGACATGTTTTCTACACATATGGAAATTTGAAGCTAAATGACTGAGAGAAAAACATTTTCTACACCCAAAGGGAAACCCCTCAAAGTCTATATTTTGTGTTCAAATTATTTCTTCAACTTTAAGTTCAATAGTGGCTAGGAAATCTACAAAAGTATCCATATCAACAAAATTTTGATCATATGTAGTGTGCTCATTATCTTTAGTATTTGGATCAATAGCCAAACATTTGATTAACATGTTACCTATAGAGGTTGAACAACTCTCCATAAAAAATTGGAGGTACAAATAAGGCATACGAAACCAAATCGGTTTAACTTGGAAAGTATCAGATACTGGATTAAAAAATGGGAACCATGGCTTCATAAGTAATAGATGGGATTGAAATTACCACACTATTTCTATCTAAGTTTTTCAAGAAAGAAACCTATTAAAAACCCCACGTGAGGTAGGATACATATCAAGCTTAGCATCTAAGATGGAGCTTCAATTACTTGACAACCATTTATGAAGAGTGGGTAGACTAGGGGAAATGTTGTTGAATCTACAGATCAGATCATTTTTCATGAAGGAAGCTTCATATTTCACAACCTATGCTCAAAAACCAATAGAGGGGGTGGATTTAGCTTAAGCCATAGGCTTAGTGTTAGGCTTCTTTGCCTCCTTAGCCTCCTTAGCCTCTTGAAATTTTTTTTACCTACCACAGTGCCTCCAAAGATAGGTACTAAGTGTTTCTCCCCTGGTGCTATTACAACACCTCTAGATGAGTCCAAAAAAGTGTTCTTAGTGAGCTGCGAGTCAGATATGTGATTTCCACATTCCCCTATAGCATTATGTCCATCCCCTAGTGTTCGAGGCACAATATTCAAGCTATCATCCCCTAAAGATAAATGAACATAAGTTCCTCCTTTTCCAACATTAGACAAATTAATTCTAGGATTGACAGCTACCTAATAGAAACCAATCAATAATGGATGAATCATCACTTAAAATTTAAGTTAGTTTAGCACATGGTAATGAAATTCCCCTATATACAATACCAAATTTTTCAACACAAAAAAAAATAGTTTAAGACAATAATTCAGCATGCTCACCTCTCAGTGCCATCATCATATTTATAGGAAATTTGAAAACTTATTTACTTGGCCTATTTTTTAATCTGAAAGTATGGTTGATGATAAACTTGATCACAGTCATTATAAAGTAAAGTGATCTATTGTGGTCCTTACCATTGACACTCAGATAGATTGTAACTATAAGAAGAGAATTATAGTAGCTTATAAACATCATTGAGAAAAAACTCATAAGCAGGGTGTGAATCCAAACCATCAGATTATAAAACTAAAAAGTTCCACCATACAAGAAGGGTTTTCACTTGTATTAAATTTTCACCATACAAGAAGGGTTGTTAGAATATTCTAAAATTGAACAATAAGAAGACTCACTATATCTATTATACATTATATATCAAAATATACATTTAAAAATACAAAATACTAATATAGAGGAAACTGCCACTTTTCATATTTTCTTCCTATAATGATTAAGGTGAGAAAATTCACTTCAGAAAAACCTTCTTCATTGGAATGACTTCAAGGGTGTGTCTACCTTTCCATAAATTCCAAAATATTATCCTACAAATTGGGATGACCAAAAGTTTAAATGAAGCATTGCATAGGGGAGGCCATTGCAATTAGGCTTGTAATTTGATGTTTTGTGCACCCTTTTTAATATTATAACTCTATTTTACAATTTATAAATATATTAAACAAAAAAATTTGACCAAATTAATTTTATTTCAACTATAAATATCATAGTTTATATTATTTAGAAATGATATATATTTGTTTGTAACTTCATATGTCTAATATAGAATATAGTAAAATATAATATATTTTAAATTAGAATGTTTTTTAATTCATTTTAAAATATAAGATAAAGGATTTATAGATTGGTTTTTGTTTGAGAAATTTATTAGTAATTATTAATTTATCTTTAAATATAATATAATCGAATATGTTGTATTATTTAATTTTTCTTTAAAATACCTTTAAATACTATTTATTATTTATTTCATTTTTTGAACATTCTTGATTTCAAGTACAAATCAAAATGTTTCAACAAAAGATTAAAGGATTTTGATGCGGATAAGAATATAGTTACAGACAAATTTTTTTATTACATTTTTTTGTTCAATCATTTCATTATATTGTTATTCATTTTCCAATAAAAAATATTGTTTTTTAAATATATGTTGAATTAACATAGCCGATGATCACTATAAAAAAATAATAGAGTGAATGAAAACATAAACAAAAATTAATGTAAGAAGAAAATATCGATAACATGTAATAGAAAACCCATGTGAGTAGGGTATGGATCCAAACATTTAGTATAGGTAAAAAGTGCTATCCATTAGATGCATGATATTTTTAGTCGTGTATGTAATTTGGGTATGCTCATCAGGCGGCCAATAATCTTAGAACTATGCTAAAATGGTATAGAATACAAAAGTGTAGACGAAACAGGATAATCTCATCGAAATGTTCTAATAATAATGAGAGGTATGAAAATTCTAGAAGAGGTATAAAATAGAATAAAATCCTAGGAAAACCTTGAAGATCATATTGTAAATATATTTATCAGAATTTTAATATTAAAATAAAAGTGTAAAATATCACAATATGAAATCCTAGATGTTAAGGAATATTTTTCAATATTAATATGTAGGTTCTCCAAATAATATCACCTTATGGAGGTGACCACCCACCTACCTTCTCTCACCCCCTTCCCCCATGCCCCCTGCTCGCCCTCCCCATCACCCCCATCATTATATGTCAACCCTATTCAATTAATTCTAATAAACAAAACTTTTAAAATAAGAAATTAAACGACCACCCAATTGATTCTTACAAAACAATTTTGAAAAATATTTATTTAAAAAAAAAAAAAAATTAAATAGATTTTTAAAATAATTCCATAGAAAATGATGTAGTATCAAAATATTGTTCAATTAAATTTTAAAATACAAATATCATTTGATTTTTTGTACTATGAAAACACTATTCAATTAAGTTCTACAATATAATTATTATTTTTTTAATATACTATAAAAATTCAATACAATTGATTTTTATAAAATATTTTTTAAAATTTTAGTTTATATTGAATTTGTAAACACATTTTATTTTACAATGTGTAGTATTCATTTCAAACAAGTATTTTCTTAATGGTAACAAATTCTAATATTCCATGCCATATGATTAGTATATTCTCCTAATTTTGACACAAATAAACAATTGTCCATGCCTATGAAGGATTGTCCTTATGATTTGTTCTAGGAAAAAAAACGTTACACTCAATTATATGAAAACATTTAGTAATAGAAAAATACAATATTAAAAAACCTTAAAATTAAATTTTAATTTTATATTATGAAAGTACCCTAAAATTTTATTGATTTTTAATTAATGGGATATCTGCATCATTTAGATGTATATTTTTCAGAAAATAGAGCTAAAACGATGTGATTATGGAAATCTTCCCTGGGCCCTAAATGCGTGTTTGAAAACACTAGCTCGTCTCCTGCACTTGGTGAAAAGGATTGAGAAAACACTGGTTTGAAGTCCTCTTCAATATTTGTTATGCAGATCTCAGGTTTTGATGATAGTTTGGTGGGTTTAGGTGGTAATGGTTTGACTCCTTCTCTCTATAGGGTTATTCATATGATTTTTTCTAGGAAAAAAGACGTTACACTCATATATATGAAAACATTTTAGTAATAGAAAACTACAATAATAAAAAACATTAAAATTAAATTTTAATTTTATATTTTAAAAGTAACCTCAGACTCTATTTATTTTTTATTAAAGGGATATGTGCATCATTTAGATGTATATTTTAGGAAAATAGAGCTAGAATGATGGGATTATGGAAATATTCCCTGGGCCCTAAAGGCATGTTTGAAAATACTAGATCAGCTCCTGCATTTGGTGAAAAGGATGGAGGAAAAGATGGTTTGAAGTCCTCTTCGGTATTTGTTACCCAGATCTTAGGTTTTGATGGCAGTTCAGTGGGTTTAGGTGGTGATGGTTTCTCGAGCCCCTAAGACTCGTTTTCTTTGTAGCCTCACTAATGGAAGCAATGGGCATGTTCCCTCTACTGTTCCTTTTAAAAATATGGAAACTGATGCAGTTTTTGGGAAGCTCTCTTATGATATTGTTTCCTCTTTTTCACTTTCCAAACCTCATTGTGCTACAGAAACTAAACCTTTGGTCACTCTTGGGGAGTAAGTGTTAGATACTGAGGAAATTTTCTCCTCCAATAGTTTGATTTCCTACTTAAATGGACTCTAGTAAGGTATTCCACTCCTCCACTAATGGATTTCTACAAAATGGAATCTTATTGTATTAGATAGGATTGACATTTACCCTTGTGTAATGGGTTTTTTTATTGTAGCTTTTAACGAAGATTATGATGGGGCTATTATTCTCTCAAAGTTCTCAGAACTGTAGAATCATCTTCTGTTGATGAAACCATGGTTCCCTAATTTCAACCCACTCACAACCTCCTTCTCTATTAAACTGGTCTCGATTCACTTACCCCATCATCCATTACAATTTTGGGAAAAGGAAAGTATAACTCATATTGAAAATTCATTATATAAATTGTAATCCTTTGATTCTAATATGAAATCTTACAATCATACTAGTTTTGTATGGATATTGGTAGATTTGGATACTTTTCTTGATATACCCACTTTAAATGACCTCAAATTGCTTGACATGGATTTTTCACAACCCCTTGATTATGAAGGATTTCCCTTTAGATGTAGAAAATGATTCAACCTAAGACATCTTGCTTCATATTTTCAGATGGTGAAGAAGAAAGATAAGAATGAAAAGGCTTCTTTGTGGAAGGACTCTAATTAAGATATTTGATTTATTGATGTGGAACCTGAGTCAATGACTGACAGTCAAGATGGTTATGTTAAGAAGTTTGGAGCATTTATGGAGGATCAGGTGCTAAAACTGATTCCAGTTACTGCTACGCACTATGCTGTCACCATTTCCACTACTAAGAAGCCCGACTCTGGTATTTTGGATTCCTCTACAATTCTACTGCTATCCATTTTTACCCCATTTGGTAAGATAGAAAACTGGAGAAATTTTTTTTGGGAAGTTGAAATAAATTCATGGTTGAGCCTGGGGTTTTAAGAGGGAAAGGAGTTCAATTCTCAACCAAATTTCAGAAAAAGCAACAAAAAAATCCACTAAATCCATGGAAAAAATCGTATAAAAGGCCACAGAACTTGATCAAACATGAAATTCCACAACAGAGAAATGAAGAGGTCAGTTCAATCATGTGAGCCCACATTTCAAATTTAAAAATTAGGTTTCAGGTAGGCTCAACAATGGCAATGGAAGGTGGGAAAATGAATGGCCAACGAAAATTTTGAAGAAGACCAAAGCTCAAGTGAAAAAGTGGATAAAGGCTCAAAGTTTTCAGAATTCACATTTTTGGGGATCTCGGGGAAATGTACTATTGAAAAAATGAAGAAAGCTAACCCTGTAAGTCAAAATTGAGCCCAGAGTGAGTCGACTAGAAGCAAAGCAATCGAACCATGGAAGGTGCCACATTTCAGCTTAGCGCACTTTCGAAAGATGCGACAAAAGTGAAAGCCTCCACATGCCTCATCAATGCAGCTTCAAAAGTAAAATCGAAAGTGAGGTCTCAAAATGAGAGCAGACTCTCCACGTGTCTAGTGTCCAACAATTTTTCTCCTAAATAGGCACTAAAGGAAGAAATGGCCATTGAAAAGTCTAAGCATGGGAAGAGTCTGCAGAACCCTTCGCGTGCCTCATCAGCGCAAATTAAAAGGTAAAATCCAAAGGAAGGTCCCCTAAACATGGGTTGGCCCTCCATGTGTCTATGGTCCAACAATTTTCTCGTAAATAGGTGGAAAATCCAAAACACAAAGAAAGAAGAGAAGGATCATGGATGATGCCAAGTGATCAACTGTCTCAACATTATGAGTTAAAGGAGGGGATAAAGTCTTGGAATCCCGCAGGTTTTCCACGTGGATCTAACTCAAAAGGTCCCACCCAAAAAGGGGTTTTGACATTATATGTAGTGGGGGCCTTTACTCACCTGAGGGAATGAAGCATCATGTCCACGGACGGTGCCAAGTGTTGGCATGTCACATGCTCAGTACCCTAAAAGGCAAAACAAAAATCTTAAGAATGCATGGGGCTTCCACGTGGATCTTGCATAGATAGAATCCAAACCCAAAGAAGTTTGGAACAGATTGGCGGAAGTTCAATTCAATGAAAAGATGAATCATGAAGCCCACCAATAATTTTAAATGCTTAGATATTTTAAAATATTGTGCAAACCTGCGTGAAATGCCTGACCCTAACCTTAAGACGATCATAAATTTAGACTAAAAGTTTGGATTTGAGAAAGAGAGAACTTTTTGGAAAGATCTTGATGTATGCTACTCAACTACAGTTCTTAAAAAAGAAAATTTCAATCTACCATTTTTAAGACAACCAGGCCTACAACCTACAACCATAATGAAGTATGGAGGTCTTTTCTTGCCTAACAGAAAACAACACATGGAGACATGGGTTTTTCAATGGAACCCATAATTTTTTTAGGTGAATTCAATTCATTTTTTGGGTGGTTAGAGTAAGATTCAAATTCTTCTCTCCTTTCTCTCTAATTCTTCTTATATATTGTATGGAGGGGAAATTTTCTAAAGGTTGGACATTTTTTTCTTTGCGCCCTCCATTCTTCCCTAGTCTAAAAGTGAATTTGTGGAGTTTTCAAACCTCCCATTCAAGTTGTAATGTGTTTTTTTCCTTTTGGCTATTCCAATGCACTGTATCAATTTTTGGAGGAATAAGATGAATATTTGGATGATTTCAACCCTCTCTTGTGTTCATTGCATCCTCCTAATCTCTCATTGCAGTTTGGTTAACTATGCATGGTTATTGTATTACTTTTAATGGTTTGTGTTTAATTACAAAGCAAGTGTTCAACATTCCTTTGATTCGTCACCTTTTCTAGTTAGGTTTATTTCCATACATCTTCTTAAAACTGTCTCCTTGGAAAATTAGAGTATATTTTAGAGTAGACCCTTTGAAAAGTGTATGTGTGCACCTAAACAGATGAATAAGAAATGACCTTCATCCAGAGAGCTTTCCTGATTGCAAAGTGCAACACTTTGGTAAAATCTCCATGTTATGTAATCAAACTGACAATCCCAACCCATCAAGTTGTAGACATTCAGGGGTGTTGTGATTACTCCTCAATAGTTTTGGCATGCCCGATGGGATCAGTTTGAAGCACCTTACCACTTTATTTTGTCAATTTGTGTTCTTAACGAAATTTGAAGCCTTTGGAGGCACATTTTAAGCACAACCGGAAACTCCACTGATCCAAACAACCCATTTCTAAGTTATAGACCTTTATTTTCATCCACTTCCATCCATTTTTCTTTTCATATCTTCCATTTTCTTCCATTCCATGAAGTTGTGCAATCATTACTTCATTCCCATCATGGAATTCACACTTGCAATAGCAATGGTGTAGTCTACCTCTAATGTATTACACAACTCCTCAAGATCAGCATTATGATCAAATTCAAAACCATTTTGCTTACCCATATGAGTAGGATGCAGATCAGTTTGGTCATCCACCAAACTATTGAGCTTATCAAGAGCAAGGGTGTTTATATGATGGTAATAGCTATATGGAAAATGTTGACCTGCTGGGGAAGATTTAAATAATAGAGGATAACATGGTTCAATCTATGGATATAACATAGATGAAATATTTCAAAATTGGTTGTAGAGAAATTTTTCCATGGGAAGGGCCTTTTTCTAAGACATTACATCCCACAGGAGAAGCTTGACTTCATGGTTGAAATGTTTTCTGATCTTTCACAGTGGACAGAGGAAATAGAAGCATACAAAAAAATGCAAGAAAACCTTGTCAATAGATAGGTCAATCACAAGCTCCTTATGCTCCTTTTTCTCCATCCCAAGATTTATCATTTCAGTAGTGTCAAGATTCAAGCCCATTGTATGCTGCCCCAAGTGTCGATTTACCCTATCCATCTTCTAATCTTCCATCTCATCTCAATTACTCTACCCATTTTCTCTTCCAAACAGTCATTCCCTCCAAAGAAATGAGAAATTCCACCTCCCTCACCACCACAAAAAATTGTAAAACTAGTTGAAACTCCATCCACTCCTCCTCTTGCCTTCCCAATTCCACGTTGGGAAGAAATTCCAAAAACCATTCAAGGAAAAAAACATGAAGGAGATCCAAACAAAGAAGAAATGATCAAAATCTTGGTAATCTTGGCTCTCATATTTGGGATTAAAAGAATCCCCTTGATGGTTAAACCTTCAGAGGAAGATCGGGGTTAATACCACAAGTGGTGGAAGTTGAGTTTGTAGCAGAAGGAGAACAAGAAGAAGAGGATCAACAATATGTTTTCTCTAAATGCAGTGTCCATAATGCCACCTTGTGTCAAGATAATGTTGATCTAATCCAAGCTGTATAATTAGTTGAGAGGTAGGAGGAACAATCAGCTCTAAGTCCTTTTGAAAAGGAACAGTTGGAACAAATCAAATCAGAGTTGAAGTCACTTGATGAAGAAAGCATTATTAAAGATTTTTTTCTTTCATTTAAAGGTCCTAATTTGATTGATGAATGAATGATGGAGGAAAGATATCAAGAAGACCTTTCTGCCCCAAATAGTCCTCTAGTGCAGTGAAATGAAGATTTTGATCTGACGAATTTCATGCTAGAGGAAGAGGCTACCGAAGAGCAAGCTAGTCTCCAAGCAACAATGGAGTAACTCCAGAGCCAACAATGTGTTGTAGAAAATTATAATGATGGAAAAGTGACTTCGTTGGATGTTGCAATCAATAACAATGAGTTATAGATTAGGGAGGAGTTCCATATTGCCATGAAGGAAGGAAAAGTGCACAAAGATCTCATCTCTTCCACACCATGCACCTAGGAATGTCTGTAAGAAGACTTCATTATTGAAGTTGGGCTTCCGTGCAATGGGAAAATTAAGTAGATCAGGCCTTACCCAATCAAGTATTTGGCTTCATTGAAGAAAGATTCAAAGTTACTACTGGTCATGCTTACTTCTGAGCATGAGAATGGGTTTCAAATTACCAAACATCAGCTTCAATGCCTCTTCAATCCAAATGTAGAGAAACTAAAATAGGTATTTGACTTGTTTCTAGTAGGTACCTTAATGATTGGGGAGGAGGATGGACGTCTTGTCAATTTTTCACTTATAATAAAAGCCATGTTCAATGCAAAAACATATACATGGTTGACTATTTTTAGAAAGGGAAGCTACTTCTCCTTGCCAGTTGCAGGATTTGTTTGAGTTCCCTTTACTTCCAGTTAGCATAGAGTAAGTAGGTTTTTTCTCAACAAAAAAATTTCTTGTGCACTCTCTTCATGTTCCACTTGGGGCATGTATGATCTTTCTCTTTTCTACATAGCATTTTGTGGTGTCTTGTTTCTTGTGCACATTACATTGGAGGTAGTGTTTGGTGAGATCAACTCCAATTCCAATAGTGTTTCAAGTGGCTCAAGGATGAGATTTCAAAGATTCAAATCAGAATTATGTTTATCAGGGTTGACTCCATGCCCCATGATACTTCAAGGCCAATGATCACTTCATCTAGAAGGTAGATGTCCTCGTGAGTCACCAAATTGTTATCCATTTTTACCCCCCTTTGGTAAGATTGACAACTGGAGTAAAAAAATCTTGGGCAATTGACAGAACTTCATAATTGAGCTTAGGGTTTTTAGAGCGAAAGAAGTTCAATTCTCAGCCAAATTTCATAAAAAGCAATAGAAAAATATGCTAAGTCTGTGGAAAAATCTGCAGAAAAGTCCACAAAACATGATCAAACATGACCTTCCACACCAGAGAAATGAAGAGGTCAGTTCAGTCATGCGAAACCACATTTGAAATCTCACAATAATATTTCTGGTAGGCTCAACAATGGTAATGGAAGGTGGGAAATTGAATGGCCAATGAAGAGGTTGAATAATACCAAAGCTCAAGTGAAAAATTTGAGAAATGCTCGAAGTTTTCAGACTTCAGATTTTTGGCGATCTCGGGGAAATGGATGGTTGAAAATGAATAAACCTAACTCAGTAAGTCAAAATTGAGCCCATAGCGAGTCCATGCAAATCAAAGAAATAGAACCATTGAAGCTGCCACATGTCAACTCAATGCACCTTCAAAATTTGTGACAAAAGTGGAAGCATTTCACATGCCTCATTAGTGAAAATTCAAAGGGTAAAATCCAAAGGCAAGTGCCAAAATGAGCCCAGGCTCCTCCACTTGTGTAGGGGTCCAACAATGTTTCTCCTAAACAGGTGGAACAGGTAGAACCAAGCCATTGAAAATTCTAAGAATGGGAAGATTTAGTGTAATCCTCAACGCACCTCACCAGTGCAAACTTCAAAGGTAAAATCCAAAGGTAGGTCCCCAAATGTGCGCTTTCCCTCCATGTGTCTAGGGTCCAACAAAGTTTCTCCTAAATAGGTGGAAAAGGTAGAACTGGCTATTGAAAAGTCTAAGCATGTGAAGAGTCAGTGGAAGCCTCGATGTGCTTAATCAATGCAACTTCAAAGGAAAAATCCAAAGGTAGGTCCAACCCCAAATGATCGCAGGGCTCTCCACATGTCTAGGGTCCAACAAAGTTGCTCTTGAAGAGGTGGAAAAGGTAGAACCCGGCTGTTGAAAAGTCTAAGCATGGGAAGAGTCATTGGGAAGCCTCCACGTGCCTCATCAGTGCAAATTTAAAGGTAAAGTCCAAAGTCAAGTCCCCCAAACATGCGCTGGCTCTCCACGTGTCTAGGGTCAAATAAGTTTCTCCTAAATAGGTGGAAAAATCCAAAACACAAAGAAAGTAGATAAGGCTCGCGGATGATACCAAGTGTCCCCATCATCAAAAATTCAAGAGTGAAAGGAGGGGATAAAGTCTTGGAAGCCCACCAGGGTTTCCATGTGGAGCTAAATACAAAGGTCCCACTCGAAAAGGGGTTTCCACCATTATATATAGTGTGGAACTTTACTCACCAAAGGGAACAAAGTAACATGTTCGTGGATGGTGCCAAGTGTCGACATGTCACATTCCTAAGACCCTAAAAGGTAGTAAAAAGTATTAAGAATGTGTGGGGCTTCCACATGGATCTTGCATGGGACAGAATCCAACCCCAAAGCATTTTGGAAAAGATTGGATGAAGGTCAATTCAATGAAAGATGAATCGTGAAGCCCACCAAGAATTTTAAATTCTTAGATCTTAGTTAAAATATTGTGAGAGCATGTGTGGAACGCCCAACCCTTACCTTAAGATGATCATAAATTACAACTACAAGTTTGGATTTGAGCAAGAGAGGACTTTTTGGAAATCTCTCGACATCTTCTACTCAACTACGACTGGATATCTTTAAATTAGTGGGACTAAGTTCTTAAAAATGAAAATATAGTCCATCATTTTTTAGGTTGTCAGGCTTCTCGCCTACCACCATAATGAAGTACAGGTGTCTTTTCTTGCCCAACAAGGAACAACGCATGGAGGCATGGATTTTGTAGTAGAACCCATCATTGTTATAGGTGAATTCAATGCATTTTTGGGGTAGTTGGAGTAAGATTCAAATTCTTGTCTCCTTTATTTCTCATTCTTCTTTCATATTGTAAAGAGGGGTAATTTTCTAAAGGTTATGACATTTTTTACTTTACACCCTCCCTTATTCCCTAGTTTGCAAGTGAATTTGTGGATGTTTTCAAACCTCCCATTCAATTTTTCATGAATTCATTTGTGCCTCTTGGCTATTGTAATGCACGTTTGTAAAAATATTTGGAGCAATAAGATAAGTTTGTGGATGATTTCAAGCCTCTCTTGTGTTCATTGCGTCGTCTTGATCTCTTATTGCATTTTGGTTATCTTTGCATGGTGATTATATTACTTTTAATGGTTTGTATTTAATTGCAAAGTAGGTGTTCAAAATTCCTTTTGGTGCATCACCTTTGTTAGTTAGGTTTATTTCCATGCATGTTCTTAACCCTGTTGTCCTTGGCAAATTAGAGTAGATTTTAAAGTAGACCATCTGAAAATTGTATGTGTGCACCTGAACATAGGAATAGGAACCGACCGTTTATCCAGAGAGCTTTCCTAATTGCTAAGTACCGACACTTTAGGAAAATATCCATCTTATGTAATCACACAAATGATCTTAATTCCCATTAAGTTACATACATTTAGGGGGTGTTGTGATTATGCCTCAACAGTTTTGGCACGTCACCACCGGTGGGACCGGTTTTGAACCCACCTCACCACTTCATTTTGTCAAGTTGTATTCTTGATGAAAATTTGAAGCCTTTAGAGGCACATTCTAAGCACAAATAATGAATCCACTAATCCAAACAACCCATGTCTGAGTTGGTAGACCTATATTTTCATTGACTGAAACCATCCATTTTTCTTTTATAATCTTCAACTGTCTTCCATTCCATGAAGTTGTGCAATTATGAATTCATTCCCATCTTGGAATTTACACTTACAGTAGTAGTGGTGTAATCCACCTCTAATGTATTTGATTGATGAATCCTTGACCTCAACGAGATTATTAAATCGGATTTGAAGTCACTTGATGAAGAAAGCATTATTGAATATTTTTTTCTTTCATTTCAAGGGTCTGATTTGATTGATGAATCCATGATGGAGGAAAGTTTTCAAGAAGACCTTTCTACCCCCAAATCATCCTCTATAATAATGAATTGAATATTTTGATTCAAAAAATTTCATGCTAGAGGAAGAGGCTACCCAAGAGCAATTTAGTCTTCAAGAAACAATGAAGGAACTCCAGAGCTAACAATGTGTTGTAGCAAATTATAATGATGGAAAAGTGTCTTTGTTGGATGTTCTAATAAATAACAATGAGATGTAAATTGGGGAGGATTTCCATATTGCCACAAAGGAAGGAAAAGAGCACAAACATCTCATCTCTTCTGCACCATCCACCTAGGAATTTCTACAAGAATACTTCATTATTGAAGTTGGGCTTTCATACAATGGGAAAATTACAGTAGATCAGGGCCTTGCCCAATCAAGTATTTGGCTTCATTGGAGCAAGATTCAGAGTTTATACTAGTCATGCTTACTTCTGAGCATGAGGAATGGTTTTAAAGTACCAAGAATCACCTTCAATGCCTCTTCAACCTAAATGTAGAGAAACTAAAAAGAGGTATTTTTATTATTTCTAGTTGATACCTTGATGATTTGTGAGGAGGATCGACATCTTGTAAGATTTTCACTCATAATAAAAGACATATTCAGTGCCAAATCACATACAATGCTGACTATTTTGAGAAACAGAAGCTACTTCTACTTTTTAGTTGCAGGATTCATTTGAGTTCCATTTGCTTGCGATGAGCATAGATTAGGTAGGTTTGTTTTCACCAGAATAAGTGCTTGTGCACATTATGCATGTTCCACTGGGGGCATGTAAGATCTTTGTATTTTGTACATAGTGTGTTGTGGTGTTTTGTTTCTTATGCATATTAGATTCAAGCTATTATTTCGTGAGATAAAATCCAGTTCCAATAGTGTTTCAAGTTTCTCCGGGACCAAATTTCAAAGATTCAAATTAGAATTGTGTTAATCAGGCTTGACTCCCTACCCAATGGATACTTCAAAGCCACTTATCACTTGATCTAGCAAGCATATGTCCACATGAGTCACCAAATTGTTATCCATTTTTTCCCCCTTTGGTAAGATTGACAACGAGAGAAAAAAAACTTGGGTAGTTAACAGAGCTTTAGGTTAAGCCTAAGGTTTTCAAAGGAAAAGGAGTTCAATTGTCGTCCAAATTTCAGAAAAATCCACTAAGTCCGCGGAAAAATCTGCAGAAATAGCTATAGAACTTGATCAAACTAGCGTTCCACACCATATTTCATGAAGGGACAAAAATGGCAATGGAAGGTGGGAAAACGAATGGCATACGGAAAGGTTAAATAATACCAAAAATCAAGGGAAAAATTTGAGAAATGCTCGAAGTTTTTAGACTTCACATTTTCAGGGATTTCGAGGAAATATAAGGTTGAAAAAAATCAAGAAAGCTAACTCTGTAAGTCAAAATCGAGCCAAGAGAAAGTCAACTCAAAGCAATGTAAAAGAACCATAGAAGTTGCCATGTGTTAGCATAGTGCACCTTAAAAAGGTGCAACAAAAGCAAAAGCCTCCATGTGCCTCATCAGCACAACTTCAAAGTTAAAATCCAAAGGTAGGTCCTCAAACGAGCGCAGGCTCTCCACATGTGTAGGGTCCAAAATTTTTTCTCCTAAATAGGTGTAAAAGGAAGAAATAGCAATTGAAAATTCTAAGCATGGGAAGAGAAGGCGGAAGCCTACACGTGCCTCATTAGTGTAACTTCAAAGGTAAAATCAAAAGACAGGTCCCCAAACTTATGTTTGCCCTCCACATGTCTAGGGTCCAACAAAGTTGCTCCTAAATAGGTGGAAAAGGTACAACCATCCATTGGAAATTCTAAGCATGGGAAGAGTCAGCGGAAGTCTCCACATGCCTCATTAATGCAACTTCAAAGGTAAAATCCAAAGGAAGGTTCCAAAACATACGCTGTCACTCCACGTGTCTAGGGTCCAACAAAGTTTTTCCTAAATAGGCAAAAAAGGAAGAACTAGCCATTGAAAATTCTAAACATGGGAAGAGTCAGTGGAAGCCTCCACATGCCTCATCAGTGTAACTTCAAAGGTAAAATCCAAAGGAAAGTACCCCAAATGTGTGTTGGCCCTCCATGTGTCTAGGGTCTAACAAAGTTGATCCTAAATAGGTGGAAAATCAAAAACACAAAGAATGTAGAGCAGGCATGCGAATGATGCCAAATGTCCCACCATCACAACTTCAAGAGTGAGAGGAGGGGATAAAGTCTTAGACGCCCGCATGGTTTCCAAGTGGAGCTAGCTACAAAGGTCCCACCCGAAAAGTTGTTTTGACATTTTATATAGTGGGGGCCTTTACTCAACCAAGGGAATGAAGTAACATGTTTTTGTAAATTGTGCCAAGTGTTGACATGTCGCATTCGTAGGACCCTAAAAGGTAGTAAAAAATCTTAAGAATGTGTGGGGCTTCCACATGGATCTTGCACGGATAGACTCTAAACCGAAAGCATTTTGGAAAAGATTGGCTGAAGGTCAATTCAATGAAAGATGAATCATGAAGGCCACCAAGAATTTTAAATTCTTAGATCTTTTAAAATATTGTGAGAGCACTTGTGGAACGCCCGACCTTGACCTTAAGATGATCATAACTTTCAACTAGAAGTTTGGATTTTAGCAAGAGAGGACTTTTTGGAAATCTCTCGATGTCTTCTACTCAACTACTTTCTTTAAATTAGTGGGACTAGGTTCTTTAAAATGAAAAATACATTCCACCATTTTATAGGCTATAAGGTTTCTCACCTACCACCATTATGAATTATGAGAATATTTTCTTTCCCAACAAGGAATAACACATGGAGGAATGAGGTTTACAGTGGAACCCGTCATAGTTCTAGTTGAATTCAATGCTCTTTTGGGGTGGTCGGAGTAAGATTCGAATTATTCTCTCCTTTCTCTCTCATTCTTCTTATATATTGTAAGGAGGGGTAATTTCTAAAGGTTAGACATTTTTTTGTTTTGCACCCCCACTTCTTCTCTGGTCTGCAAGTGAATTTGTGGAGTTTTCAAACCTCCCTTTCAAGTTGTAATGCAATTTTTTGCTTTTTGGCTATTGTAATGCATTGTATCAATTTTTGGAGCAATAAGATTAGTATGTGGATGATTTCAACCCTCTCTTGTGTTCATTGCATCCTCCTGATCTCTCATTGCAATTTGGTTATATGTGCATGGTGATTGTATTGCTTTTAATGGTTTGTGTTTAATTGTAAATCAGGTGTTCAACATTCCTTGAGTGCATCACCTCTGTTAGTTAGGTTTATTTCCATGCATCTTCTTAACCCTATCTCCTTGGAAAATTAGATTCAGTAGTAGAGTAGACCCTCTAAAAATTGTATGTGTGCACCTAAACAGAGGAATAGGAACTAGCCTTCATCCCGAGAGATTTCTTGGTTGTAAAGTCCCACACTTTGGGAAAAGGTCCATTTTATGCAATCACACTGATGATCTCAACACATCGATTTGCGAACATTCAAGGGTGCTGCGATTCTCCATCAACATCTACCTCTAACTAACTCAAATGAAAAAGCTGATCCAAAGTGTAGCGACAATGGGATTATCATTAAAAAATGAGAATGCTTTCTCTACGCATCTAAGATCCCACATAAAGGATGTTACAAGGTAATCTAGTTTTAGTGTTAACAATATGTGCTATAGTCTTCTTTCATTTTCTTGTTGTTAATTATCTTTTGACACTCCCATTTTATGATAGGGGTTTCCTTTTTTTCATGCTTTAAATTTTTATCCAACCTTGAGGGCTTATTGTACAAGGATGTGGATCTTCTCAAAATCCTCAAGTTTATCCAATTTCAAAAAAATTAATGGTATATGTAAAGACCGACATAAACATAAGTTAATCTATGAGTTATATATTATAACGGTCACTATTATCAAGTGTTGAGAAAATGTTAGATTATTGATTGGTTTAGGAGTTTACAAAACAAATTATTGACACATTTATACTCCAAATAAATATGACATGATGGATTATAACAAAACATAAAACTGATTTATATATTTAGTTCACATGGCCTAATTAATATGGCGTACTAGTTTATAGCATTAAAATAGTGATCCATCTTATATAGACCTAGCCTAATAAACTTTTTATGCGATTATTTTTCCCATCTATATCCTATATTTTTCTAACTTAATTTTAGTTAAGGAAAAATTATAGTATGTATTGTTTATTTCATAAGACAAAATTTCATAATCCAATTTCCATTCAAAGAATTAAGTTGATTTTTATCTATATAAATTAACCTATGAGAAATATTGGACACCAATATTAATCTATAATCCCTCAATCATTGTGGAACACATTGATTCCGTAAGATAGAATGTTGAATCTTTATTTAATATAATCACGGAATTTGAGATATTGATCTTGTTTGCAAGACCAATGCATCTTAAAATTTTGAGAGTTTTAAGAAATTTTTCATTGCGAGGAAGACACAGTTTATGATTTAATGGATTTATGTTTTGAAATAACCCCTTACAACATAAATCTAGGAACATGTAGAAACCAATAATTTATTCACTCAATAAGGATAGTCCCAAAATATAAGAAAGTTTAATTTCTTTAAGGATGAAGAATGAATTTTATGTGTACAATTGACCTCCATTGTGCCAAACCTAGTAGTTTCCTATTTATGAAACATGGTTGAATTTTCTATCATATATAACATCATGACTATCCAACTAAGAAAGAAAATGAAATATTAACAAAAGTATATTGTGAAAAATTATTTTGTATGTTGTAGATATTTAATCAATTAATGCTTATATAAAATTACCATGTTTTCCATTTTTAGTGTTCCTCGATTGTATCTAATCCACTAAATATCACAGAAGACAAAATTTCTAACAATATTGTCTCAAACTATAGCACCCACTCCTCTTTGACATTGATCTTACTATGATTTTTACTTACTTTGGCTAAGATGCATGGATTTTTTTATCATATTTGATCAGTGTAAATTTATTGATGGACATTATGATATTTTGATTAGCCTATTTGATAGACAATATGGATGTTTATACTTTTGACATTTTTTTATTTGGATGATGGATTATATGCATGAATTGATACTTAATTATTGATGATGATTTAGAGTTAATACTTTATATATATGTTATCTCTGAATCACAAGACACTTCAATTTGCAAAAGTGTGTGTGTTTGAGCTCACGGTGTGACTGGATAACATGGGTACTATCTCCAAGTTGTGGGACTTGCTACTTTAGATATACCTCCATAGAAAGTTGGTTCTTGCTCCTAAACTAACTACCAGAATTGATTCTAATGTAGGAAAAAATATCTAATCCTCATATGAGAGAGTACATGAAAACAAATCCTACACTAAAGTGGTGATACAATAGAAAATTAGGGTGTGAGAACAATATTCAAATGTGTGAAAAGTAGAAGGAAAGTGCATGCTAGAACAGGTGATAATAGTTCTTCAAAGTTTAGAAAATGCATTCACAACAATATTTCATACATACACAATGATAATGAATCCTTGTAAGATCATAATATACACACAATATATTTTCACGAGGTTGAAGAGGTAAGAATAATGCAAACAAACACAATAGGGGAAGAGGCATCCAAAAACTCATATTTATTGCTTCACTGATATGTATAGTTCAATTTGTTACAAAATAAGGACCTGGATAACCATGAAAGGAGTCCACAAAAAGGGTCTATAGCACATTGGCTTCACAAAATCCATTTGACAGATTTTTTCTACTCAAAACTATCTCCTTTTACAATGAGCCCAACACTCCAATATATAGAGTTTTGAGAGGGGCGAGAGAGAGAAATAAAAATCCTAAAATATGTCCTCCCACGACTTGCAAGATGTCATAAATGGATTTAAATGATGGTATGTTTCTTGTAAAATGAAACCCATACTATCCCATAACTTACAGCAGAGAGAAATATCTGCCCACGCTTCATTGAATGCATCACAACTACCAAATAAAACACTATTATGAACCTGGCCACGTTTTTAGAAAAATATCCATCAATTCTTAATAAAATTATAGATTTATTTTATTCTTTACATTAGCCTAGGAACCATGATTCCAGTGGTACCAATTTTGTTTGTTTTTCTTGAGAATTACAAAAGATACGACATTTTGAGTGTAGACAGTTGTTTTGGGTCTGCCAGGCATTTATGTCATTTAACAGGTCCAAGTATTTAACTACATGGAGCTGAAGATGTTACTTTTATTTTCGTATACCTACCTACATTAATGGTACTCGGTAGAGGATGTCGTGCCCATTCTGAAAAGTTAAATTTTGTGTAAAACGGAGCCCTGGGTCAAAAGTTATGACCGTTTGAAGTTTGGGAGTCAAGCATTGAATTTTCCTTTATATTGCGGATATTGCGGGTTTTCGGGGAGCTCATGTCCCACACGTACTCAAACAGTGTGGGATTAGTTTCCCAAAAAAACTTGATTCCTTCTTGGTGTGGTGATTTTTGGTTTTGATGTCCTGGTTGTCCCACCGTTGACTGGGCCATGAAGGCCATTGACTTCCACTCCATCTGCATTGCTTTGTGATCGGCTATTTTGGCATTTCAGGTCCCGAATTTCCCTCTATTCCACGGAATTCCTAGGATAAAAATATCTAACTTATCTATACTCCTTAAATTTGTCTGGCTGTTTTGCATTTTTGCATCCTATGCGTACTGATGTCCCGACTATCCTGCGATCTCCCTAGGACAAATTTTTCCACTTTTTCTAAATCCTTCTACTTACAGTGATTTCAGCTATGTAAGCCCCAACTGCCCCACTTGAACTTGTGCAACCTAGGAAATTTTTTCCCAAAAAATCTGTAAAACATTTCTTTCTTTGAAAATCAGACCCAAACTTGGTACGAGGACCCTTGGTACGATCCAAACTGGTACCATCCGCACCCTCCAAACCTGCAATGCATTAAAACAAGACCTTGACTTCATTTTTTTGGATTTTTCAAAAAAAAAAACTAACTCTTTGAATTTTTCTTGGACAGGGGAGTTAGAGTAAAGTAAAGAGATACCTAAAAATCTAAAATTTTGGCCCTTCACCATTTCTTCTTGCTCCAGCCTAAAGGAATTTGTGCAAGTTATCCAAATTTACCCTAGGGGTGAATTTTGGATAACAATATATACTGATACATTTTATTTTGACATATATATTTTTATTAAATGATCCATCTAGTCTTGTGATCAAATTATTACTGATAAAATGATGAAACTGATATATTTTTGGATTATAAACAATTATTGAAATTACTTAGTTTTAGTGATGATTTAGTTGTGTTGTTTGATGATGTGAATTGATACATGTATATTCATTTTATTGTCTTGAATACATGTATACTTTTTTGCAAAAATCAAACCATTAAATTTTACTTATGGGGTAAGGGGTCAAAAATAGGTCCCATTATGTGATTTTGAAGGTAAAAGGTAAAATTATTGCACCTTCTTACATGAGATTTTAATTTTGTCCTTTGGAGTATCTAGTTATGGTTTGTGTGTGTGTTGGTCGTCAAAAAGGAATTCACGAAGAGCAACAGTCAGGGGACAAGAACTCCCTCCTCTTTAATGGGAGAGGTTCCCTTATTCAGAAACGAACCTATTTACACATATACAAAACATGATTTTCTTGTGGAACTTGGATATTACAAAAGTGTTTTCTATAAGGATCATCAATTACAAAAGGACTGAGGAATGAGAAAACGAGAACGAGAAGAAAGGCACCATTCAGAATTATAGATGACAGAGTAATTCTTTATGCATGTGAAGGTACAGTGAATTGAAAAAAGATCATTTGTATCGTAGTAGTAAGATGAAATTTGAAAGACACAAAGTTCTATAAATAAAATCTGAAAGAATACAAAGCTTCTTAACATAATACAGACAAATGATCTTAACAAGATTAAACGAAAAATCTTAGGGATAAAGGAAATCAGATAGACGAAGAATGAAATCCCTTCTATATTGATTTATTTATGATTTATTTACACTTTCAGAAAATAAGCCAAGTTCCTCCTCCTTTAAAATGGTGAGGAGAGGCCATTATATAGTAAACAAATCAGTTACTCGCTGTAACTACATCTTTTAACTAATGATTAGTTAAAGGGTTACCAATCACAATACCCCAACTAATTATTACAAAACCGAGAGAAAGAATGGGAAGAGAAGAGAAGAATTAGGAGGGGAAGACAGGTGCTTATGACTGGGAGGGACCCACTAATTTTAAAATCCGTTGTCTAAATCTCTTCAGCGCCTCAGCTATGTCTCTACCACGAGGGACTGACGTGTTGGTTGTAGGTTGGGTCCAAAATCCAAGGCACTTCTCCATTTCCTTATCAAACTCGACATGAGTATGATAGTCATTATTTTCTTCTTCAATGGCAGATTGAAGAGAGTAGATCTCCTTCATTTTCTCTTTGGAAATGGAGCTTTCCTTGAACATATTACCTTTGACAAAAGCTCGAAATTGAGATTTGATTTCTTGTAGGGAGAGAGACACACCAGAAGTTTCATCCTGAAGATGACAATGTATATCTTTGAAAGCAGATACAACTAGTGTTTTGAAAGCCTCTCCCTTCTACCAGCTATTCTTGAATTCTCCTGAAGCCTCATCCAGGACCTTGATCTTCCACTACATGCTGTAGACCCAGGACTTTGACAGATTATCCTTTGCATCATCAAAAACCTTACTCACCAATAAAATGTTTTCATCTGTTTGTCCCATGAGGCGGAGGACCACAATGCAACTGCTCCAAAGTTTAAGCTCTTTATCTATGATCCCAATAGTGGAGGAGAGCTTCTTTTGCAATTTGTTCACCTTTTCATGGAGTTTGAAAGCTTCATCGATGAAGTTTAATCCAACAACAAGAATATCTTCCACCATGGCCTCCATAGCTCTGCCATAGATAGAATACTTGTGCATGTCTTTGATACTCTATACCTCATCTTGGCTTAAAATCACAGGTGGTGGAAGAATAGTCAATGGGGTAGGGTCCAAAACTTTGTCCTTGGATAAAAGAGATTTGATAAAATTTGTGAGAATTTGGGCTTGTTCTTCCAACTGTTCTATAGTTTTCTGCCCTTTTTCTACCCTCCTGATGACTCTTGTGAATTTTTCTTGGAGATTGTGGATCTCACCTTCAGGGGTAGACTCTCCCATTGGAAACCTTGAGAGTTCTAGGTCAGATACCTGCAAATCCTGCTTTGGTTTATCTACTGTAGGCTTAGCTATCTCCAGGAATTGCTGGCCCTGAGCATCAGACACTATCCTGGAGGTGATTCTTTCTTTTTTGGCATGGGAAGGAGGAGTAGTGCCTGACAACGCTGCCACAGCATCAAAATTTGGCCCTGAGCTCCGAGAGGAAGATTTTCTCTTCCTACTGTCGACGAGAGGCTGCACCCATGCAAAAGAGGAGGAAGAAGTAGGAGGGGCAAGAGGACCAAGAGATAGAGAACTCATGGCACTCAAGGTTTGCACAGCTATTGTCTCAAGTTGAGACATGAGTGGGGCGGTTGAGAAAACTGGTGCATAGGAATCAATAGTACTTGGAAGCTCAGCACTCTGTACCTCTCTGTCCCTATCCGTCGGAGCTTCAAGGGTGCTTGTAGGGGCTGGAACTTCACTTTCCTCACTTTCACTGAGAACAATGATGTTCTCTGGTCCCAAAGGCAATTCTACCTGCTTTCTCTTACGATATTCTTCTACAGGCTCCTTCTTAACCTCCTTGAATTTCTTTTGGTATACCTGGGTGGATGAAGGAGTAGAAGTTGTAGGTCCTTGAGTTGACGAGGCAGGAGGGGTTTACACAGGTGTGTATGATCTTGGATTCGATGCTTCCCTCCTTGGTGTTGAAACATCCTTGGAGGAGGATTTCCCTGAGTGCCTCCTAAGCTCTCAAACTTTCCTATCAAACCAGATCTTAGTCCTAACTAAGACTGGAGCCAAGATCTCATCCAAATCATCTTTCTCTTTTTTAAACCAATCCAATTCCTCCAAGGGAGTGTGCTTAACCACATTATCATACTCATATGAGTATAGATTAGAGTTGTCATCCTTGAGTCCTTCAGGAACTTGGTACAAGTCAAGTTCTTGGATCAATTGTAGAGAGAACCTGCCATAATGCTTCCTTTTGGCCTCAAAATCATCGGCACAGTCAGCCCAATAGTCTTCTGTATCTGCCCTATGATGATAGGTTATCTTGATATTTTTCTCAACGAAATTTTTCAAGTCGAAGCAAGTTCTGGGCTTGAAGAAATGAACAGTAATGGAAGCCAGGGATCTTTCTATATTATGTGCATCCAGGGCTGTTTTGTAGGTGTAGTTTCCCAAAGAGATGGGGAAGTGCAAACCAGTAATCTTCTTGTCCCCGCAGGTTCTATGAAATTTGTCCAATTTCTTGCATACTTCTATCCGATCCATCTTGTCACTATAGAACATCATAAGCCTCAGAGGGGTGCTCTCATAGCCAGCAAGCCTGATATAGGAGAATTTTCTGAACTGGATAAAATAGGCACCGTAGTGTGATATCAGGCTCATGGCTTCGTCAGAAAATCTTCTAGCAGTGTCACTCTCGAGAAGTCTGACCATGTACATGGTGAAAGCATCATTCACCCTTCGGAAATTGTGATTGTTGGTTTCTAGGGTGAACTGCGGGCAGTAGGCATATACAGGATCATCCTTGTGGGCATCAATGTAAGAAAAGCCAAACCATTTCCTTGATGCCACCAGAGTATACATCAGGTATGAAGTCATGTAGAATTTCTTTGTTTTCTGTACATTGGATAACTGCTCCACTAGGTTCATGCTGATGATTTCTGCCCAGTTGATATTTTGAGTTCCCTCACACACCATGTTGATAAGCGGGCACATCCAGAAATGGAACTCGTTAATAGAGGGTAAGCCCATAACCCGAGCCAGTAGGATTATGAAATCTGAATATTCTTCATTGAAATCAGCCCGAAAAAGAGTCTTGGATAGACGAGATGCTCCCTTCTTAGGGTTTTTGAGCCAAGACTTCACCACCCGCACCTTATAGTTGTCACTGTCTTGATTGAACAGGGCATGTGCTTGATTCTGGGAGACAACTATGGCATTATCCATTTCTGGAATCCTCAGTGCAGTGCCTATGGCGGCAGTGTCAAGTTTGGCAATGAGCTCCCCGTGTATGTTTGTTAATTCACTCGAATCAGTGTTGAAATGAGCCCCGCATGTGAGCACTATGTTCGCACATTCCACAGAGATAGGGAAACCGCCAGCGAAAGCCAGACCGCTGTCATGAATCATATGTGCCATTGGTGTAGGGTTTGCATCTATCATCCTCGACCAAAAATCACCAAAGTCAAGGTGGCGAACTTCACTGTCCCCGATATCAGGAACAACAGACTCAAGTGGTGAGACTTGTTCCTGCCCCTCGAATTTGATCTTCATGTTGATAGTAATTCAGAGAGCAGAGTTGCAAGCTAGACTTGGGATTAAATTACAGAGGGAATGGATATGCGCACAGGAATTTAGATTGCAAGGGTTCGAGCAAAAGATAGCAGGAAATCAGTGTGCAAAACACATAGGGGGTTCACTCGTTATATAGCCGTTTAGGAGATAGAAAGGTAATAAATGTGCATTAAAAACATACCTACCAATTTGAAAAGCAAGATATTTGGGTAGAGTGGGAACAATTAGCACGAATAGCACTTTGGTTCATTTGGGACATGAGGGATGCGAAAGCACGAAGTACATGACTCTGCTGATTCGGGCGATATGGGGAAAAGATGCACAAATGCTCTTGGAACACGCGTGACAAAAGTACGTGAAGTACGTGACTCGGTTGAATAGGGTGAAAATGGAACAACTGGTCCAGGTGAACTTGGGACATTTGGGACAAAACATTCTGACAGGCCTGAAAAGAAACAAATTTCAGGTAAAATGGCCAATCGGGGAACAGAGGGCCCAATTGAACTTGGGACACGCGGGACAAAAATATCCGACAGGCCCGAGAAACACGTAAAATGACCCAAAAACGTAGATTTTCTCAATTTCTTTGGCTTTTCACATTATCAGTACAACAGAAAAGACACTTAAACTCAAAATTTTAAATTTTCACCTTCTTAAAAATAGGGGAATTTTGAGTGGACAACAACTGGCTCCCTTTGGGGATGACTTGGCATAAATTCAAAAAATGAGACAAGGCAAGAATTTAGACAAACTCAGGGAAGTAGACTAGTACCTTATCCATTGGGCCACAGAGTCAAAAAGCAAACCAATACAGAAGACAACACACCAAAACAACACACAAAAACAAGAGCAGGAAAGGAGGACACACACTATACAGAATATACAAAAAGGGAGCCCCTAATCACCTATGACTTGAACAACTTCAGGTACTGCCCACTATAAGGAAGTGGGAGAGAGGAACCATCCATATAATCAAGGTAAAAATAATTCTTACCAACAAAGTGCCTGATCTTGAAAGGTTCGAGCCAAAGGGAATCAAACTTTCCATGGATGCCACGAGGTTCATGCCTTTTATCCCACAACAAAACAGTGTCTCTAACTTGGAAATCTCTGAACCTAGCTTTCTTATCAAACAGGACCTTAACTTTCTGTTGATGAGAAAATATATTATCGGCAACTTCCAATCTATCCTCATTCAATTTGTGAAGGTACATTATTCTCTTATCCAAAGCATCATTGAAACTGGTATCTTCAATGGCCTTCATTAGATGCAAGGCTGGCAGCTCCACTGTTATTCGCAATTGAGCTTCTACTCCATATACCACTTGAAAAGGAGACATCCCAATGGCTCTCTTAGGTGTGACCATGTCTGCCCAAAGAGCATCATAGAGTTTCTTGTGCCAATTTCGTTGAGACTCATTGAATAATTTCCTTATTATGGTCACTAGATTTTTATTAGTGGATTTTGCTTGTCCATTTCCCTGAGGATAGTAATCTGAGGAGTGAGCCAAGGAGATGCCATATCCATAGAAAAAATTCATTATCTCGGTTGAAGAAAATTTCGAAGCATTATCTATCACAATCTTGTTAGGTACACCATACCTTACCAAGATGTTTTCTTTGATGAAACTGCACACTACTTCAGAAGTAGTACTCTTTACTAGAATGGCTTCTACCCATTTGGTGAAGTAATCTGTGGCAGTTAATACATGATTATGACCAGCACTAGAAGAGGGATTAAGTGTTCCAATGAAGTCCAAACCCCACTGTTGAAAAGGTTCTTCAATTACAACTGGCTTAAGAGGCAAAGAGGCCAATTTGGGTCTACCCACGAAAGTCTTACAAGCCTCACATTGATCAACCCACTTTGATGCATCTCTAAACAAGGTAGGCTAGTAATATCCTCCACAAAGTATCTTATGAGCAGTGACAGTTGATGAGTAGTGCCCTCCACATGCCTGATCATGAAAAGTTGAGAGTATCTTTTTTTGTTGTTCCTTGTCCACACATTTCAAAAACCTTCCATCTAACCCACGTTTAAACAAGGTGTTTTCCCACAACACATATTGCACTAACCTTAGTTTAATAGTCCTCTTTTATTTGGCAGTCAAATGAGAGGGGCATTCTCCATAGGTGAGAAAATGGGCGATATCAGCATACCATTCGTCAATTGAGCTAAGAAATAGAACGGTAGGAAGACCATCTTTATCTTCCAGTAACTCATGTCTAGCTCTTTTAGCAATGAGTTCACAAAGGCCTTTTCCACAGAAGATCTTGGTCAGTTTGATGTCAATATCATATTATTGGACCTTAGCCACCCAGTTCCCTCTCTTGGATCCAAATTCCTGCTGTGTGAGAATTGACTTAACAGCTATATTTGGTACCAACACCATGGAGTGAGAGTTGAGAATGTAAAAACGAAATTGCTTAACAACTTTAACCACTGCAAAAGCATGTTTTTCCATCATGGTGTATTTTAACTCATGATCTTTTAGAATATAGCTCATAAATGCAATTGGGAGTTCGTGCTCATTAGAATCTTCCTGAGTTAAAACAACAACCAAGGTGTTGTCTATGGCGTAGCAATAGATAATAAAATCTTTGCTAAAATCTGGACATGCTAAAACAGGAGTTTTAGCAATGGCTCTTTTAATATCTTCAAAGGCTTCTTTCCCTTCACAAGACCAACCAAATGTTTTTTTTCCTTTCATCATTTGGGAGATATTCAGAGTTAGTTCTGCAAAATCAGGGATGAATCTTCTCAAAAAATTGATCTTACAAAAGAAAGAGTGCATGCCCTTTTTGCTGGTTGGGAGAGGAATTTGCTGAATAGCTTGAAATCGCTCAGGATCAATCTTAATACCATCTTTGGAGATGATGTGCCCTAATAATTTCCCCTATGTGACACAAAAGACATATTTTTTAGGATTCAAAGAGATCCCATGTTCTCTACATCTTAGCAGAACTGTCTCCAGGTGCTGAAAATGATCTGCCCTTGTTTTAGAATACACATTCAAGTCATCAAGGTATACAACAATACACTTCCCTTTCAAACTTCCAAAGGCTAGATCCATAGCTCTCTAAAAAGTAGCACTGGAATTAATGAGCCCAAAAGGCATTCTTTTGTAAGAAAAGGTACCCCAAGGGGTAGTGAAAGCCGTTTTGTGTTGATTTGTAGTATTAACTTCTACCTGATTATATCCTGAGAATCCATCATGCATAGACAAAATTTTAGATCCCGTTACTACTTATAAGACTTGATCCATCATAGGTAAAGGGTAATTATCTTTCAAGGAAGCTTGGTTCAGATTCCTGAAGTCAACACAGATATGAATCTCACCATTTTTCTTCCTAACAGGTACAATATTTGCAATCCATGTTGAATGATGGATAGGAAAAATGATTTTTTCTTTCAACAACTTCTGTATTTCTTGAAAAATGGTGTCAGCTATTTTAGGATTGTATTGCCTCTGCTTCTGTTTAAAAGGCTTAATTCTAGGTTTGAGAGGAATAAAATACTGCATCTCTTTCGGTTGGAAATCTTTTAAATCTTCATAAGAGTAGGCAAGAACATCCTTATACCTTTTTAAAAGATCAATTGCTTTCTTCCTCTCATATGTTGTGAAACATTTTCCAATGTTCACAAGCTTAGGGTCAGTAGAACTCCCAATATTAATTTTGTCATATTCAGCTGATTGTTGAGGTCTAGTAGAAGCTCTAGAATTTACATACCTGTCGTGTTTATCAAATAGTTCCCCTAAACTTTCCAATCCTTTAGGGATCTTGTTTCCCTTGAGTTTGATACATCCATCCTGATCCATTTCTTCTCCTTGGGTGGCTGCTTTGTCAAAGGGCACACTTTCACGAGGCAAGTTATCACTTCCTTCAAAGTATAGCTGTTCAAAATTATCCTTGAGTTCTAAGAAAGAAAGCAAGTGTTGATCATCATTGAAAACTTTCCAGTTACTTGTATTATCAAGTACACTAGGTCGATGGATCATCTCAATGGTGAACTTATCTTGAGAGAAGTCAGGATGAGGTATGAGTAGTGACCCAGAGACTGCTAATGAATCAGCCCTGGTATTCTTCTCCCTAGGTATTGCTTCAATGGAGAAAGCGTCAAGAAATTCAATGGAATCCCAAACCTGATTCCTGTAATGTTTCAGCCTTCCATTTTTTACCTGGAAAAGGTTTCTAACTTGCTTAACAATCAATTCCGCATCCCCATGAGCTAGAAGATTCTTCACACCCTGTTCTTTTGCCACCTAGAGTCCAAGAATGAGAGCTTCATACTCTGCTGTATTATTGGTATTTTCAAACTGCAACTTGAATGAGAAAGGATGAAGGCTTCCTTTAGGTGACACCAATATGACACCAGCTCCAGAACCAGCTGAGGAACAACTTCCATCAAAATCTAAAATCCAAACACCATTAGGATCTTTAGGTGACACTTTGGGGAGTTGGATTTCTTCAGGAGACATAATCATGTAGTTGCCATGCCCCATATCCTCATAGAGTATTTGTGCTTTGGGATCATCCGTTTTTTGTACAATATACTCAGATTGCTTCTCAAGCAACAGGTTCTTCATTTTCCCATTAACAGGTATGAGGGCATGTGACCAATCCATTTGAATTTCTCCACCCACATCCTTACAGAAGTTTCTGCTTAGCAACATCCCGTATGAAGGAGGAATATCTGCTACTAAGATAGTAGCCAAAACTTTCTTCTCAGGCAAAGCAGTAAAATCCACTTATGCATCTTTAATCCTTTCGACCAAGGGAACTTCCTTACTCTCCATAGAGTAACAAGATCCATGAGTGCGTGTGAGATTCAAGCCTAAGGCATGAGCTACTTTAGTAGGCATCACATTATCTGATGCTCCTGAGTCTATGACGCAATTACTGAGCCTATGGCCAGCTATAAGAAGTGTCACATAGAATGGTTTGATTTGTCACTGGGTGAGGTGAAAGCAGCTATCAAATTAGGTTGTGGTGCAGAAGAAGGAGTGGGTAAAATGCCTTTAGAGGTATTTTTAGAATGGGAATTGACAAAGTGAATCATTTTAGCAAAAGCCTTAGGATGGGTTTGTCAATATTCAGCTTCTGAGATTTGAACCTTAGTCTTTTTCAGGTGATCAATAATATCAAAAGACCCAGAAGTGGACGGGCTATCATCATTTGAAATCTTATGTTTATCAATTTTAGGGGAAAAATAAGTAACTTTAGTAGAATAATTAACAGGACTCACCTTTGGTGTAGAGGAAATGGGAATAGGAGATCCTCTTTTTACAATTACGGGGATAGTTGTCGGCTGTTCTTTAGATTTCTTGGTGGGCTACATCACTTTCTCCCTCTAATTTTTCTGCTCTCGAGTCATGAGAACATATGATTCACTATTCATTTCTGCTACTATTTCATCATAATCATCCTCTGTATCAATGCCTTTAGTGGTGAAGAAATTAACTCGAGATCCCTCAAGTTCATCTGCTTCATCATCAACCTCTTCAACAAATTCCTCGCAATCTTCATTAACCTCTTCATCCTCTGGTTCCTCAACTTCATAGGTTGCATTCACAGGAACTTTAATAGGAGGTCCTTCAAGCGCTAGCCTTTTGAGCAGCAGGCAAATGATTTCTGGGCTGAAAATTCCTCCTTGGAATGTTTGCATAGGGAGCATGCTGAGCCAATTGTTTCTTAATGGCAATGAGATCATTTGCAAGTTTTTGTACCAAGGGATCAGTATTAGGTCCAGGGGTGGAAGAGGAGGAAGAAGCAGATTTAGATTTAGAAGGGTCTCTCCTCAACTTCCCTAACATGATTAAATCATCTTCGACACTAACAGCAAGAGTTTGATCCTCAGCCAATGTTGCGAGATTAGCACTTCTTAGTGCATAGCTAACTTCAGGTAATTGAGCATTTAGGAAAAAACATTTTTGAATTTGATCTACAGGTCAAGTATTTGGTGGAATTTTGTTAATCAACCTGTTGAATCAGGCCACAAATTCTCTCATGGGCTCTGATGAATCCTTATTTATTTGAGAGATTTGGGCTAGCAAGGCATGCACGTCTTCTACTGGTTTAAACCGATTTTCAAACCTAGTTCTCATTGTGTCCCAACTAGTGATAGCACCGGCTGCAAGGTGATAGAACTAATCAGTAGCATTATCCTGTAAAGTCTCAATGAAAAGTCTTACGGAGACATCTTCATGTTCAACTCCCAGAACTCTGCATGCAACTATGAAGGCTGTGATGTGTTCATCAAGATGCACTTTACCATCACCTTTGAATTTAGGGAAGTTCTTCCGGTTACCTCTGGGTAACTCGTGCAAAGGCTGAGGAAGAGCAAGGGGCCCGATACGATGACCCCAGGGAAAAGGTACCACCATTCTTGGAAAAATGGCTTGGAGAGGAACTGCAACACCAGCAAGAATCAAAGCTTGAAGATTAGGAATGATTGACTCTGAAGGAATACCAGCCCTAGGGATTCTATCTTGGATAGGTGGAGTGCTTGTCGAACGAGTCTTTCTATTTCTTATTGAAGGGAAAGGAAAATCCTGCTGCTCCAAAAGCTGGAATTGAGAATCTTCAATACCAAGGGCCCTTCTCCCTCGAGTAAAATGTGGAGTCACCAGATCAAAGGATGATCAATAATTACAGTACTGGAATAAGAATTCTCCCCAGTGGAGTCACCAAAAACTGTTGGTTGTCAAGAAGGACTTCACGAAGAGCAACAGTCAGGGGATAAGAAGTCCCTCCTCTTTAATGGGAGAGGTTCCCTTATTCAGAAATGAACCTATTTACACATATACAAAACATGATTTTCTTGTGGAACTTGGATATTACGAAAGTGATTTCTATAAGGATCACCAATTACAAAAGTACTGAGGAATGAGAAAATGAGAATGAGTGGAAAGGCACCATTCAGAATTATAGATGACAGAGTAATTATTTATGCATGCGAAGGTACAATGAATTGAAACAAGATCATTTGTATCATACTAGTAAAATGAAATTTGAAAGACACAAAGTTCTATAAATAACATCTACAAGAATACAAAGCTCCTTAACATAATATAGACAAATGATCTTAAAAATATTAAACGAAAAATCTTAGGGATAAAGGAAATCAGATATACGAAGAATGAAAGCCCTTCTGTATTGATTTCTTTATGATTTATTTACACTTTCAGAAAATAAGCCAAGTTCTTCCTCCTTGAAAATGGCGAGGAGAGGCCATTATATAGTTAACAAATCAGTTACTCTCGGTAACTACTTCTTTTAACTAATGATTAGTTAAAGGGTTTCCAATCACAATACCCCAACTAATTATTACAAAACCGAGAGAAAGAATGGGAAGATAAGAGAAGAATTAGGAGGGGAAGATAGGTGCTTATGACTGGGAGGGACCCACTTATTTTATAATCTGTTGTCTGAATCTCTTCAGCACCTCGGCTATGTCTTTGCCACGAGGGACTGACGTGTTAGCTATATCTTGGGTCAAAAATATTAGGCACTTCTCCATTTCGTTATCAAACTCAACATGAGTATGATAGTCCTTATTTGCTTCTTCAATGGAAGATTGAAGAAAGTAGATCTCCTTCATTTTCGCTTTGGAAATGGAGCTTTCCTTGAACAGATTACCTTTGACAAAAGCTCTGAATTTAGCTTTGATTTCTTGTAGGGAGAGAGACACACTAGAAGTTTCATCCTGAAGATGACAATGTATATCTTTGAAAGCAGATACAGCTACTGTTTTGAAAGCCTCTCCCCTCTGCCAACTATTCTTGAATTCTCCTGAAGCCTCCTCCAGGACCTTGATCTTCCACTCAATGCTGTAGACCCAAGACTTTGACATATTATCCTTTGCATCATCAAAAACCTTACTCGCCAATAAAAATTTTTCATCTATTTGTCCCATGAGGCGGAGGTCCACAATGCAACTGCTCCAAAGTTTAAGATCTTTATCTATGATCCCAATAGTGGAGGAGAGCTTCTGTTGTAATTTTTTCACCTTTCCATAGAGTTTGAAAGCTTCATCGATGAAGTTTAATCCAGCAACAAACATATCTTTCACCATGGCCTCCATAGCTCTGCCATAGATGGAATACTTATGCATGTCTTTGATACTCTGTACCTCATCTTGGCTCAAAATCACAGGTGGTGGAAGAGTAGTTTATGGGGTAGGGTCCAAAACTTTGTCCTTGGATAAAAGGGATTTGATAAAATATGTGAGAATCTGGGCTTGTTCTTCCAACTGTTCTATAGTTTGCTGCCCTTTTTCTGCCCTCTTAATGACTCTTGTGACTGTTTCCTAGAGATTGTGGATCTCACCTTCAGGGGTAGACTCTCCCATTGGAAACCTTGAGAGTTCTAGGTCAGATACCTGCAAATCCTTCTCTGGTTTATCTACTGTAGGCTTAGCTATCTCCAGGAATTGCTGGCCCTGAGCATCAGACACTATCCTAGAGGTGATTCTTTCTTTTTTGGCATGGGAAGGAGGAGTAGTGCCTAAAAAGGCTGCCACAGCATCAAAATTTGGCCCTGAGCTCCGAGAGGAAGGTTTTCTCTTCCTACTGTTGACGACAGGTTGTACCCATGCAAAATAGGAGGACGAAGAAGCAGGATGGGTAAGAGGACCAAGAGACAGAGAACTCATGGCACTCAAGGTTTACACAGCTATTGTCTCAAGTTGAGACATGAGTGGGGTGCTTGAGACAACTGGTGTAGAGGAATCAATAGTACTTGGAAGCTCAGCACTCTGTACCTCGTTTTCCTTATCCGTCAAAGCTTCAGGGGTGCTTGTAGGGGCTGGCACTTCACTTTCCTCACTTTCACTGAGAACAATGATATTCTCTGGTGCCAAATGCAATTCTACCTACTTTCTCTCGGGATCTTCTTCTACAGGCTCCTTCTTAACCTCCTTGAGTTTCTTCTGGTATACTTGGGTGGATGAAGAAGGAGTTGAAGCTGTAGGTCCTTGAGTTGACGAGGTAGGAGGGGTTTGCACAAGTGTGTATGATCTTGGAGTCGATGCTTCCCTCCTTGGTGTTGAAACATCCTTAGAGGAGGATTCCCCTGAGTGCCTCGTAAGCTCTCAAAGTTTCTTATCAAACCAGATCTTAGTCCTGACTAAGACTAGAGCCAGGATCTCAGCCAAATCATCTTTCTCTTTTGTAAACCAATCCTAGTCCACCAAGGGAGTGTGCTTAACCACATTATCATACTCATAATAGTATAGATCAGAGTTTTCATCCTTGAGTTCTTCAGGAAGTTGGTACAAGCCGAGTTCTTGGATCAATTGTAGAGAGAACCTACCAGAATGCCTCATTCTGGCCTCAAAGTCATCGGCAAAGTCAGCCCAATAGTCTTATGTATCTGCCCTATGATGATAGGTTATCTTGATATTTTTCTCAATGAACTTTTTCAAGTCGAAGCAAGTTCTGGGCTTGAAGAAATGAACAGTAATGGGAGCCAGGGCTCTTTCTATAATCTGTGCATCCAGGGCTGTTTTGCAGGTGTAGTTTCCCAAAGAGATGGGGAAGTGCAAACCAGTAATATTATTCTCCCTGTAGGTTCTATGCAATTTTTCCAATTGCCTACATACGTCTATTAGAGCCATCTTGTCACTACAAAACATTGGAAGCCTCAGAGGGGTGCTCTCGTAGCCAGCAAGCCTGATATATGAGAATTTTCTGAACTGGATAAAATAGGCACCGTAGTGCGATATCAGGCTCATGGCTTCGTCATAAAATCTTCTAGCATTGTTACCTTCGAGAAGTCTAACCAAGTACATGGTGAAAGCATCATTCACCCTTCGGAAATTCCAATTACTGGTCTCTAGGGTGAACTGTGGGCAGTAGGCATATACAGGATCATCCTTGTGGGCATCAATGTAAGAAAAGCCAAACCATTTCCTTGATGCCGCTAGAGTATACATCAAGTATGAAGTCATGTAGAATTTCTTTGATTGTTGTACATTGGGCAGCTACTCCGCTAGGTTCATGCTGATGATTTCTGCCCAGTTGATAGTTTGAGTTCCCTCACAGACCATGTTGATAAACAGGCACATCTAGAAATGGAACTCGTTAGTTGAGGGTAAACCCATAACCCGAGCCAGTAGGATTATGAAATCTGACAATTCTTCATTGAAATCAGCCCGAAAAAGAGTCTTGGATAGACGAGATGCTCCCTTCTTAGGGTTTTTGAGCCAAGACTTCGCCACCCCGCACCTTATAGTTGTCACTGTCTTGATTGAAAAGGGCCTGTGCTTGATTCTGGGAGACAACTATTACATTATCCATTTCTGGAATCCTCAGTCCAATGCCAATGGCTGTAGCATCAAGTTTGGCAATGAGCTCCCCATGTATGTTTGTTAATTCACTCGAATCAGGGTTGAAATGAGTCCCGCATGCGAGCACTGTGTACGCACATTGCACAGAGATAGGGAAACTGCCAGTGAAAGCTAGACCACTGTCATGAATCATTTGTGCCATTGGTGTAGGGTTTGCGTCTGTCATCCTTGACCAAAAATCACCAAATTCAAGGTGGCGAACTTCACTATCCCTCATATCGGGAACGGCAGACTCAAGTGGTGAGACTTGTTCATACCCTTGGAATTTGATCTTCATGTTCATAGTAATTCAGAGAGCAGAGTTACAAGCTAGTCTTGGAATGAAATTATAGAGGGAATGGATACGCGCACAGGATTTTAGATTGTAAGGGTTTGAGTAAAAGATAGCAGGAAAGCAGTGTGCAAAATGCATAGGGGGTTCGCTCATTAAATAACCGTTTAGGAGAGAGAAAGGTAATAAATTTTCACCTTCTTAAAAACAGGGGAATTTTGAGTGGACAACAGTGTGGAAAGAGAACTTGTCACATTCTCACCCACCAATTTATGAGATTTGGGATTGGTGTTTTACCATATAAGGTGGAGTGGAAGAGATGTGATCTGTCATCCTACATGGAGCCACATCACCACTATCTCCTCACTTTTTTATTTATGTGTGTTGTTTAGAAGTTTTTGGGGTTACATGTTTTATTTTGACTCTTGCATTTTTGACGAGCTTGCTCTAGAGTTCATGTTAGGAGCTTGGAATATTTTTTGTTCTTGTGTTGGACAAGAAAAATATTAGAGCTTATGTTTGTGGTTTGGATATTTCATGTAATGTAAATATAGGGACTTCACACATGCATTTTTATGTTTATTTGTTGTACAAATGGTTGTAAATGAATTAATTTTGTGTATTTTTATTTTGGGGATAAAATGGACTTAAGGTAGTGTAGCAGAAAGAAAATGGGGATTTATTGAGGGAGGGATAAGAGTTTATATTGTGAATTTGGAGGGAGTTTTGGGTTAGGTGTCCCACCTTATGATAATGAGAAATATTTCTTATTTATCTTGATATGTTTATTGAGGGAGGGATAAGAGTTGAGGGAGACATAAGAGAATTTGAGGGAGTGATAAGCGTTTGATTCTGGTTATGTGAATGAAGTTTTTTAGGATTTTAAGGTGGACACCTACACCCATTGGGAGGCATAGGTGATTCCCCATGTTTCTTCTCTACCTTGGCTTGATTTTGAGCCTTTGTGCTTGGGAAAATTATATGTTTGTTGTTATTTCTGTATTTTTCTTTTTGTGTTGAAAGTTTTTGTGAATGGTTTTTGTTGAAGACTTGTAAATGTACCTATGGTTTCTTGATATCCCACGTTAGTTCATTGTTGGGGATAGGGGGTGAATGATATGGATGCCTTCTCCTTCACATTGGATTATATGTTGGATGGAGAGTATTTCCTAATCCCCTTTCCGTTGTTGTTTTTTTTTATATTAAAGAAATAAAGGATCTCAAGTTATCATTTTGGAAAGTCTTATGTTGAAGAAGGAAAAAGAAAGAGATATTTTTTTTTGTAAAGTTTGGCTATGTTATTTCTGCTTAACTAGAAATATTATATGTTGTTATATTTTAAAAGGAGCTTCTTGTAAAATTTATTATCAAGTTATGTATTGGTGGTGATTGAAGAAATAACTTTTAAAAGTTGTAATTCATTGAAAATGTATTTCTCTCAAATCCTAAGAAAAAATCATAGTTTCTTGTACTTTCCTTTGGTGAAATAGTCGTGCTTGTATTAGAAGAATGTATGAAAGATGTAATTGATTTTCCTTTTTGAAATAGATATCATTCTTTTTATGAAAAAAAAAGAGACACATTATAATTGTGATAGTAAGAGTTAGTATATTGAACAATTGGAAATATATAGCCATGGCAATACCCTTGGATAGGAAATAGGAAGAGGTTGAAATGCAATATGTTTAAACTAAAGTAGGAAACAATGAACCTTACTTGAATGTAATTGGGATGGTGTATACATTTGATTTATTATCTTGAAGTTGGCTTAAAATGAAGAAATAACATAAACCTATCAACTATTGATTATAGGAAACATAAATAAATTTAATAGTACCATAGAAACCAACCCAGGTAGAAAATATGTTGGAAAATACATGAAAATGAGGTTCTATTTTCAGGAAATAGAACCACCACCCTATGTAGAGAAGTGGTTTCATAATCACCACCCTGTGCAGAGAAAAAATTATAGAATCGTCACCCCAGACATGGTGGCGGTTTTGTCACTTTTGACGGAGAAGCAAAATTCACAACTGTGAAAAACCCAAGATGAATTCAATTTAAATCATATATTTAAAAATATAAAATGGAACTACTAGTAACTTGTAAAATAACAAATTCATTAATTTGAGAATCTAAATCCTATTATGGGCACCCAAATGTGTATAATAGCATAGATCTAATGAAATGGGGGTTTTCCCAAATAATGAACCCAGAGAATGTAAATAACTAAATAACAAACCCAGATTAATAATGTAATCTCTACAATAAACAAATAAGGAACCTTGTAATAACAAACCCATGAATAAATTAAACTAGATAAAGACTGAAGTGAAGGAAGTTTCCTCCATTGGAAAACTCGATTCCAAGAAATTTCTACATGGTTTCACTTCTTTCTTTCATGGCTTGCAAATTAAAATGGAACAAATGAATGAGTTAAGGTAAAATAAAGAATAAGAATACCCCATAAGGATGTTTATGGTTCATTTGAAGATACCTAGATCAAAGGGTGCATATCCATTTAATCTAAGGGTTGAGGAGGAAACCTACACATTTCAAGTTGTGACACATTATTGGGTTGGGTAATTTTTAATTAAGTTATGGGTATCTAATGACTTGGGCCACTTAATGGTTAAGGTAAGTTGAAAATTTTGCCTCAATTTATTACCTAAATAAATGACATTGGTCTAATAAGGAGAACTTGATGAATATTGAGAAAGGGGTAACTTAGCTAATGAATTGTAAGGGTTAATTAATTGGAGCTTAAAATTTTTAGTTAGATAACATCATACGGGGCATTATTTTTAGTTGTTGTGAGAAGTATTAATTAAACTAATTTAGAAAACATTGAGCTACTTGATGTTTTAAATAAGGTGATTTAACAAAAACCCTAGAAAGGGATTTATCACAAAGTGGCCTTAGTGTAAATTAATAATTTTAATTATTAATTTAATATTTGAAAAATTTTAAAATGTGAAAAAATTATTGATTAAGAGTTAATTAAAACTATTTGATAGTATCTTGTTGCAACCCTTTTAAAAAAAATAAAATTACCCCGTAATTTCCTTAAATAATTTTTGATTTTGTCTTGGGTTGCATAAAAAATTTGGGTGTTACACTTGGTATCAGAGCCTTACATTCAATGCTTACACCATTGGGCACACTTGGAAACCCAAACAATAAACTTAATGCAACTCTCACTTCGGACATATGATATTGTGGATAAATAAAAACATAAAAAAACTAGAAAAATGAAATGAACCTAGATAATGATGATCTAACTCTCACCTTGGTCAGTGTAAGAGGCACAACATAGACGCATACTTCTTGCATGTCTAGTTAGGACTACCACTTCTAGAGAATTTTTTTTCTACCAACATGACCTAGCCAACATGAGAGGGAGACATCACATAAGGCTCAACACCCTTCATGACACAACAGGGAGTATAGAGTGGATAACTACCATGTGGAGTTAGCTAGACATGATCCACCACAAAGAGGACATGTAGATAGGGTTGAGGGGCATAAAGAGAGATCTAGGAGCCCTAGACAAAGAGATGGCCATGATGAGAAACCTAGAGGTGGGCATTTGACAATATAAGATCATCCATCTCATTTTTCTAGAGATACAAGAGGATTTCAGGAAGAGGCTTAGTTAGTGAGCTTCAACAGATGCTTCAAGTTGTGCCCATGCACTAGTAACATGAAGGTTCATGTTGCGGTTTATATTCCGAGAGATAGAGAAGGATTTTTGTGGAGGATAGAGGATCACAAGATTCACATAGACTTGGATACCGTTACTTCAGAGATATTCGAGGAGTGGTTCAGGAGTAGATAAATATCTAGGAGATTCATTCAGCATAGGATCTATGAGTTTCATGACCTGTGAAAAGCATCTATGAGTACATGTAGGATGAACATGTTAGGATTCAAAGGTTTTTCAATGGTCTAAATGTGGATTTGGGAGGGGAAATGAACATTAGTTATTCATGGACTTTGGGTGAGGCCATTGATAAGGCATACATTGCAGAGGAGACTGGGGGGAGAGACAATAGGCTAGAGATAGAGTGAGGATCCATATTAAACAAATGCAGTATAGTAGGTCAAGGGGGAAATATCATCCACCTCTTTGCAGACATGGTTCTGCATAGTCTTCCTTTAGGGCAAAACAATAGCGGTAGCAAACCCATCTACCATTTAGACCTCCACAAATATTTGATACTCAGAGGGGATAGAGTATGAGGCTTCCTCCTAGAGGACTAGCCAAGACACAGGTAGTACATAGAGGTCAGTCAGTTGGAGCTCATCCATAGCAGTCATAGTAATCCAAGGTAAGATCATTAGAATCTACTTCATAGACCACTAAAGCATGAGGGGGAGCCATTTCATTTCAGAGAGATCCTTGTAGTTGGTCCAGATGCAATGTACATGGAGACCATTAGAGAGGAAGTCCACATAGCCCTAATAATAAGGGAAAGGGACCTATTTCAGAGCCTTTAGTTGGTGACATGGCCAGGAGCCACAAGATTTATGCTACAGCTGAGAACCACCAAGAAGAACATCAGGGTATGGTGATATGGACTTCAAGTAGCATTAGTGGAATCCCTACCTCTATATTGTTTGATTTTGTCTCTTCTCATTCATTTTTTGCATCATCATTAGTAAAGAGATGCGAGTTAGTGGAATTTAGGAAAGGCCTTACTTTGGATGTTGATATGGATTCTGGAGCTAATCTCATAGTGGAATCATTAGTCAAGGAGTGTGTAGTTGACCTAGAACCCTTCACTATGACCTTGGATCTTTGCATCCTTCCCTTAGGTTCTTATGGAGTCATTCTAGATATGGATTGGTTATTTACACATAGAGTTAGAGTGGACTATAACAAAGAACTTATCACTTGTGTAGATGACTTGGGGTTAGAATCAGTGATAGTTTGGGTTAGAAGAACCATCTCTATTCGCACTATTTCCGCTATGCAACTCATGTGGTGTGAACAACATGGATATTAGCTCTATGCTATTAAAGTTAGTGACAGGTCAGAGGATGAGTCTAGTGGACTGTCACTTCATGATCATCATATTTTGACAGATTTTGTACATGTCTTTCTAGGTGAGTTACATTTCTTACCTCCCCCACCTAAGATATATTACAATATAAATTTTGTTCCTCAAGTAGAGCCTATATCGCGCGTGCCATATTGGATGACTACCCATGAGTTTTGTGAGCTCAAGTTACATCTGGAGGATTTCTTAAGAAAGATATAATGCATCCTAGTGTTTCTCCTTAGGGTACACCAGTGATGTTTGTGAAGAAGGATAGATCACTGCATTTTTGTATTGATTATAGACAACTGAAAAAAGTAACGATCAAGAATCATTACCCACCTCCACACATTGATGATTTGTTTGATCAGATGAAAGGGGAGACAATTTTTTCTAATATATACCTTAAGTCAATTTACCATCAACTGAGGATTATGAAGATTCATATTCATAGGAAAACCTTTTGCATGAGATATGGTCAGTACGAGTTCATAGTTGTGTCATTGGTTTTGAGGAATGTCCACACATTGTTCACGAGTTTGATGAATGGGGTATTCAAGACATTTTTAGATCATTTCATGCTCATATTCCTCGATGACATATTGATATAATCATGCATGTGTGAGGATCATGAGGATCACCTTCAATAGGTTTTAAAGTTTCTTCGTTACTAACAACTTTATGGGACCTTGGAGAAGTGTGCATTCTTTCAGTTTGAGGTTCAATGTCTAGGCCACATTACTTCTGGGGAAGATATCATACTCGATACTTATAAGATTATATCTATCATGGATTGGTTGGTACCTACTAGTGTGATTGAGGTGCACAACTTAATGGGATATGTTATCACAAAATTACAACACCCAAGAATGGCTTTAGATTTGAATGGCACATTCGGTGTAATTTGTGTAACATTTGATCATCTCTCAAGCTATGGGACTTGCGGGAATCATGGGGATGCTTTTGCAAGTAACATACTATCAATTACACTCATTTATAACAACTTGCAAGTGGTTAACAAGACAAATCTGGTATTGAAATTATCTCTCTCCTTCTCAATTCTATAAATTGTAAATCTTGGGCTCATTTGTAAAGGAGTAGGTCATTTTTCCTTTCCTGCCCCCTCTCTCTTTCTTCCCACTAATGGTGTACTGTGTGAACTTATTGAGTATTAAAATTTGTTTTGTGATGCATTTGGTCCATCCTTTGCATATTTTAATGTCTCTTCTTGCCTCTCACCATTTCAGGGTATATTGTGCATATATTTGATGTCTATTGTAGCTTTTGGGAGTTGTGTTTAATGGGTTTGAAGTGATTTTCTATGTGAACTTTATCTCTATTATGTGGTGCATATTTTCCACCCTCTCCACTATAGGAAACTGAGATTGTGATGAACAACCTGTTTTTCTGTTATATCACCACTTTCGTGTAGGATTTGTTTTCATGTAGTCTCTCTCCCTAATCACTTCAATAGTTAGATTAGGATTAGATATTTTTCTTTCATTAGAGTAGATTGTGGAAGGTTTTTTAGGAGAAAGAACTAGCTTTATCAAGAGGATCATCTAAATCCCACAAGTCCCATATCTTGAGATATGATCCAATATTACACAAATTACACCAAATGTGCCATTTAAATCTAAAGGAATTTGAGGGTATTATAGTTTCATGATAACATTTATGGCACAACCAAGTGGGACAGGTTTGAAGCACCTTACAACATCATTTCATCAAGTTATGTGTTCTTAGTGAGATTAAGCCTTTAGAGGCACATGTAAAGCACATCATGCAACTCCATTTGATCAACAAAAATTTCTCTAAGTTGCACAATTCCCTTCCATCCATTTCCACACATTATTCTTTCCATATCTTTCATTCTCTTCCATTCTATGAATTTGTGCAATAATGACTTCATTCACCTCATGGAATTCACACTTGTAGCAAGGCATCGAAGAGTTTGATTGCAAATCAGACTTGGAGGAATGTTTTGATGAGGATGGGCTCATAGAAATTACAACTTTCACTTCCCCATCATCCCTCCTTCAACCACAAGAACCTTCCACCATGGAGAAGTCAAAATTGGTCATGCCCACTGCAATGCAGGAGGATGAATATCAAAGCATGAACGGTCACCATCAACACCTCCAGAAGTCCAATTCCAATAAGCTTAAGGAGGTATTTTTGATAGATGTTATTACTTTGGTGATTTGGTTGGAGGATCAGCCTTTTGTTGGTTTTTCACTCATAATAATATCCATGTTTAGTGCCAAATCATATACATACATGTCTCTTTCGATAAAGGGAAGCTAATTCTCCCTGTCAGTTATAGGATTTGTTTGAGTTCCCTTTGCTTTTGCTTAGCGTAGAGTAGGTAGGTCTGTTTTCATTAGAACAAGTTCTCGTGCAGACTCCACATGTTCCACTTGGGGCATGTGTGATATTTTATTTTTTGTACATAGTGTGTTATGGTGTTTTGTTTCTTGTACACATTACATTGGAGGTAGCATTCGGTGAGATCATCTCCATTTCCAATAGTGTTTCAAGTTGCTCAGGGACAAGATTTCAGAGTTTCATATCAGATTTTTATTTATTAGGCTGACTCCATGCCCAATGGATACTTCAAGGCCACTGATCATTTCAACTAGGAGGTAGGTGACTCCACTGAGTCACCAAATTGTTATCTAAAATTCACCCTCAGGTTAAATTTGAAAACTTGAAGCTGGAGCAAATAGAAATGGTGAAAAGCAAAAAATTAGTTTTTTGGGTATCCCTTGGATTTTCTCTATCTTCCCTATCAAAAGAAAATCCAAGGAGTTGCAAAATTTGTAAAATTCTTAACAAATGAAGTCAAGGACCTATTTTAGTGTATTGCAGATATGAGGGTTATGGATGGAACCAATGTAGATTGTACCAAGGTTCATTGTACCAAATTTGGTTCCCATTTGCAAAGGAAGAAATGTATTATGGAAAAAGTGAAAAAAAATTTCCCACAAAGCACAAGTTCACACGGGACAGTTAGGACCCAAAAATCCAAAATGACATCAAGTTAATGTATTGCAGATATGGTAGAAAAAAATTTCTGGGACAATCAAGCAAAAAATGCCAAAAAACCATAGAATTGAAGTCCTATAGAAAAAGATTACAAAAAATATGTAAATTAAAGTGCTGCGGAAAGATGAAGAACTAAAGCCATAGAAAAAGATGTGGAAGCTGAAAAATTAAAGCCGTAGAATAAAGTGCTGTAAAAAAAGGACGTGGAAAGCTACAAAACTGAAAGCTATAGAAAACACCATGGAAGCCGCAAAATTGATTTCCACAGAAAAAAACACAGAACAAAAGTTGCGGAATTCTGTATGAAACAAAATTCGTGGAATGATGCAGAAAACTGGAAAATCCTTGGAACAAAGCAAAATGATGATTTTTTGCATTAAACTATGAATGGCCTTAACTTTTACATTTCTCAATGAAATCACACAAAATTAGTACCATTGGAATCATGGATCTGATATCGATGCACAAAAATCAAGAAATGAAGGAATTGATGAGATTCTGATGTTGCATTTTTTGAAAATGTGCCCAGGTTCATAATAGTGTTTTAATTGGTAGTTGGGTTGAGTTTAACGAGACATGGTCATCATTATCTCTCTACTGCAGCACATGGGACAACATGGGGATCCTTTTTCAAAAAAAATAACATCAATTACACTCATTTATGACAACTAAAAAGTGGTTGAAAAGACACACTTGGGATTGCAATTCTCTCTCTCATTCTCAATTCTATAAATTGTAATCTTGGGCTCATTTGTAAAGGAGTTGGTCTTTTTTTCTCTCCTACCCCCTATCTCTTTTTTCCGTAGGGTTGAATTTGGAGATTAATCCTCCTCTCTTTGCTTTGTAATGGCATTTTCTTACCTATTTCCCACTAATGATCTACTTTTTGAACTCATGGAGCAGTAAAATTTGTTTCCTAATGAATTTTATTCATCCTTTTCTTATTTTATTGTCTAGTCTTGTTTGTCACCATTCCATTGTATATTGTGCATATCTTTGATGTCTATTGCAGTTTTTTGGAGTTTTGTTTAATGGGTTTAAAGTGGTGTTCTACCTGAACTTTATCTCTGGTTTTTGGTGCATCTTGTCAACCTTTTCCATTGCTCACCCCTCTCCACTTCAGGAAGTATAGATGTGATCAACAACCTCCTTTTCTACTGTATCACCGATTTAGTGTAGGATTTGTTTTCATGCACCCTCTCTCCCAAGTCCCTTGGAAAGTTAGATTAGTATTATATAGTTTTCCTACATTAGAGTATATTGTGGTAGGTAGTTTAGGAGTAATAATCATCTTTATCTAGAGGATCATCTCAAGCCTGCAAGTCCCACATCTTGAGAGATGAGCCAATGTTATACAAACTAAAATGAATGGTCCATTCAAATATAAAGCCATTCAAGGGTGCTATAATTTCATGATAACATGATATGCATGGTATTACAAGAGGTTTGTTAAGGATTTCTCTCGTATTGTGCATCTGATAACTTCATGTTAGTGTAGAATCATAACACCCCTGAATGTTTGCAACCAGATGGGTTGAGACTTTTAGTGTGATTGCACAACATGAAGCCTCTCTCAAAATGACCTTGTGAGTTGAGAGAGTTCTCTAGATTAAGATCAGTTCATATTCCTCTTTTTAGGTACACACAAACTAAATTGAAGAGGATCTATTTCAAACATACTCTATCTTTCTAAGGAGATAGGGCTAAAAAAATGCAATAAAATAAACCTAAGCTAACGAGGTGAGGCAACAAAGCAATGTTAGACACTCATTTTGTAATTTAACACAAACCACGGAAATGTAAAACAAAGACCATGCACAGATAACCAAACTGCAATAAGAGATCCGAAAGAAAACAATGAATACATAAGAGGGTTGAGAATCATCCACAGACATATATATTATTGCTCATGATTCAATACACTATATTGTAGAGGCCAAGAAGAAAAACTAGGATTACAATCTGAATGAGAGCTTAGGAAATATCCACAAATCCTCCTGCGAACAAAATAAGAAGGGAGGGTGCAAAACATAAATGTCCAACCCTTGACAATGATTCCTGACCCTTCCTTTATAGATTTAGCACATAGGGAAGAAGGAGAGATAGGCATAAAAAATAATTTGAAGCTCAACCACTAGCCATTAATGCCTCCTAAAAATCTAACCCAAATATTTAATGTCTGCATCAATTACTTATTCAAAGTATTGAAGGAGGAAGAATGGTGGATCAGATCAATATTCGATCTAATTTTTGGAGCAAATAGATCTTATATTAATGGCACAAAGACGTATTTTTATTTTTTTGCCCCACGTGAATTCTTCAAAATTAAATTTTTGGATCTCCATGGAAAAGATGGTGTTTAAGATATTTCCAACGGTGCCAAATTTGTCAATTTTTGAGCACTTAATCAAAAGATATGCCCATTTGAGCATTTAAATAGAGCTCGTACAAAAATGGTAGGAACCAATTATCAAAACCGGTCTTTTTGAAATTGAACACATGGAGGGCTAGCGCATGTTTGGGGACTGCTTTTGGATTTTTCTTTTGAATTTGCGATGGGATGACACGTGCCATCTTCTATGGCTTTCCCAGTTTCCTCATGTTTTTTCCAAGTCCTTTTGCTTGGCAGGGCCATACATCTGACCAGGGACACGTGGAAGCTTCGCACTTGTTTGGAACACTTCCCCAAATTTTACTCTTGAAGTAGCGTTGTGCTGAGACTTGGCTCCCTCCACTATCCTATTTTTTCTTTGAGTATTCAACTCCAACCCTATCCCTTTATTAGACTTGGGACATGTGAAAGGTCCGTACTCATTTGTAAACCCACTCAGGATTTTACCTTTGAAGGATCATCGGGTTAACACGTGGAAGCCTCCGCAAGCTCTTGGACTTTACAACAACCGCTCTTACTTTTTTAGGCCCTAAACATGTGGAAAGATGGCACTCATTTGGGGATCACCTTTTGGGCTGCACCTTTGAAATTATGATTATGCAACACATGGTGCCATCTGTTGGTTCTCTATACTTAGTCAATTTTGGGCCCGCACTATCTACCTTTTGAATTTTAGTTGTTTACTCTACCCCTCTTTGGTCTTGGGACACGTGGAGGCCTAACACTTGTTTGAGTCTACCCTTTTGGATTTAATCTTTGGAGGTGCGCCAATGAGGCACGTGGAGGCTTCTTCTGAACTCTCTATACATAGCCAATTTTGGGGCTCCCAATCATTCTAAATCATTTGTACAGCCCAAAGACTTTGAGCCTCTGGTTTCTTTCACATTGTTTTATCCTTCCCCAACCCTACTATTCCATTGTAGAGTCTGTCTACAATCTGTTTGTTGGATTTGAAATGTGGGATCGCATGATGTAACCATCCTTTGGATTTCTTTCCTATACAGGGTCGTGTTCGATCAATTATTTTGGGGGGAAAAAATAGAGATAACAATTTGGTGACTCACATGGGCATCTACCTACTAGATGAAGAGATCAGTTTCCTTATTATATCCATTGGGCACTGAGTCATGATTGGGGACCTGAAGTTTATACTATTCTTCTTAAAATGTATCCTTTAAACCTTGTTTTTAGGTTCTCTGTATTTTTCTATTAGAAAATGGTAAACTATCATGGCAATTATGGGTCACCCAACTAAAAATGCTAAATGAAATCACAGATCCACTGGGAGGAATGTTGAAATTTACAATGACGTAAACTTGGAGCAACAGAGAACTTATGCCACAAGACTTAGGGAAATAAAAACTATACTATAACAAAACAACATAGATACATACTTAGGGAAATTAAAATCCTATGCTAATATTTATATGGTGGAACCTCCTTTTTAGAAGTAGTGTTTGAGATGGATCCCATTCACTAGGATCTACAATTCTTTGCCATCCAATCTAGCCAGTTGGAAGGCATTGCTACTCTTACACTCTATGATCATGTAAGGGCCACTCAAGATGGCATCAAATTCGGAGTTCTTTCCAGGATTTTCTCGATATGCATCCCACTTGAGAACTAATTCCCCTTCTTGAAAGGTCATTATTCTTTCTTTCTTGTCAAAACTCTTTTTTATCAATGCTTCATCCTTTTCCATGACTTGCATTGTATGTTATCTTCCCTTCCCTACGTCCATTAGCTATGCATACCTGATTTCCATAGGTTCAAACTGGGCCAAATCCAACTGTTTCATGAGCTCTAGAGCGGGATATCTAATGATATGGGTAATATCACCTCCTTTCCATATACATGCTTATATGGTGAGTTACATGTGGATCTTTTGGACGTGATCCTATCAGCACATAGAGCTGATTTGAGCTTTGTATGCCAAGTCCTCCAATTTTCATGAAGATTATTTATGATAATCCTTAATAGGTTCTTATTTGAGGACTCTTCTTGTCCATTACCTTGAGGGTAATAATATGATGAGCTGCTGAGATACAAAACATTCTTAACTTCACATTTAGTGATCCTTGTACCAAGGAGTTCTAATGCGTTATATGATATAATAGTGTCAGTGAATCTAAACCTGGTGCTTATTCCTTCATATAAATCCAAAATGTTAGATTCATTTACTTATTTTAGTGCCACTACTTCAGTCCACTTGGTGAAATAGTCTATGGCTATAAGTATCCACTTGTGGCCTTGGCTTTACTTTGGGTTAATCATCCCAATGAAGTCTAGCCCCACAACATGAATGGCAGATCCAATGAAATGGTATGGAGGGGAAGCGCTACTAGTTTCTCCTTTCCTATGAATAATCCAATTTTTTCACACTTCTTGATCCATGAATAGAAGTCCTCAAACACTGTAGACCAATTATAACAAGCTTTCATGATCTTAAGAGCTATTTCTTGGGGGTAAAAGTGACCTCCTGCTTCTCCATCATGGAACTCATGCAACACTCTCTACATTTGGCCTATCCGAATGCACCTCAATAGAACAATATTGATATCCTTCTTAAACAAGACACCACCAACAAGTACATATGGGATGGCTTATAGCCTGATGTATCTTCTCTTTGCTTTGTTCCATTCTACAGGGCATAAACCTATTTAAAGCTAATGTGCCAAGGTTTGGGTCCAACAAAGAGCTGGTGCATCATTAGCTACTTTTTTTATCATTCTATAGAAATAGGATAGCCTCCTTCTCACCCACTGACTCAACCTACTACTTAGAGGTGAGCTGTTCACACATACCCTTAGCTTGAACCAATTTTGTCACCTTCATCTAATGTCATAATCCATTACCTAGGTGATCCAACCTATTCTCTTATCATTCACATATTTTTTCAAGAGAAAATCCTCGACATGAGCATGAGATACTAGTAATTGAATCTTATTGTTTGAGACCAAGTGTATGAACTTATTCAATCTCCTGATAATAAAAAGGACATGTTTTTCAATGAAAGAGTATTTTTCCTTGTAGTCCTCCAAGATCTGACTGAAGAATGCTATTGGTTGTTCTAAACCTTCATTTTTGGGTTGGACCAAGATGGCTTAGATGGTGTTTGACCCTCTAAAAGAATATAGCATGAAGTCTTTTGAGAAGTCTGGGTTAATGATGGTTGCAAGTTGTGATATTTCAAGGTTGATGGCAATAAAAATATCTTGTCCTTCTGATGTCCATTTAACTACAAGACTATTCTTTAACATCATTGTTAAAAGCTTCACAAGAGTAAAAAAATCAGGTACAAACCTGCGAACAAAGTTTATCCTCCACAAGAAGCTTTGGAGAGACTTTTGTGTTGTGCTAGTGGAATTGTCTAAATGGCTTAAACCCTTTCAGGATAAATTGTCAACCCCTCTCTTGAGACAATGTGGCCCAAAAATTTACCTTCATGAGCTAGGAACACACACTATTTTAGGTTTAATGACACCCCAAACCTTCTACATCTCAAGAATACCTGTCTAAGGTGAAAGATATGGTTTGCAACATTCTTTGAGAAGACAATGATATCATCTAGATACACCAGGACTATGTTGTTGATTAATCCTTTGAATGACATTTCCATTTCTCGCTGAAATGCTGCTCAAGCATTTAATAGTCCAAATATAATTTTCTTATAAGCATATGTACCCCATTTGGTGGTGAAGGTTGTCTTGAATTGATCTTACTCTTTTACCATTATCTGGTTATAGCCTGAATACCCATCTAACAATGAAAAATTCTTTGAACCAACTACAACTTGTAAGATCTGTTCCATTGATGGAAGTCGGTAGTGATCCTTAGGTGATGCTCTATTTAGATCACGAAATTCCATGCACAGCTTGATTTATCCATGTTTCTTTCTCATAGGTACCAAGTTAGCAACCCAACTTGAAATCTTGATAGGAAAGATGATACTAGCCTCAATTGGTTTTCTTCAATTCTTTTCTCATGAGGGGCTCAATGTGGGGTTTATTGGCCTTTTCTTCTGTTATCACCGAATCACAGCACCCCTGTGCATATACCTGAACTCACAGTGTGATTGGATAACACGGGTACTATCTCCAAGTTGTGGGACTTGCTACTTGAGATAGACCTCCAGAGAAAGCTGGTTCTTGCTCCTAAACTACTTGCCACAATCTACTCTAATGCAGGATAAGCTAACTGTTCTAATCTAAATTTCCAAGGGACCAGGGAAAGAGAATGCATAAAATGAAAGCCTACACTAAAGCGGTGATACACCAGAAAAGGAGGGTGTGAGAGTAATCGCCAAATGTGTGAAATACAGAGGCAAAGTGCACACTAGAAGAGGTGATGACAGTTCACCATAATCTAGCAAAATGCATTCACAACAATATTCCAAGCATACACAATGTTAGTGAATTCCTGCAAGAACATAATAATAGACACAATACTCTTGTAGAAAGATAAAAGGGATAAGAAGAATGCAAGAAAACACAGCAGGGGAAGATACATCCACAAACTTTGTATTTTATTGCTTCCTGGTATGCACAGTTCAGTCTATTACAAGATAAGGGCCTGGATCACCATGCAAGGAGTCCACAACAAGGGCCTGCAACACACTATCTTCACAAAGCAATTTTGGCAGAGCTTTTCTACCCAAAAACTCTCCCCTTTTACAATGAGCCCAACACTCCAATTTATAGAAAAATGAGAAGGAAAAGAGAAGGAAAAATGGAAATCCCGAAATCTATCCTTCAACCACCTGTAAGAGGCATTAAATTGAATGGAATGGTTATAAATTACTTCTAAAAGGCTCCCCATACTGTCCCATGTGCTGCAGCAGAGAAAGAATGATGGCCATGCCTCTTAATTGCACTCCCAGCTACCAAATAAAACACTGTTCTGAATCTGGCCACGTTTTCTTAAAAATATTAATCAATTTATGATCTAATCTAGAATTTCTTGATTTCTATCCATCGGGCTCGGAGCCACGATTCCAACGGTACCAATTTTGTGCGATTTCGTTGAGAAATGCAAAATTTATGGCCTTCTGAGTGCGGGCAGCTATTTTGGGTCTGGCAGGCGTTTTCTGTCATTTGACGGGAATGAGCATTCACTGACTGGAGCCGAATATGTTTCTTTAATTTAAATATATCTACCCTCATTAGAAATCCAGTTTTTTGTGGCGTAGAGGACGTCGTGCTCGTTCCAGAAAGTCCAATTTTGTGAAAATCGGAGCTCGGAGTCAAAAGTTATGGCCGTTTGAAGTTCCCGGACCAAACGTTGACTTTTCTCCTCTGTCTTTGGCCATTTCGGATTTTCACGTCCCATGCGTCCCTTTGTCCCAAATGTCCCAGTGCTGCGCGGGACAAATTCTTCCGAACCACCCGAAATGGGCTTCCATGTCCATTTTCTGCCGGGTGACATGTGGCGTGATTTGATTGGCCTTCGGCTCCTTCGGCTATCTGCGTCCCGCGCGTCCCTTTGTCCCATTTGGCCCAGTGCTGAAGTTCCCTGTTTCGGTAAAACTGGCCAGTTCACGTACTCGCGGCCCAGATGTCCCATTTTCTTTCGGACCGTTCGGGACAAATTTTCCCGATTCGCCTAGTTCGGCCGGTTCGCGTACTTCACGTACCTTTGGCCCAACTGTTCCGGGCTGCCTTCACTCATTTCGGCTGATCTGGTCAGTTCGCGTACTTATTACCCAGATGTCCAAGACTGCCTGTTTCAACAGTTAGTCAATTTTTTCAACTTTTCGGCCAGTTCGGATTTCCGCGTCCCGCGCGTCCCTTTGGCCCGGATGTCCCAAATGCTGCGCAGACCACCTGGTGGCCTTTCGGCCGGTTCGCGCCCTTTTGTCCCAACTGTCCCAAAGACTGCCTGGACTAGGACTTAGCCATTTTTCGTGATTTTTCCTGGCCCGAGCTTGTTTTTTGCAATTTTTTAAATTTTCTCAGAACTTGCTCTCTTCTACTTGGACAAGGGAGTTAGAAAAAATCTGAGGGGACCCTAGAAACATAACTTTTCACCCTGAATCAATCTAATTTCTTGGGACTAAATAATTTGACGCATGTTATCAAAATTACCTTGAGGGGTGAATTTTGGATAACATCTTCTTTATGAAGGGATTAGATGCTAGTTCTAGCTCGATAGTGTGTTGTGTCAGCTTTGGGTTTAAACCTCTTAAATATTTATAAGTCTAGGTAAAGACATCTGGGAACTCTTGACAGAGTTGAACAAATTCATATTTTTCTCGTTGAGTGCTTACCTTGCAAATCTACAATTTTTTTCCTTCTTCTATAAAAATGGGTTCTGAATCTTCACCCTCTACCTGAATATTTTCCTTCTCCTTTTGGAATTGGTCATTTGGGTTGAAGATTGAATCCAAAGTGACAAGACCCTTTGGTAGTTTGTCGGTCCTTGATCACCATACTACTTCTCCAGTTTTTCTTGATTCCTAGAGGAGAAATCATCCTCTTCTTGTAGAAAGTTGATAAGTTGTTGATCATTTTCAACAACTTGCCAACTTGTGTTGTTGTCTGGGATGACTAGCATTACAAAAAACTTGATATGTCGCTGATACTTATAGCTCTTTATTCTCTCTATGACATCAAATGTTTCCTCAATTACTGCATATCTATTTGTTGCTTCATTCTTCTTCCTTGGGATGGAATTGATGTTGAATGCTTCAAAATCCTCGATGAGGTCCCTACCTAATTCTTGTAGCTCTTTAGCAGATCATTCTTTGCAAAAAAAATTCCTTGTACTTGATTAGCAATTAGCTCACTATCACCAAACACTTGCAAGTTCTTTATACTTCTTTTCCTTTCCCAACGTAGTCCATCGACCAAAGCATCGTACTTTGCTATATTATTTGAACAATAAAATTGGAAGCGGAAATCTGAGTAGTATTTCATACCTTGAAGTGAGATAAGCATAACTCCTCCTTCGACTCCTTGCCTACTTCTTGAGCCATCAAAGAATAATTGTCATACCTCATTGTCATCTTTGTGATCTGGCTTAATGATGTTGGGGAGAGGATGAATTTCCTCATGCAAACAGTAGAATCATAGCTCAGATTCCTCCATCTCCTTATGGGGGTCAAAATCATTCCCCTTTTTCACCCACTCATCGAGCGTCAAGTCTAGGATACACCCCACCTTGGTATCTACTTTACAAGTGCTTGAGAGGTCCTCCTAATTAAAGGTTGAACAATTAGCATTAATTGCGTTGGGTACATAAGACTTAATATGATAATCTGCAATGGGATTAGATCTGATTGTGGCCTTAGGTCCAAACCTTGTTATAAAAAGCAAGTGTGACCAATCAGAAGATAAATAGCCTCTAACATTAGTAGTGAAGTCTCTCGATAAACACAATGCAAAATGTGATGGCAAGTCAATGACTGATACATTGTGCAATACAGTCGCATTGGGGTAGGCATGCAATGTGAGGCTCAAATATTTGATGACTCCAACACTTGTCACTATTTTCCCATCCAATTGCACTACCTGTTCAGAGATGACATCATATTGAAGACCCAGTTGATCGGCAATTTTTCTTGGCATTACAGAAATACTTCCCCCAAATCAATCATGCAATTATGTACCAATTTTTTCCAGATGATCAATGAAATATATAATGGAGGAGGCTTTAGATTCTTACCTTGTTTTCCTCCATGGTTTCCCTGAGGCTTAGGCGTATTGGTAAGAACTTTCTTTTGCTAGTTAGGGGGTTTATTTGAGTTTGACCAATTGGAGACATAAAGATTGGCCATAGCACTCTTCAATTTATAGGCACACGTAAAGCACATCAGGTGACTCCATTTGATTAAAAACACATTCTCTGAGTTACATAATTTCTTTCCATCCATTTCCACATATTATTATTTCCATCTCTTTCATTCTCTTCAATTCTATGAAGTTGTGCAATAATGACTTCATTCACCTCATGGAATTCACACTTGTAGCAAGGCATCGAAGAGTTTGATTGCAAATCAGACTTGGCGGAATGTTTTGATGAGGAGGTGCTCGTAGAAATTACAACTTTCACTGCCTCATCATCCATCCTTCAACCACAAGAACCTTCTACCATGGAGAATCCAAAACCGGTCATGCCCACTACATGGCATGAGGATGAGTATCAAAGCACCAAGGGTCACCATCAACACCTCCAAAAGTCCAATTCTAATCAGCTTGAGGAAGTATTTTTGATAGATGTTATTACTTTAATTATTTGGGTGGAGGATCAGCCTCTTGTTGGTTTTTAACTCATAATAATATCCATGTTTAGTGCCAAATCATAAACATGGCTATCTCTTTTGAGGAAAGGGAAGCTACTTCTCCCTGCCAGTTACAGGATTTTTTTGAGTTCCCTTTGCCTTTGGTTAGCTTAGAGTAGGTAAGTTTGTTTTCATTAGAACAAGTTCTCATGCACTCTTTACATGTTCCACTTGGGGTATGTATGATATTTTCTCTTTTTTACATAGTGTGTTATGGTGTTTTGTTTATTATACACAATACATTGGAGGTAGCATTTGGTGAGATCAACTCCATTTCTAATAGTGCTTCAAGTTGCTCAGGGACAAGATTTGAGAGTTTCATATCATATTTTTATTTATTAGGCTAACTTCATGCCCAATGGATACTTTAAGGCCACTAATCATTTCACGTAGGAGGTAGATGACTCCAACGAGTCTCCAAATTTTTATCTTAAATTCAACCCCCGGGTTAAATTTGAAAACTTGAAGCTAGAGCAAACAGAAATGGTGAAAGGTAAAAAATTAGTTTTTTGGGTATCCCTTAGATTTTCTATAACTTCCCTATCAAAATAAAATCCAAGGAGTTAGAAAAATTTGTCAAGGGTATATTTTAGTGCATTATGGGTATGAGGGTTATGGATGGAACTAATTCAGATTATACGAGGGTTCATCATACCAAGTTTGGGTCCCATTTGCCAAGGAAGAAATTTATTATGGAAAATGTGAAAAAAATTGTCACACGCAGGACAATCAGGACCCAAAAAGCCAAAATGACCACAAGTCAATGTATTGTAGATATGGTAGAAAAAAGTTTCTAGGACAATCAGGCCCAGAAATGCCAACAAAACCATAGAATTGAAGTCCTACAGAAAAAGCCAAAAAAAAAATGCAAATTAAAGTGCAACAGAAATATGTAGAACTAAAGCTGCATAATCTGTAAAATTAAAGTCATAGACTAAAGTGCCACAGAAGAAGGACACAAAAATATTTAGAAAACACCAAGGAAGCTGCAAATTGAATTCTATAGAAAAAAACACAGAACAAAAGCTACTGAATTCTGTATAAAACCAAATCCACAAAATGTTGTAGAAAACTAGAAAATTCGCGGAACAAAGGAAAACGATGGTTTTCTGCATGAAACTTTGAATGGCCTTAACTTTTACATTTCTCAATGAAATCACACAAAATTATTAGCATTAGAATTATAGATCTGATATCGATTCACAAAAAGCAAGAAATGAAGGAATTGATGAGATTTTGATGTTGCGTTTTTTGAAAATGTGCCCAGGTTTAGAATAGTGTTTTAATTGGTAGTTGGGTTGAATTTATTAGGCATGTTCATCATTATGCCTCTACTGCAGCACATGGGACAACATGGGGAGCCTTTTTCAAGAAAAATAGCATCAATTACACTCATTTATGACAACTTGAAAGTGGTTGAAAAGGCAAATTCGGGATTGCAATTCTCTCTCTCCTTATCAATTCTATAAATTGTAATCTTGGGCTCATTTGTAAAGGAGTTGGTCATTTTTTCTAACCTAACCCCTCTCTCTTTTTACCCTAGGGTTGAATGTGGAGCTTAAGCCTCATCTTGTTGCTTTGTAATGGCATTTTCTTTCCTCTTTCCCACTAATGATCTACTTTTTGAACTCATGAAGGAGTAAAATTTGTTTCGTGATGAATTTTATCCATCCTTTTCTTATTTTATTCTCTGGTCTTGCCTCTCACCATTTCATCGTATATTTTACATATCTTCGATGTCTATTGTAGGTTTTTGGAGTTTTTTTTAATGGGATTGAAGTGGTGTTCTATCTAAACTTTATCTTTGGTCTGTGGTGCATCTTGTCAACCCTTTCCATTGCTCACCCCTCTCCACTTCAGGTAGCATAGATTGTGATCAACAACCTCCTTTTCTAGTGTATCACCGCTTTAATATAGGATTTCTTTTCATGCACCCTCTCTCCCTAGTCCCTTGAAAATTTAGATTATGATTAGATAGTTTTCTTGCAGTAGAGTAGATTGTGGTAGGTAGTTTAGGAGCAAGAACCATGTTTCTCTGAAGGATCATCTCAAGCCCACAAGTCCCACACCTTGAGAGATAATCCTATGTTTTATAAATTAAACTGAATGCACCATTCAAATATAAAGCCATTCAAGGGTGCTGTAATTTCATGATAACATGATATGCATGGTATTATAGGAGGTTTGTTAAGGATTTCTCTCGTATTACGCATCTGATAACTTCGTGTTAGTGTAGAATCATAGCACCCTTGAATGTCTGCAACCATATGGGTTGAGACTTTCAGTGTGATTGCACAACAAGAAGCCTCTCTCAAAATGACCTTGTGAATTGAGAGATTTCTCCAGATTAAGATCAGTTCCTATTCCTCTGTTCAGGTACACACAAACTAAATTAAAGACGATCTATTCCAAACCTACTCTATCTTTCTAAGGAGATAGGGCTGACAAAATGCAAGAAAATAAACCTAAGCTAATGAGGTGATGCACGAAAGGAATGTTAGAGACTCATTTTTTAATTTAACACAAACCACGGAAATGTAATACAAAGACCATGCAAAGATAACCAAACTACAATAAGAGATCAGAAAGACATCAACGAATACATATGAGGGTTGAGAATCATCCACAGACATATATATTATTTCTCATGATTCAATATAGTATATTGCAGTGGCCAAGAAGAAAAACTTGCATTACAACCCAAATGAGAGCTTAGGAAATCTCCATAATTCCTCCTGCAAAAAAAAAGAAGAAGGGAGGGCACAAAACAAAAATGTCCAACCCTTTACAAAGATCATTTACCCTTCCTTTATAGATTCAACACAGAGGGAAGAAGGATAGAGAAGTAGAGAAACTAATTTTAAGCTCAACCACTACCCATCAATGCCTCCTAAAAATATTCCCCAAATCTTTCATGTCTGCATCGATTACTTATTCGTGTATTAAAGGAGGAAGAACAGTGGCTCAGATAAAAATCCAATCTAGTTGTTGGAGAAAATAGATCTTATTTTAATGGAACAAAGACATATTTTTGTTTGTTTTCCCCACCTAACTTCTTCAAAATTAAAGGTTTGGATCTCCATGGCATAGATGGGGTTGAAATATTTCCAACGGTGCCAAATTTGTCAAATTTTGAGGACTGAATCAAAAGATATGCCCATTTGAATATTTGAGTCAGGCCCGTAAAAAAATGGCGGGAACCAATTATGAAAACCAGTCTTTTTTAAATTGGACACGTGGAGGGCTAGCGCATGTTTATGGACCACTTTTGGATTTTTATTTTGAATTTACTCTGGGATGACACGTGCCATATTTTACGGTTTACCCAGTTTCCTCATGTTTTGGCCATGTCCTTTTGTTTGGCAGGGCCATACATCTGACCAGGGACATGTGGAGGCTTCGTGCTTATTTGGAAAGATTCCCCAAATTTTACTCTTGAGGTGGCATTGTACTAAAAGTTGGCTCCCTCCACTGGCCTATCTCTGCTTTTAATATTCAACCCCAACCATATCCCTTTATTAGACCTGGAACATGTGGAAGGTCCACACTCATTTGGAAACCTACTTAGGATTTTACCTTTGAAGGATCATCGGGTTGACACGATGAAGCCTCCGCAAGCTCTTGGTCTTTTCAATGGCCACTCTTACTTTTTCAGGCCTTGAACATGTGGCAAGATGGCACTCATTTGGGGATAAAATTTTTGGCCAAACCTTTGAAATTATGCTTATGCAACACGTGGCCCCATCTGTTGGTTCTCTATACTCATTTGATTTTGGGCCCGCCCTATCCACCTTTTGACTTTTAGTTTTTTACTCTACCCCTCTTTGGTCTTGGGATAGGTGGAGGCATGGCACTTGTTTGAGTCTACCCTTTTAGATTTAATCTTTAGAGGTGTGCCAATGAGGCAGGTGGAGGCTTCTTCTGAAATCTATATACTTAGCCAATGTTGGGGCTCTTGCTCATTCTAAATCATTTGTAGCACCCGAATACTTCAAGCCTTCTGCATTTATTTTCCTTTAAGCCTTTGGTTTCTTTCACATTTTTTAATCGTTCCCCAACACTTCTATTCCATTATAGATTCCATCTATAACCTACTTGTTGGATTTGAAACATGGGTTCACATGACGTTACCATCCTTTGGATTTGTTTCCTGTACGGGGTCGTGTTTGATCAATATTTTTAGTGGGAAAAAATAGTGATAACAATTTCGTGAATCAGAGGGGCATCTACCTGCTAGATAAAGAGATCAGTTTCCTTATTATATCCATTAGGAATTGAGTCATGATTCGGGGCCCGAAGTTTATACTATTCTTCTGAAAACAGACCCTTTGAACCTTGATTTTAGTTTCTCTATATTTTTTCTATTAGAAAATGAGAAACTGACATGGCATCTATGGGTCCCCCTACTTAAAATGCCGAAGGAAATGACACATCCACTTGGAGGAATGTTGAAATTTACAATGACATAAACTTCGAGCAACAAAGAACTTATGCCACAGCACATAGGGAAATAAAAACTATACTATAACAAAACAACATGGATACGCACTTAGGGAAATTAAAATCCTATGCTAATATTTACATGGTTGAACCTCTTTTCTAGAAGTAGTGTTTGAGATGGATCCCATTCATTAGGATCTATAATTCTTTGCCATCCAATCTAGTCAGCAGGAAGGCATTGCTACTCTTGCACTCTATGATCATGTAAGGGCCACTCTAGATGGCATCACATTTGGAGGTCTTTCCAGGCTTTTCCCAATCTGCATCCCACTTTAGAACTAGTTCCCCTTCTGGAAAGGTCATTGTTCTTGCTTTCTTATCAAAACACTTTTTTATCAATGCTTCATCCTTTTCCATGACTTGCATTGCATGCTATCTTCCCTTCCCTACCTCCATTAGCTATGCATACCTGATTTCCATAGGTTCAAACTGGGCCAAATCCAACTGTTTCATGAGCTCTAGAGCGGGAAACTCCAATGATATGGGTAATATTACCTCCTTTCCATATACAAGTTTGTATGGTGAGTTACATGTGGAGATTTTGGACGTGATCTTATCATCCCATAGAGGTGATTTGAGCTTTATATGCCAAGTCATCTAATTTTCATGAAGAGTCCTTCTGATAATCCTTAATAGGTTCTTATTAGAGGACTCTTCTTATCCATTACCTTGAGGGTAATAATATGATGAGCTGCTGAGATACACAACATTCTTAACTTCACATTTAGTGATCCTTGTACCAAGGAGTTCTAATGCGTTATATGATATAATAGTGTCAGTGAATCTAAACCTGGTGCTTATTCCTTCATATAAATCCAAAATTTTAGATTCATTTACTTATTTTAGTGCCACTACTTCAGTCCACTTGGTGAAATAGTCTATGGCTGTAAGTATCCACTTGTGGCCTTGGATTTACTTTGGGTTAATCATCCCAATGAAGTCTAGCCCCACTACATGAATGGCAGATCTAATGAAATGGTATGGAGGGGAAGCGCTACTAGTTTCTCCTTTCCTATGAATAATCCAATTTTTTCACACTTCTTGATCCGTGAATAGAAGTCCTCAAACACTGTAGACCAATTATAACAAGCTTTCATGATCTTAAGAGCTATTTCTCGGGGGTAAAAGTGACCTCCTGCTTCTCCATCATGGAACTCATGCAACACTCTCTACATTTGGCCTATCCGAATGCACCTCAATAGAACAATATTGATATCCTTCTTAAACAAGACACCACCAACAAGTACATATGGGATGGCTTATAGCCTAATGTATCTTCTCTTTGCTTTGTTCCATTCTACAGGGCATAAACCTATTTAAAGCTAATGTGCCAAGGTTTGGGTCTAACACGAAGTAGGTGCATCATTAGCTACTTTTTCTTGATCATTATGTAGAAATAGGATAGCCTCTTTTTCACCCACTAACTCAGCTTGCATCTTAGAGGTGATCTATCCACACAAACCCTTACCTCGAACCAGGTATGTAACCTTGATCTCAATTTCATATTTCATTACCCGGGTGATCCAACCTATCCTCTTATCATTCACATTTTTTTAGGAGAAAATCCTTGACACCAACATGAGATACTAGTAATTGAAACTTATTGTATAAGACCAAGTGCCTGAACTTCTTTAAGCTCCTGATAACAACAAGGACATGTTTTTCAATGAAAGAGTATTTTACCTCATAGTCCTCCATGATCTGACTGAAGAAGGCTATTAGTTGTTCTGAACCTTCCTTCTTGGGATGGACCAAGATGGCTAAGATGGTGTCTGACCCTCCAAAAGAATATAGCATGAAGTCTTTTGAGAAGTCTGGGTTAATGAGGGTTGGAGCCTATGATATTACAAGGTTGATGGTATTAAAAATATCTTCGTCTTTTGATTTCCATTTAAATACAAGACTCATCTTTAACATCATTATTAAAGGCTTCACAAGAGAAGCAAAATTAGGTACAAACCTGTGAACAAAGTTTATCCTCCCCAAGAAGCTTTGGAGAGACCTTTTGTGTTGTGGTAATGGAAGTCTCTGAACAAGGTAATTGAGGCTAGTATCCTTTTTACTATTTATAAGTCCATGTAAAGACATATGGGAACTCTTGACAAAGTGTAACAAATTATGATTTTTCTTGTTGAGTACTTACCTTGCAAATCTATAATTTTTTACCTTCTTCTATAAAAATGGGTTATGAATCTTCACCCTTTACCTGATTATTTACCTTCACCTTTCGGAACTAGTCATTGGGGGTTGAATATTGAATCCAAAGTGACAAGACCCTTTGGTAGTTTTTTTGTCCTCAGTTGTGCCACTTGCTCACCAAACTGCTACTCCATTTTGTCTTGATTCCTAGAGGAGAACTCATATTCTTCTTGTAGAAAGTTCACAATTTGTTGATAATTTTCAACAACTTGCCAACATGTGTTCTCTTCTGGGACTACTAGAATTACAAAAACCTTGATACGGGGTTGATACTTATAGCTCTTGATACTCTCTACACCATCAAATGCAGCCCCAATTACTGCCAATCTATTTGCTGCTTCATTCTTCTTTACTTGGGATGGAATTGATGTTGAATGCTTCAAAATCATCGATGAGGTCCCTACCCAATTCTTGTAGCTCTTTAATAGATTATTCTTGGAATAATTTTTTCCTTGTACCTGATTAGAAATCAGTTCACTATCACAAAACACTTGCAAGTTCTTTATACTCCTTTTCCTTTCCCAATGAAGTCCATTGACCAAAGCCTCATAATCTGCTATATTTTTTGAACAAGAAAATTGGAAGTGAAAAGATGACTAGTATTTCATACCTTGAAGTGAGACAAGCATAGATCCTCCTTCATCTCCTTGCTACTTCTTGAGACATCAAAGAATAATTACCATACCTCATTGTCATCTTTGTGGTCTGGCTTAATTATTTTGGGGGAGAGGATGACTTTCCTCATGAAAATAGTAGAATCATAGCTCACATTCCTCCATCTCCTTATGGGGGTCAAAATAATTCCTCTTTTTCATCCACTCATCGAGGGTCAAGTCTGGTATACACCCCACCTTTGTATCTACTTCACAAGTGCTTTAGAGGTCATCCTAATTAAAGGCTGAACTATTGGCATTGATTGGACTAGGTACATAAGACTCAATATCGTAATCTACAATGGGATTAGATCTGATTGTGGCCTTAGCTCCATAGCATGCTCTAAAAAGAATGTTTGACCAATCATAAGACAAATCGCCTCCAATATTAGCAATGAAGTCTCTTGAAAAACACAATGCAAAATGTGGTGGCAAGTCTATGACTGATACATTGTGCAATACACTCATATTGGGGCAGGCATGCCGTGTGAGGCTAAAATATTTGATTACTCAAACAGTTGTCACAATTTTCCCATCCAATTGCAAGACCCAGTTGATCGGCTATTTGTTTTGGCATTACATTACTACTTTCCCCCAAATAAATCATGCAATTATGTACCAATTTTTCCCCAATGATCAATGAAACTTATAATGGAGGAGGATTTTGATTCTTACCTTGGTTTTCTCCATGGTTTCCCTCAGGATGAGCCATATTGGTAAGCACTTTCTCTTGTTGGTTAGGGGGTTCATTTGAGGTTGACCAATTGGTTTCCCTCAGGCTGAGCCGTATTGGTAAGAACTTTCTCTGTCATTTGATGAATCCCACATTGAAATGTTCACATTTTTCTTCTTCATTTGTTTAATGATATCAAATGAGCTATCCTTTTACTACCCCTTACCTATTACATTTTCCTGTTGCACATGGGTTGTTACAATTGGTGCCTGAGTGGGTTTGGAAGGTGGCTTGGGATGAGTCTACACATTGGGAGTTGTACTTTGAGTGCTAATACCTTTTGGAGCAATGGAGGGTTGAGGATTACCTAATTTTTGTGATTATCCCTCTCTAATATTCCTTTTCTTGGACCGTGTGTGTTGGAAGCTACACTTTAAAAAGGGGCTTGATTCATACCACAAAAATCTTCAACTTGCCAATTGACAAGCATAGTTTCACTTGGAGGTGCCTCTTGCTGAGATCCTTGCTACTAATTTTCTTCTTGGTTAGACTCTTGTGACACACCAATGGTCTCTACCATTAAGGTCTGGTTTAGTGCAACATTAAAGAACATTGATTGGTTATGGGGTTGACTGCATGGGAAACACTAATCATATTCTTGGGCATGTTTTTTTGTGTTGGAAATAATGTCCTTGATGTTGAAGTTGTCTTTGGATCATATGACCTGAAAGGTCTAGCAGCTTGAGGTTTTCCTTGGTTTTGATTTTGATTTACAGCCTGAACTGGTGACCTATTTTTAATATGGGGGTCTAGCATGATATTGAGTCTTCTGAGGCTGGTATGGCCTAAAATTTTGAGTTTGTTGCCTTTTGATAGTTACTAAATTATTCCATAGGTTCTGCAGCTGCTTCATAATTTCTTGAAGCTCTTTCGAGGTTCTAGAGGATGAGGTGGAGGCTTCAGCTTAACCCTAATTCCTAGGAGTAGGTAGAGGAGATAATGTGGGTGCCTAACTAGTACTTAGATCTCCTAGTTCTGGTTATAGAGGCAAGGATGGCCTAAGAGCAATTTTTCCAGCCTAAATTAAACATTTTTCAGCTCGTATGGAAATGTTATAGGTTGCAGGTAAGTTGGTGCCTCCCATTGATTGAATCATTAAAGTAATATTATAATTTAGAGCTCTAAGAAAGTATAAGAAAGAACCTTCATCTATGGGCCTTACAGCCAATGGAATCTGTGTCCCATGTCCTTTGAAATCTGAGGTTGAAATCTGTCAACTGCTCACGAAGGTACCTCTTGATTGTTGTCAGTTTCTCTAACAGGGATAGATTATCTCCCTTCTCTCCAAATGATCATGAAGAGCTTTGTATAGATGGTCCCAAGTTTGAATAGATCCTTATGTTAGACTCATGAACCATTGTGAAGCTTTACCATTGAGTGAAGAGGCTATTAACTTGAATGCAATGTCCATCTCATTGATCTCATGAATTACACAGACATTTACAATGTCTTGAATGTGGTCACTAGGAGAAGTCTGGTTTTCTCCTGTGCAATATGGGATGCTCTTTAATGCTTCTAGTGGGACTAGATTTTGTGCATTGAGGGTGAGTGGGGGATGGTGCCATTGAAATCAACGTAAGGATTCGGGTGGTTGTTCCATTGTGATCAGCCTGAGAACCCTTGTTGATTGAATGAATGGCTAACCCAGAGGAGGAGGTTGAATTGACAAGGTTCTATTTGGTGGAGATGGAAACCTCTAGGCTCTTCTCCCCCTTCCCCTTCTATCTGGGGAAAAGTGTACATAGAAAAATAGTCCCTCCTCTCTGGTTCATGACCTTATATGTATTCTTCTCATGAACTTGAAAGCTTGGACTATTGAAACTAGTAGATTCTGATTCTTTTGGAGTCATTAGATGTGTAGGTTCAAAGTTTCTTAGAAGATAAAATAACAGGAAGTGCACATCAATCATACTACAATAAAGATAGAGACTTCTTTGTCCCATTGGGCGTGCCAAAAATATTAGTGCAGAATCACAACACCCTTGAATGTCTACAACTAGATGGGTTGAGACTTTCAGTGTGATTCACAAAATGGAGCACCTATCAATGTTTGGACCTTGTGAGTTGAGAGAGAGCTCTCTGGATTAAGGTAGGTTCCTATTCCTCTATCCAAGTACACACAAACTAAATTTCAGAAGATCTATTCCAAACCTACTCTATCTTTCCAAGGATACATGGCTGAGAAAATGCAAGAAAATAAACCTAAGCTAATGAGGTGATGCACCAAAGGAATGTTAGACACCCATTTTGTAATTTAACACAAATCATGGAAATGCAATACAAACACCATGCATAGATAACCAAACTACAATAAGAGATTGGAAAGACAACAATGAATACATGAGAGGGTTGAGAACCATCAACAGACATATATATTATTGCTCATGAGTTGATACAATATATTGTAGTAGACAATAAGAAAAAATTACATTATAACCCGAATGAGAGGTTAGGAAAGCTCCACAAATCCTTCTGTGAACAAAAGAAGAAGGGAGGGTGAAAAAAATAGAAATTTCCAACCCTTTACAATAAGCCCCGACCCTTCCTTTATAGATTCAACGCAAAGGCAAGAAGGAGAGAGAGGCCGAAAAAAAAATTTGAAAAGCTCAAACCACTAGCCATCAATGCCTCCTGTAAATATGCCCCAAATTTTTCATGTCTGCATCGATTACTTGTTCAACGTATTGAAGGAGGATGAATGGTTGATCAAATGAAAATTTGATCTGGTTGTTGGAGAAAAAAAGATCTTATATTAATGGCATGAAGATGTATTTTGATTTTTTTCCCCACCTAACTTCTTCGAAATTAAAGTTTCATATCTCCATGGCAAGACGGGGTTGAGACATTTCCAATGGTGCCAAATTTGTATGATTTCGAGCACTAACCCAGTTATCAAAATGGGTGTTTTTAAAACTGAAGACATGGAGGAGATGGCGTATGTTTGGGGACCACATTTGGATTTTTAATTTTGAAGTTGTGTTTTTACTGACATGTGGTATCTTCCATGGCTTTCCTAGTTTCCTCATGTTTTGGATAAGTCCTTTTTCTCGGTGGGGCCATACATCTGACGAGGGACACATGGAAGCTTTGCACTTGTTTGGAAACCTTCCCCAAATTTTACTATTGAAGTAGCTTTGTGCTAACACTTGGATCCCTCTGCTAGCCTATCTCTACTTTGACTATTCAACCCCAACCTTGTTCCTTTATTGGACCTGAGACACATGGAAGGTCCGCGCTCATTTGGAAACCCGCTCAAGATTTTACCTTTGAAGGAGCATCAGGTTTACACATGGAAGCTGACGTAGGATCTTGGACTTTTAAATGGCTTCTCTTACTTTTTTGGGCCCTAAACACGTGGCGAGCTAGTGGTAATTTGGGGATCACCATTTGGGCCATGCCTTTGAAATTGTGCTTATGCACACGTGGCACCGTCCACTGGTTCTCTATACTTAGTCAATTTTACGTCCACCCTGTCCACTTTTGACTTTTAGTTGTTGACTCTACCCGTCTTTTAGTCTGGGACACGTGGAGGCCTAACGCTTGTTTGAGTTAGCCCTTTTGAATTAAATCTTTGGAAGTGCACCAATGAGGCATGTGGAGGCTTCTGATGAACTCTTAATACTTAGCCAATTTTGTCAGGCTCATTCAAAATCATTTACAAATCCCGAAGACATTGAGCCTTATCTGTTTCTTCTCCTTTGAGCCTCTGGTTTCTTTGAAACTATTTTCTATTTTCTTCTTGCCCAACCTGCTATTCTATTGTAGAGAACACCTACAACCTATTTTTTGGATTTTAAATGTGTGCTCGCATGATAGAACAATCCCTTGGATTTATTTCCTACACGAGGTCGTGTTTGATCAATTTTTCTGGGGGGAAATAAAGATAACACTTCCCTTTAGTGGAAATGGAGTTTGATCAGATAGATGTGAGTAGGCATTCAGGACACTTAAGGAATGACTTACGAAAATAAATATTGTAAGTAGTGCTAGATCAATTTTTGATGTGTAATCACAACAACCCTAAATTTCTACAACTTGATGGGTTGAGATCGTCATTGTGATTGCATAACATGAAGCTTTTCCCAAAGTGTGGGACTATGCAATCAATTAGAAAAGCTCTTTGGATGAAGGTCGGTTCCTATTCCTCTAATCAGGTGCACACATTAATTTACAGAAGGTCTAATCTAAAATCTACTCTAACTTTACGTAGGAGGCAAGGGTAAGGATATGCAAGAAATAAAACCTAAAATAACAAGGGTGATGTACAAAAGGAATGTTGAACACTTTGCTTTCTTTGCAATTAAAACAAACCATTAAAAACTATAACACACCACCACCATGCAGTGATAAACAAAACTATAATGAGAGATTGGTTGGATGCAATGAACACAAGAGAGGCTTGAATATCATCCACAAACTTATCTTATTGATCCGAAAATTGATACAGTGCATTACAGTAGCCAAGAGGCAAAAATTGCATTACAACTTGAATGGAGGTTTTTACTCTAAAAAATCACTTGTAGACAAGGGAAGAAGGAAGGGTGCAAAGGAAAAAATGTCCAACTTCTATAAAATTACACCTCCTTACAAGATATAGGAAGAATTAGAGAGGGAGAAGAGAATAATCTTGAAATCCTACTCCAAGCACCTAAGAAAATGCATTAAATTTTCCTAGAACAATGATGGGTTCAACTACAAATCCCATGCCTCCATGTTTTGTTCCTTCTTTTTCGGAAAGAAAGGAAGCCCATACTTCATTATGGTGGTAAGTGAGAAGCCTGACAACTTAAAAAATGGTGGACTATATTTTTTTATTTTGGAGAACTTAGTCCCAAATCCTTAAAACATCCAGTTTTTAGTTGAATAACAGACATCGAGATATTTCAAAAAGTCCTCTCTTGCTCAAATATAAGCTTCCAGTCAAAATTATGATTGTCTAAAGTTTAGGGTTGGGCGTTCCACATGGGCTCTCACAATTTTTTAAAAGATCTAAGAATTTAAAATTCTTGGTGGGATTCATGATTCATCTTTCATTGAATTTACCTTTCACCAATCTTTTCCGAACTACTTGGGTTTGGAGTCTATCCGTGCAAGATCGATGTGGAAGCCCCACGCATTCTTTATATTTTTTCTACCTTTTAGGGTCCTCGGAAATACAATGTGCCAACACTTGGCACCGTCAGTGAACATGTTCCTTTCATTACCTTGGGTGAGTAAAGGGCCCCATTATATATAATGTCAAAGAACTTTTTTGGGTGGGACCTTTATAGTTAGCTCCACGTGGAAACCCTATGGGTTTCCAAGACTTTATCCCCTCCTCTCACTTTTGAAGTGGTGATGATGGTTGGACACTTGGCATCGTTCGTGAGCCTTCTCAGCTTTCTTTGTGTTTTTTTGCTAAGTCCCTTATGTTTAGGAGAAACTATCTTGGACCCTAGACACATAGAGGGTCATCTCACATTTTGGGACCTACCTTTGAAGTTATGCTAATGAGGCACGTGGAGGCTTCCATTGGCTCTTCCCATGCTTACAGTTTTCAACAGTCAGTTTAAATTTCTTGGGTTCTGACCACGTGGAGAGCCTACATTCATTTGGGAACCCACCTTTGGATTTTACCTTTGAAGTTATGCTGATGGAGGCATATGGAGGATTTTTTTGGCTCTTCCCATGCTTAGACTTTTCAATGATCGGTTCAAATTTCTTGGGATCTAACCATGTGGAGATCCTGCGCTTGTTTGGGAACCCGTCTGTGGATTTTACCTTTAAAGTTACGCTGATGAGGCACGTGGAGGATTCCATTGGCTCTTCCCATGCCTAGAATTTTCAATTATCGGTTATGCCTTTTCCGAGCTCTAACCATGTGGAGAGCTTGTGCTGATTTGGGGACCTGCCTTTGGATTTTACCTTTTAAGTTTCACTGATGAAGCACGTGGAGGCTTCCGCTTTTATCACACCTTTTGAAGGTGCACTGAGATGACACATGGCACCTTCGGTGGTTCTTTTTATTTTCTTTGAGTCGACTTGTTCTAGGCTCGATTTTGACTTACCAAGTTATCTTTCTTCATATTTCCAACCATCCATTTCCCTGAGATCCCCAAAAATGTGAAGTCTAAAAACTTCGAGCCTTTCTCCATTTTTTCACTTGAGCTTTGGTATTCTTACAAATTTCCATTGGCCATTCATTTTCCCACCTTCTATTGCCATTGTAGAGCCTACATGTAACCTGATTGTTAGATTTTAAATGTGGGCTCGCGTGAATGAAGTAATCGATTCATTTCTTCAGTGTGGAAGGTTGTGTTTGATAAAAAATTTCTTTAGGGAAAAATTAGATAACATCAACAATGGGATTTCTTTGTGTGTACAAATGCTTCTTTGGTAGGGTTAAGAGACGTTTTGATGCAAGATGTTTGTTTGGTACCTTTTGAGTCTTGTAAACTCAAGGATTATGAGCTGAACTATCTAAATGATAAAGTTGAGCTTGTAGCAGTTGTGCATGCTTTGGTTTGATGGATGCATTTTTTGTTAGGAAGAACGTTCATTCTCAAGACATATCATTTTAGCCTATGAAATGTCTTCAAAAATCACAATCTCAATGCCCGTCAATGGCATTGGATGGATTTGTTATGTGAGTATGATATGGAGATAGACCATGTGAAAGGGAAGAATAATTTGGTTATGTCTACATCAGTGGATACAGACTTGAAGAGAAGTATCTTACAACAACTTCCACATGACAACTTCTACCTTTCAGTTAGAGCAGAGATTGAGTCTGAGAGACCCCTTGAGGGGAAGTATGAGGGATTTTGATTAGATTTATGTACCTAGGGATGGAGATTTGAGACATATCATTGTTTTAGAGGCACGTCGTGTACCCTATTCAACCCATCCATGGGTGAAGAAAATACACACCACCTTGAGATAGTTGTACCATTGGAGAGGAATTTAGAGAGAAATAGCTACATTTGTGTCTCATTTCTTGGAGTTTCAATGGGTGAAGGAAAAGCATCAGCATCCTACTAGCCTTCTTTACCTACATGCTATACTGGAGTGGAAATGGGACACAATTTCCATGGACTTCATAGTGGGGCTACCTACGATGAGATACTACCATGAGGCCATCATGGTCACAGTGGATGGATTGAAGAAAGTGGATCATTTTTCTCTCGTGAAGACAACCTATATCGTGAGTGAGTTGGTATGACTATACTTGAATCAAGATTATTTGTGATGTTGATCCTTTGTACACCTCAAATTGTTAGACTACTATGTAGTATTCTCTTGGTACAAGAATTAATTTTAGTACAACCTATCACTTTGAGATAGATGGTCGGAAAGAGTAGGTGAATAAATTTTAAAGGACATGCTTTTGATGTACATCATGGATCATCAACCAAGATACGAAGAGTATTTGTACTTGGTTGAGTTTTCTTATAACAAGATTTTTAAGAGTTCCAGTGATATGGCATAATTTCAGGTGTTATATGGAACGGAGTGCAAGAATCCACTGATTTGGGACATGTAAGATAATAGAATTTCTCTTGAGCCAGCTTTATTATTAGATATGGGGTAGCAGGTTGTCTTGATTAGACATTGGATGTAGGAGGCAGAAGATAGGAAGAAGAAGTATGCAAATCATAGGAAAGTTGACCATAATTTTACGGTGGGCACAAAGGTGTTTCTTCATGTCAAGCCTCATAAGAGTCCTATCCTCTATGGAAAAGGCTCTAATATACCTTCGAGATTTGTGGGCCCCTTTGATATCTTGAAGTGGATTAATCCCTGTGCCTACCATCTAGCTTCTCCACCCAGCTTGACTCACATCCATGATGTGTTCCATGTCTCTGTCCTTAGGAGATACATTCCATATCTTTCTCATGTATTGGATTAGAACACATTGCAAGTGGAGGAGCAAGGGTAGGTGATGGTGGAGCCCAAGACCTTAAGCCTTTAAGGCTGAGAGATTGATCAAGTATGTGTCTATTAGGATCGATATGATGAGACATAAACTACATGGGAGGATGCCACACCTTTGAGAGCACATTTTCCAAACTTGTTCCAGTGACTTCTAGGAGGAAGTTGAGTCTAAGGGGATGGGGATGTAGTGCGCACTCCTCTTTGAGAGTTATCTTACTATGATTTTTTCTTACTTTGGATTCGAGGCATGGAAGTTTTTTATCATATTTGATTAGTAGACATTGATAGATGGACATTACTATAATTTTATTAGCATATTTGATAGAAAATATGGATGTTTAGACTTTTGACATGTTGTGATTTGGATGATCGATTAATGTAAGGATTGATACTTCAATATTGATAATGATTTAGAGTTACTAGTTTATATATATACTGACACATTGGGTTATGACATATAGATTGTTGTTAAATGATCCAACTAGTCTTGTGATCAAATTATTATTGAGGAAATGATGGAATTTAAATATTTTAGGATTATAAAAAATTGATGAAATTTATTAGTCTCAGTGATGATTTATTTGTGTTGTTTGATGATGTGAGTAGATACGTGTATAATAATTTTATTTTCTTGATGTTATTGATATGGACATGAGGAAAAAGAGGGATTGCTTTGATTTTTGCAGGAAATTATAACACAACCAAAAAAAGGGATATGAGACAAACAATGGAATAATTTTGGTTATTGGCAACTTGTGTTTTCGTATGTTATTAAATTTGTTAGGAGGTCCACATTTGGGGTGGCCTCAAATGTGACCATGGATAAATGTGTTGTTTTCCCTTTTCATTTTAATTAATTTTTTAGTATGTTAATTATTATTGTAAAGTGTTTGAATTTATTATAGTTTGTTAATGTGCTCTTATTTAAGTTGATTAATCATGTTAATAAAAGTAATGTTGGATGTTACTAAGGGGTATTTAATTTTGGTAAATTGTCTTTGATTTTATTATGGATTTGAAAAGGATTTTATTGGTTTTGGTGATGTGTATTCAACCTTGCATGTAAAACACGAATTTTGTCTTAAGGGCCACTTTTGGAGGCTTATGGAGCATATTAATCTTATCCCACACCTCTTAAAATCACCTATAAACTTTACCTATGCAGTAAGGGGTCAAAAATAGGCCCCATTATGTGATTTGGAAGGTAAAAAGGTGAAATTATTAAACCTTCTTATATGAGCTTTTAATTTTGTCCTTTGGAGTATTGTTATGGTTTATATGTGGAAAGATAACTTGAGACATTCTCACCCATCAATTTATGAGCTTTGGGCTTGTTATTTAACCATGTGATCTGGAGTGGAGGAGAAGTGATGTGGCATCCTACATGGAGCCACATCACCACTCTCTCCTCACTTTCTATTTATATGTTGTTTTGAATTTTCGGGGATTACATGTTTTATTTTGAATCTTGCATTTTGGAGGAGCTTGTTGTGGAGTGCTTGTTCAAAGCTTGTAATATTGGTTTTTCCTTGTGTTGGACTTGGAAAATCTTGGAGCTTGTGCTTGTGGTTTGGATATTTCTTGCAATGGAAAGGTAGGTACTTCACCCATGAATTTTTATGTTTATTTTTTTCATAAATAGTTGTAAATGAATTAATGTTGTGTATTTTTGTTTTGAGGATAAAATGACCTTAAGGTTGTGTAGGAGAAAGACAATGGGGATTTATTAAGGGAGGGATAACAATTTATATTATGGATTTGAAGGGATTGTTTGGTTGGGTGTCCAACCTTGTGATGATAAGAAATATTTCTTATTTATCTTGATATGTTTATTGAGCGAGGGAGAAGAATTGAGGGAGACATAAGAGAAATGGAGGGAGGGATAAGATTTTGGTTGTTGCTCTATGAATGAATTTTTGGAGGATTTTAAGCTGGAAACCTACACCCATTGGGAGGCATAAGTGATTCCCCACGTTTTTTCTCTCCCTTGGATTGAATTTGAGCCTTTATGCTTGGGAAAATTATATGTTTGTTATTATTATTGTTTTGTTCTTGTTGTGTTGAAATTTTGTGTGAATGGTTGTTGTTTAAGCCTTGTAAATGTTGCCATGGTTGCTTTATACCCCTTATTGCTTCACTATTGGGGCTTGGGGATAAATGAGGAGGATGGTTTCTCCTTCTCATTAGATTATAGGTTTGGTGGAGAGCATTGTCTACTCCCGTTTCTGTTGTTGTTGTGTTTGGATATTGATTAAATGGAGTAGATCAAGTTAGAATTTTCCAATGTTTTTTGTTGAAGAAATTCAAAGAAAGAGATAATTATTTTTGTAATATTTGGCCATGTTGTTTCCGCTTAAGTGGAAGGCTTGTATACTCTTGTATTTTAAAAGGAGTTTCTTGTAAAATTTATTATCATGTTATGTATTGGAAGTGATTGAAGAAAGAACTTTTGAAATTTGTAATTTATTGAAAATGTATTTCTCTCAAATCTAGAAATAAAATCATAGTTGTTTTTCCTTTCCTTTGGTGAAATTGTTTTGTTTGTATTGAAAGAATGTATGAAAGCTATACTTGATTTTTCTTTTTGAAATGGATATTATTATTGTCGTGAACTGAAAATAGACACATTATTATTGTGATAGTAAGAGTTAGTATATTAAAAATTTTAAAATATATTGGCATGACAATACCCTTGTATGTAAAAATATGAAGATATTGAAATACAATATGTTTAAACTAAAGTAGGAAACAATGATCGTTACTTCAATGTAATTGGGTGTGTATATAAATTTGATTGATTATCTTAAATTTGGTTTAAAATGAAGAAATGACATCAACCTATCAACTATTGATTGTAGGAACCATAATAAAATTTAATATTACCACAGAAACCATCCCAAGTACAAAATATACTAGAAAATACACGACAATGAGGTCATATTTTTGGGAAATAGAATCCCCACCCTATGCATAGTGGTGGTTTCATAACCTCCCCCTGTGCAGAGTAGTGGTTACATAATCACCACACAAGACAAGGTGGTAGGTACATGACCACCGACCAGCTCAGGGTGGCGGTTTTGTCGCTTTTGACAGAAAAATTAAATTTATGATTATGCAAAACTTGAGATGAATTCAATTAAATTCATAGCTTTCAAACTATAAAATGGAACCACCGGTAACCTGTAAATGAAAAAATCCATTCATCTGAGGATATAAATTCATTTATGGGAACCAAAATGTGTATAATCTCACATATCTAATGAAATAGGGTTTTTCCCAAATAATGAACCTACAGAATGTAAATAACCAAATAGAAAACCTAGATTCTTGGTGGAATCTCTACATTAAAATGATAAGGAACCTTCCAATAACAAACCCATAAATAAACTAAACTAGATAAATAATGGAGTGGAGGAAGTTCTCTCCTTTGGTAAACTACATTCCAAGAAATTTCTCCATGGTTTGACTTCTTGCTTCCATGGCTTCCACTCCTCCAACCTACAAATTAAAATGGGAAAAATGAATGATTTAGGGTAAAATAATTAATAAGAAGACCCCATAAGGATGTTTAGGGTTCATTTGAAAATACCTAGATCCAAGGGTGCATATGCATTTAATCTAAGGGTTGAGGATCAACGCTACACATTTCAAGTTGTAGGACCTTATGGGGTTGGGTAACTTTTAATTAAGGTATGGGTATCTAATGATTGGGGTGACTTAATGCTTAGAGTAAGTTGAGACTCTAGCCTTAGGTTATTAAGTAAATAAATGACATTGGTCTAATAATGATAACTTGTATAATATTGTGAAAGGGGTAACTTATATAATGAATTGTAGGGGTTAATTAATTGGAATTTAAAATGTTTAGTTAGATAAACTCATGAGGGTAATTGTTGTTAATTTTTGTGAGAAGTAAGTATTAAACTAACTTCGGAAACATTGACCTAGTTAATATTTTAAATAAGGCGAGTTAGCGAAAACCCTAGAAAGGGATTTATCCCAAAGTGGCCTTGGTGTAAATTAATAATATTAATTATTAATTTAATATTCAACAACGTTTCAAATGTGAGAAATTTATTAAACAAGAGTTAATTAAACCAAGTTGATAATATCTTGTTGAAAACCTGTTAAACAAAAAAATATCCCATAATTTCCTTCATTAATTTTTGAGTTTGTATTGGGTTTTGTGCATTGAAAATGTGGGTGTTACACAAATACTATCTAAAACACCTAATCTGATATAAGAAAAGAAGTTAATAATGAATTTTCTAATAATTTTTTTCATCCTATAAAATTCCTCACATTTAATAATGCAAATAGAATAATATTTCCATCTACTTTGTCTTCTTCTAGACAATAACTTGAAATGTATTCATCATGAAATTTAATGTTATATTTAAAACATCCTAGTATTGTAGTGTCTTTTTTCTGTGGTGGTGGTGGGGGTGGGGGGGGGTGTTAGGTGATGTTAAAGGTTTTCATAAGGAATCTCTAATTTATTTACTATTTATATATGTTTAATTCATACATGTTAATACAAAGGGCTAGTACACCTACCATAAAATATTTTGTAACCTAGGTACTTCTTACATTAACTACCAATAAATCTATCAACATAGTTATGAACATCTCGACATATTCATTTCAACTTAAATTCCTCCCTTTACAACATACAACATAAAACACCATAAACTCTAGGTTAGGCAAATAAATTCTAGGATTCATTCTCATGTAATAGAAACCAAAACATAATAGATGAATCATTACTTAAAATTTAGTTTAGTTTAGCATATGGTTTTGAAATTATGCTATATAGAATACCCAATTTCCCAATGCAACCAAATTTTCTCTTAAAACAATATTTTACCATGCTCATCTCTCATGACATCATAATATTTATAGGGAATTTGAAAATTTATCTACTTGACCTATTTAATAATTTAAATATGTGGTTGATGATAAACTTGATCATGGTCATTATACAACATTAACAATTAGATAAATAGTAACTCTAAGAAGAGAATTATAGTAGCTTAAAAACATCATTGAGAAAAAGTCCATAAGAATGGTATGAAGCCAAAGAATGAGATTATAATTTCTCAGAAGTTCCACCATAAGAGAAGGGTTGTCCTAATATTGAGGTTTCACCATACAAGAAGGGTTGTTAGAATCTTTTAAAACTACACAATAAGAAGGCCCACTACATGCAATGTACATTATATATCAAAATAAAAAAATAAAAATAGAAAATACTATTGTAGAGGGAATTCGCACTTTCCATTTTTTCTTCGTAGACTCATTAAGGGGAGAAAAATCACTTTAGACAAACCTTTTCATTTGAATGACTTGAAGGGTGTGTCTTCTTTTCAATAAACTTAGTAATATTATCCTAAAAAAAGGGATGAACACAAGTATAAATGGAGCATAGCATAGGCAAGGCCATTGTAATAAGGCTTGCAATTTGATGTTTTGTGGACCCTTTTTTCATATTATAACTTGATTTTAAAATTTAAAAATATATTAAACAGTAAATTTAGACCAAAAGAATTTTATTTCAATTGTAAATATCATAATTTATATTATTTGCAAACAATATATATTTATTAGTAACTTCATATGTATGATATATACTTTAGTAAAATTAGAATGTAACTTGTAATGACCCATGCCATTGACAATTAGATAGATTGTAACTCTAAGAAGAGAACTATAGTAGCTTTAAAACATCATTCAGAAGAACCCCATAAGCATGGTATGAAGTCAAATCATCATTATAATTTCTAATAAATTCCATCATATGCGAAGGGTTGTCAAAACATTCAAGTTTCACCATACACAAAGGGTTGTTAGAATATTGTAAAACTGCATAATAAGAAGGCCCGCTACATGTAATGTACATTATATATCAAAACATACAAATAAAATTAGAAAATATTATTCTAAAGGCAATTGGCACTTTCTAGTTTATCTTCGTAGACTAATTAATGGGAGAAAAATCACTTTAGACAAACCTTCTTCATCGAAATGACTTGAGGGGTGTGTCTTCCTTTCCATAAATTCAATAATATTATCCGAAAAAATGGGATGACCACAAGTTTAAATAGAGCACAACATAAGGGAGGCTATTACAATTAGGCTTGCAATTGAATGGTTTGTGGACCTTTTTCATATATATTTGTTAGTTTCTTCAAACATATAATACATAATATAATAAAATATAATATATTTAAAATTAGAATGTTTTTATTCGTTTTAAAATATAAATAAAAAAATTGTAGAGTGATTTTTGTTTGAAAAATTTATTAGTAATTATTAATTTATCTTAAAATATAATATTATGGAATATGTTGTATTTTTTCATTTTCCTTTTAAATACCGTTAAATATTATTTTATTATTTATTTCATTTGGACTATATTCTTCATTTCAAAATTTTTATTTATTATTTATTTGATTTAGATTATATTCTTCATTTCAATTTTGTAGCAACTAGAAATCAAAATGTTTCAAACAAAGATTAAAGGATTTTGATGCAGATAAAAATCTAGTTACAAACTAATTTTTTTCTTACATTATTTTTGTTCAATCATTTCTTAATATTCTTATTCATTTTCCAATGAAGGATATTTGAGTTTTTAGCATATCTGTTGAGTTAACGTAGCCGATGATCATTGTTAAAAAAATTTAAAAATGAATTGAATGAATGAACAAATCTCGTTTTTTTATCTGATTGACAATTATAGACTTGAAATTAGCATTTGTATTTATGGAAAATTGCAGAGAATAGTTGATTAGGAAAATGAAGTAACCTGTAAAGATCTGTTCATATTCTGACGTTATCTGACGGCCCGCCGTCATGCACAGATGTCTATTTCGCCATTCTACAGTCTACGCTTCAATACTTTTTGTGGAAGCATACGCTGTCAGATTTTGTATTTTGTGCAGCTTAAAGAAGAGAATAGCTACTTCATTTTTCTCAGTGGAAGAAATTATGATTGTATTTTGTCTAATTAAGAACTGTAACTCCGATGATTACGCCAAAGGCCTTTCTTAAACCGGATCGAACCCTGCTGCCGCTGAAACACGCCATTAAAATGGACAATCCGGATTTCATTGGTCTTTGAAGCACGTTCATATCTATGCCGTCCCTCTTGAAGTCGCTGTCGAAATGGTTTCCACTAACCAGAAACTTAGGCAGACGAGGATACATCTTTCCAAACCCGCCATTCGAAAACCGCTCGGCTCGACAGAATAGCACCTACTTATTTATGCCGAAACTTCAAACTACGATTTCGCTTCTCCTGACGCTTTTTTGTGGACACGTTTTCTATCGTGGATTAACTCTTGTTCTCGTTTTCTATCGTGAATTAACTCTTGATCTCGTAATAGAGTTTAGCTTGTGATTTAAGGACTTAGTTTGAATTCGAATTTGATTAGTATTTTCAGTTGACTACCAACCAATAAGTATTTTAATTTGATTACTTAACCATCTTTCTTGTTATGTCACTTATCATCTTCTTATTTGTTATAATTTTATTTTTCTTTATTTTTAAAAGTTTCTTATATTTTAGAAAAGAGTGTCTAATTCTCTGGGTGATGGTGTCGATGTAAGTGAGAACATTTAGGTTGGCCAGCTTCATCCTTTGTATTATAGGGACTTCATATTTTCCTTGTTTTTGTTCCTACTAAATATCATTGTTTGCCATCTTTTTCTTACCCATTTTTATCTGTATGCTCCATGTTGAAGTTGTTGTCGAAATGTGTTCCAGTTCCATTAACTAGAAATTTAGGTAGACAAAAATACGTCTTTCGAAACCCATTAATTGAATACCACTCAAAGAATACCGCTCGGTTCGACAAAACAACGCCTAATTATTTATCCCTACCTTACACGACGAATATAAAAGCATATTTATCGTTTTTCTTATGAATTGAGGAGAGACAGACACTAGGGATGATTCCACGGGAGTGTGAATTTTAAATTTTTTTCCTTTGTTTGCCCTCAATGTCTTAACTCTTGTTCTCTTTTTCTATCATAACTAACTATTGTTCTTGTAAAGGGCGTAAAGGTGTGGCCTGATGATGGGGCATGAGTGCTCACTAGCCACCTGCTCAAGTTCTAATCCCCCAAGCCCAGGGGACCGGGTACCCTTGCATTTGAAAAAAATATTGTTATTATAATAGTAATCTAATATGATTACGTAATGCTTGTTTATGTATCTCTTGTTTTGTTGCGAATAATCGAGCTTAAAACTTAAATGGTGGTCTACAAAAAGTTGCATTAAAAACAACTAGTGGTCTTGTAATAGTATTTTAATATGATTATGTAATGCTTGTTTGCACATCTCTTGTTTTGCTGCACGTGATTGAGCTTAAAACTGAAAAAATCGTCTACAAGAAGCAATCATTGTAGTTGGCTTTCGAACTTGGAACCTATTGGATTATCCTATTTTAATTTTGACCCCTTTATGCCGAAATCACAACCACATGAATTATGTGAGAAGATCGAGACGATATGGTGTAACAAATATAGGAGATATTATCTGGTTAGAAACAATCTAAACTATGGAAAAGGTGTGGGACATACAGGTACATAATTCCAACCTTTTTTTTCCAGCTTTCCACTCATGTCTTCATCTAATCTAATAAATTAAATGTCATCCAATCGAAAACCTTTACATTGTAAAATACAAAATAACAAAGTCTTGGTGTTTCAAATGATCAAACTGAAGAGGGGGATGGGAATGGCATGTCGTTTCCTTCCATCATACTATTATACATGTTGCAATATGAATTTTCCTTTTTGCTATATTTAATTTCTTGAAAATGTGGGTTGCCTTTCATTTCCATAAAAATTTCATCTTACATATTTACTTTGAATGTTCTCACTTTAAATAAGGCATCATATTCACTGCCCATAGACATTAGCAGAGGCCGTGGAGAAGGCCTATATTACAGAGGAGACACGGGGGAAGACGCAGTAGGCTAGAGACAGAGTTCGCAGCCATATCCAGCAGATGAAGGATGGTAGGTCGAAGGGGTTAGTTCCTCCTCCACGGGGTGGACAAAGTTCAGGGCAAGCTTCATTTAGGCCACCACAGCAGCAACAGCAGCATACCCGCCCACCTTACCGACCTCCTCAGAGATTTGATGCATAGAGAGGACATAGTATGGGGCCTCCTCCTAGGGGTCCCATTAGGACACAGGGTGCACCGAGAGCTCAGTCAATAGAAGCTCGTCAGCAGAGACCTTAGTAGTCCATAGCCAGTTCGTCAAGATCTATAGCTCAGACATCTGCAGTACCAGCTGGAGCTGCTTCCCACTGGAGAGGACCAGGTAGCTAATATGGTTGTGGTGTTGTGGGACATCATTAGAGAGATTTCCCATAGAACCCTAACAAGGGTAAGACGCAGAGCTCAGAGCCTACTATTAGAGTTATGGCACGGAGTCATCGGATCTACGCAGCAGTCGAAAACTGCCAGGCTGAGCACTAGAGTACTATGATTGAGACGACAGGTAGTGTTGGTGGTATTTCCACGTGTATATTATTTGATTCTAGTTCTTCTGATTCTTTTATTGCACCATCCTTAGTAGAGCATTGTAGGCTAGTGGCAGTTAGGCAAGGCCATAGTTGGGATGTTGAGATGGCTTCTGGAGCCAAAATTTCTGTAGACTCCTTAGTTAAGGAGTGTGTAGTGGATTTGGGACCCTTCACCACTACTTCTGACCTTCGGATCCTTCCATTAGGATCTTATGGCATCATTTTAGGCATGGATTGGTTGTATGCTCACAGAGCTAGAGTGGATTGTTACCACAAGACTATTGTTTGCATAGATGATCTTGGAGTAGAGTCAGTGTTATCAGGAGTTAGGAGGGCCGTATCCATTCGCACCATCTCCGCTAGGTAGCTTAAGCGGTGTGCGCGACGGGGTTGTCAGTTGTTTGCTATTACGGTAAGTGACAGGTCAGAGGATGAGTTGAGAGGACCTTCCCTCGATGACCATCCCATCTTATCAGAGTTTGCTGATGTGTTTCTAGGGGAACTACTGGGGTTACCTCCCCCATGTGAGATTGACTTCCATATAGATCTAGTTCTAGGCACAGAGCCTATCTCACGAGCACCCTATCGGATGACTACTCCTGAGTTATGTGAGCTCAAGTTACAGCTTGAGGACCCTTTGGAGAAAGGCCTAATCCATCCTAGTGTATCCCCTTGGGGTGCACCAGTGATCTTCATAAAGAAGAAGGATGGATCTCTTCGGTTGTGTATTGACCACCGTCAGATGAATAAAGTAATGATCAAGAATCGTTACCCCCTTCCACGCATTGATGATTTATTTGATCAGATGAAGGGGGCTACAGTTTTCTCTAAGACAGACCTTAAGTTAGGGTACCATCAGCTCAGGATTGCGGATACAGATATTCACAAGACAACATTCCGTACGAGATATGGCCACTACGAGTTCATAGTGGTACCTTTCGGTTTGACGAATGCCCCTGCAATGTTTATGAGTTTGATGAATGGGGTATTCAGGACCTTCCTTGATCGCTTCATTCTCATCTTCCTTGATGACATTTTGATTTACTCACGTACATGTGAGAAGCACGAGGAGCACCTTCGCCAGGTTCTTTAGTGCCTCCGTGAACAACACCTTTACGGGAACTTGGAGAAGTGTGCATTCTTTCAGCATGAGGTGCAGTATTTGGGCCACATCATTTCTGGGGAAGGTATCGCAGTCAACCCATCATGGATTGGCTAGCACCCACTAGTGTGACCGAGGTGCGTAGTTTCATGGGACTAGCAGGGTACTACAAGAGGTTTGTTTAGGACATTTCTCGGATTGCGCACCCTATCACTTCTCTTCAGTGGAAAGGGAAGAAGTTTGTATGGTCAAATAGATGTGAGCAGGCCTTTAGTACACTGAAGGAATGCCTCACGAGAGCACCTATTCTTGCAGTGCCAGATCCTCAGGGTGAGTTCTATGTTTGCACAGATGCTTCCTTGGTAGGACTTGGAGGTGTGTTAATGCAGGAGGGTAGAGTAGTTGCCTTTGAGTCTCGCAAACTCAAAGATTATGAGCTCAATTATCTGACCCATGACCTTGAGCCTACAGTAGTGCTACATGCCTTAGTGTGGTGGAGACATTTTCTTCTTGGCTGGAGATTTACACTCGGGACGGATCACTTGAGTCTTCACCACCTCTTCACGCAGCCCAATCTCAACGCTCGTCAGCGTCATTGGATGGAGTTACTCTGTGAGTATGACATGAAGATAGAGCATGTGAAAGGGAAGGATAATGTGGTTGCAGATGCCTTGAGTAGGCAGAGACATGTGGCTATGGCCACCTCAGTGGGCACGGATTTGCGGAGTAGGATCTTGCAGCAGCTTCCTCATGATAGTTTCTACCTTGCAGCCAGAGCAGAGATTGAGTGTCAGAGACCCCTTGAAGGGAGATTTGATGGATTTTCATTAGAGGTAGATGGCCTTCTCAGACAAAGAGGTCGGATATATGTACCTATAGATGGAGGCTTGAGACATGACATTTTGGAAGAGGCTCATCGTGCACCTTATTTAGCCTATCCTGGGGTGAAGAAGATGCACGCCACCCTCAGACAGTTGTATTTTTGGAGAGGACTTCGGAGAGACATGGCTTTATTTGTGTCATGATGTTTAGAGTGCTAGAGGGTGAAGGCCGAACATCAGCATCCAGCTGGCCTCCTCTATCCTCACGCCATACCGGAGTGGAAGTGGGACACCATTTCCATGGACTTCATCGTTGGGTTACCTACGTCGAGATACCATCACGATGCCATCATGGTCACGGTGGATAAATTGATGAAGGTAGCTCATTTTTCTCCAGTGAAGACCACCTATACAGCGAGGGCTGTGGCACGAGTATACCTTGATGAGATTGTCAGATTACATGGGATTCCGTGGAAGATCATTTACGACCACGACCCTTTGTACACCTCCCATTTCTAGACCACCATGTAGTATGCCCTCGGGATGAGGATTAATTTCAGCACAGCTTATCACCCTAAGACAGATGGATAGACAGAGAGGGTGAATCAAATTTTGGAGGATATGCTCAGGATGTACGTGATGGATCATCAGTCGAGATGGGAGGAGTATCTGTATTTTGTGGAGTTTGCATACAATAATAGTTTCCAAAGTTCTATAGGCATGGCCGCTTTTTAGGCTTTATATGGTAGAGAGTGCAGGACACCTCTTAGTTGGGATAGGATTGAGGACAGGGTTTCCTTGGGCTAGCATTATTACAGGATTTGGAGTGGCAGGTTACCTTGATCAGGAAAAGATTGCAAGAGGTGCAGGAAAGACAGAAAAAGTATGTAAACTAGCATAGGACAGATCGCAGTTTTGAGGTAGGCACGAAGGTGTTTCTTCATGTCAGATTGCATAAGAGCCCTATCCATTACAGAACAGGTTCTAAGCTTGCTCCTAGGTCTGTGGGTCCCTTGGCCTATCGTATAACATTGCCACCTAGCTTATCTAGCCTCCATGATGTGTTTCACGTTTCTGTGCTTAGGAGATATATTTTTGATCCTTCTCATGTGCTAGATTAGACCGCATTGCATGTGCAGGATCATGGGTAGGTGATGGTGGAGCCCGTACGCATTATAGAGCGCAGGACCCTAGGCCTTCGCGGTAGAGAGATTGATCACGTTCGGGTCCAATGGGACAAGTATGATGAGACTGCAGCTACTTGGGAGGATGCTACTTGTCTACGAGGACAGTTTCCACACCTTTTCCAGTGACTTCCAGGAGGAAGTCGAGTCTAAGGGGAGGGGGATGTAGTGCCCACTTCCCTTCGACCTCATTTTGTTTTGTTGTTTTTGAGACTAATTACTTCACTTATGGATTTATTATGGCTTCTTGATTTAGCATGCTAGTAGATATCATAGACATTGGACTGTTATTGATTTGATCTTTATATGATGCATATGGTTTACTGGTGGACATTTCATGATGATATTTATATATTTTTGACATGGTTATTTATCTTTAATTATGACATGTGATATGTTTAATCATATTGAGTAGAACTTGATAATTGGACTAATGTGATGATCGTTTTGACATAAATGAAATGTGGAATAGAAATGTGCTAGAAAGTGTAAGTGATATCGTACTTGCATAGATGATAGTAAATCATGTGTCGTTTATTTTAGATTATATTGTATAATTGGGCATGAATGTTTTAATGCGGCCAACAGGCCGAAGGAGGTATTTTCTGTTCTGCAGGTATATTATATTCACAACAATATTGGGGAGTGGAGACCAACCACATCGGAATTCGAGAAGAATCCAGCTAAGGTCACCATGGCAACAAGTAATTATGTGTGTGTTAGAATTATCTGGTTAAGGGAAAATTGTGACCTAGGGGTCATGTGTTGTTTTGTTTTATTTTTCTCTTTTTATTATGTTAGTATGTGTTGCTCTTAGTAAGTGAAATTTTACTTGTGTTATTATTCATATTCTTTGGATTGGAGTTTACCCCTTTGTTAGCCATGGGTTGTAGTGGGCTTAATTAAGCTAATTTGAAATTGTCCTAAACTAATTAAAGGATATGACCAAAAGAGAGTTCATTTATTAGGCTTGATTTACTTGGGATTTTGTGGGGATTGATGTGTGTTTGAGTTTTGAGTGTAGCACACTCTACCCCACATGGGAAACTCGAATTTGGCCTTGAGAGGCCAAATTTCAAAGCTTTTGAGACAAGTCAAACTTGTCCCACACCTCTTAAAACCCCATGCCAACCCTACCTATGGGTTGGAAGGCCAAATTTAGGGTCTTTTAGGTGTTTTTGGGGGGGATAAAAGGGTAAAATATTAATTGCATTTTCTTTCAAAATTTAATTTTTTCCTGTGGGGGAGTGGGCTTAGTTGGAGTGTGTAAGTTGCTTGCCTTTCTTTCAACCACTTATTAATGGTGCATTGGAATATGAAGTTGACCAAATGATGTGGAGTGGAGGGAAAAGGAGGTGGCATCCTACTTGGAGCCACATCATCCCTCCCTCTCTTTTCTCTATTTATTGGATCCTCTTGTTTGTTTTGGGGGTTGGATGTTTCATTTTTAGTCTTTTGTATTTTGGAGAGGAGAGGAATTTGAAGGAGTTTGTGGATTTTTGGAGCTTGTTGATACTTGTGGGAATTTTTTTGGAGCTTGTGGATGCTTGCTTGATCTTTGGAGGGATTGAGACTTCATACTTGGAGCAAGCTCTACCATGGAAAGATAGGAGCTTCACCTTTATTTGCATTATGTTTCCTTTTTGTTATGTGAATGTATATTTATGTTGTGTTGAATGTTGTTGTTTGAAATGCTTGTTGGGAATGGGTAGAATGCCTAAGTTGGGAGTGGGAGGAGACTATGGGGAGTTTATTTGAGGGAGGCATAAGAGATCATTTTCTTGAGGAGGGAGTTTGGGTTGGGTGCCTGCCTTGTAAGAGAAATGCTTGCATTTTCTTCTTGTTTTTACTTTGAGGGAGCCATAAGAGTTAAGGGAGGCGATAAGAGTGGATGGAGGGATAAGGGGTACTTGAGGGAGGCATAAGAGTTGTTTGGGGTATTGTGTGTTTGCATTGGAGGCTTTTAGGTTGCTCCCATTCCCATTGGGAGGCATAAGTGGCCTCCTCATACGTCTTACTCTTATGGCTATTCTTGATAAGCCTTGTGACTTGTTGTTGTGATTGTTTTCCCTCTTGTTGTGTTGTTGATCTTGTTTTGAAGGATTATGGAATGAATGTGAAATTTTATGTTGAGTTATGTGGAAGCTAGTAGTTGCCATGAGTTGGATTCTTCTCCCATTGTAATTTGGTTGGGGCTCGGGGGCCAATGGAGAGGATGGCTTCTCTTCTCCGTTGGGTATCTTGGTTGGGAGGAGAGCGTTGCCTCTCCCCTTATTTTGTTGTGAATCAAGCAAACTATTGGAGGAGCTACCTTGTTGATGTTTGAAGCATTGGAGCCTTATTGATGACAATGTGAAACCACCTTGTATGTTTGCCCACCTTGAGTGGAGGAAAAATGTAATATTGCTTTGTATTTTAGCTTCCATTATTGTAAATTTTGTTCCCACATTAAGTGAAAAATGTTGTAACAAGATGTTGAAGGAAAGTTGTATTGGATGTTCATTAGTAAGGTTGTAATGTGGATGAGAATTGAAAGTTGAAGGAAAGACAATTTATTTATTCTCCTTTAACTTGGCTTGGAACCTCATATGAGGATGTTGATCTTGTTGAAATGTTAGTAATTCTTACTCTAAAACTTAATGGAAATATGGTTGAAACCCTCTTGAGGGATGTTGAGAAATTTACCTTATATATATATATATATATATATATATATATATATATATATATATCATAAAATTCCATTTTGTTGCTTAAAAGAGATGTATTGAAAAAGTGGAATGTTAGTGTATTTTCTCTTCTTGCATTGTTGATGGAAAGACTTAAGTTTTTAGATAGCTTTCAATATGCCAATGAAGTAATTTTAGTTCTAGCTTTATTATGTTCTTTCCCATTTAAGAAATTATTTAAAATCCATTGTAAAACTATTTGCAAAATGTAAAAGGAAATGAAATCAAACCTACTTGAAATCCCGTTCAAATGGCTATTAGAATTGTGTAGCAAGGAAATTTTAATGCAAGAGACTCTAAGCTTATCAAGTCCATTAACCACATCCTCCTTAATGTTTAAGAAGGAAACTAATATTTTTAATATTACTCATATCTAAAGTAATACTAAAATTACTGAATTTATTATTATCAAGTTATAATTAATATCAATATACTATCAATATTTATTTTATATTAACAAAATATATGCTTGCATAATCTATTGCCAAGTAGATAATATTAAGTTATATATATACAACAAAACCTACGTAGCCATAAGAAAATAATAGGACTTCCCATTTCAAATAATTGCAAAACCCATCGTGCCTGATGATTGTTCATGCAAATGGAAAAGATCCACCTTTACGAGATTTTCTCTCACGAGTGAAATCATTCTATTTTTTCTAGCTGATTATAGGACCAAAAACAGGATTAGGACTGAGTCTTGGAACGCCGAAATGCACACTCCCATGATCAAATGATCTGTCAATGTAGCAATGAACATGTGCTTGCGGTATATTCGGTGATATGCCAACGACATCCTCTTCTACCAAGGTAGTATTCTCACGGAGATGTTTCATAGTATTTTTTTTCTTATCCACGGCAGCATAGCATGTCTTACAACAGACAAGATTTCTGAAACAATAGTTAGGACGCCATCTTGATTACATAGATTTTGAATTCAGGCTATCCTCGCAACATATCTTTGGTCACTGGATTATCCCTTGACCGATATTCAGACGTAAAGACTGATCTTGAAGGCGAATCCCAGTATTTAGGAAAGTTGAAAAAAATTCAAGTATTTGTTAAGCTAAGCATAACAACGAAGGTGGGATACACCTACTTTTTTTTTTTTTTTATTGGGTGTGCACGCCAAAAGGGACCTAGCTCTACAATCTATGCCGACTGTAAACAGATCCACTGACTGTGAGACTCTTGGCCATGAGCTACCTTGCAAGACAGGCAGAGGCCCTGAATCCCGATCATTGTAACACACCTCGTAGCACCCGATGACAGTGGAGGTAACGCCCTCACTGTCCCTTCCACTCAATCTTGATAAACTAACCTGAAGGCAAATCCCGAATTTGAAGATTCATGTCGATACTGAACAGCGTTGGATAACCTGCTTGTTGGCTGAGCACTCAATAAGAGCTTTGTTAACACTGCGAACCGCCTGCTGCCTGACCGACTACTGTGGCAGGTCGTGGCTCTGGACCACTATCCATGGATGCACCTCGCAGTGGCCAATGAAAGCTGAAGGTAGCACTCGCTGCTATCCACTCAGCTACTGTAGCTTCGTCTATAACGTTTTTTTTCTTATCTCTCGCGGCCAGGCCGTATAGTTAAGACCGGTGGGTAGACTAGACGTAGGAGGTGCATGAGTTTTTCTAATACATAAGTGAAATAAATGAAAACATGCAACCGGTTTGGCGTAGCTTGCATGTCAAGGAGAGGGATGGAAGTTTAATGCTTTGAGCAGGTGGCCATTACAGCCACCCACCTCCAACCATAAATTTCAAAATTCAAGCTTGAATGCTTTCCCACCTTAAAAAAACTCTTGTCCCTTTTGTTCAAAATTTCTGAATATTATGCTTTAAGTATATAGATTTACTTAATGTAATATTTTGATAAAATATATCTATGCATTTTAAATTTTGAAATTCAAGACTTACATGTCCTTTTATAGACTCCTTCTTAATCATGACATATTTTGGGAGCCTTAATTTAGAATGAGTTCGCCTAATCTTCTTGCCCCCCCTTTATATGTTCACTGTAGTACTATTACGATCATGACACTATTTGCAATAATTGTTTTCATTCTGACTCAGGCTCTTAAGCGGTTCCATTTAGAGCCCAACCATCTCCAAACTGACTTCTTGGATAATGACTTGGCTCATGACGTCGAGAATCTGACGACAATAAATAGTGCCGAGACAGAACTTTAGGGAGGCTCTTAGTCCTCCTAGCATGGAAGATTCTCTTTCCAGCATCCAGTCCGACACAATAACAAAGTGACCCGATTTAAATATATAGCAATTGTAAACTTGTTCTCTTAAATCTTGAATCTCACCCCAAAAAAAAAAAATTAGTCGTATTGTTTTGGGTTATATGTTCGTGGAAGTAAGTTCTTGATCGTCGTCGTCCTTCGTCGTTCATGCGGCGTTACATTTTGGTATCAGAGCCGGGGGTTCGAAGCTTGGACCCTTGGGCACACGCAGAAAATCATGAAATGTGAACATTTAACCTAGTGCAGAGTTGAATTTTTGTTTTTAATATATAAAACCATAATGTTGATAATTATAGGAAACAACAAAATCTAGAAAATTGACACAAGATCTAGAACAATGAACTAACTCTCTACCTTGATCTGTGTAGGAGGCGCGGATTGGGCGAGGGGTCTCTTCATATAGACCTAGATATACCACTGCCAGAGAAGGCCGTAGCAGTCATTCTACCTCAGATCTTGCAAACACTCCAGGATGTCAATGCAGCTATACGTGGAGAGCCCTTGGGAGGACGACTTGTAAGACATAGTTTAGAGCCATCAGTAGATGCCCAGGCATCACCTCGACACAGTGAGGAGCACAGGGTAGAGAAATTCCGTGCGGAGTCAGCTAGGGTAGAGTCACCACATAGAGGACATGGGGACAGGATCTCAGGACATAGGAACAGGTCTCGGAGCCCTAGATAGAGGGAGGAACATACAGAGAGACCTAGGATTCATCATACATCAGTTGCAGACCATATTAGGGAGATCTTGAAGCTATGACCATCTCACTATTTAGGTGATACAGGTGGTTTTCAGGTAGAGGCCTGGTTGGTGAGCTTGAGTCGGATGCTTCAAGCTCTGCCCTTGTACTAGCAACAAGAAAGCTCGTGTTGCAATCCATCTTCTGAAGGATGGAGTAGGAGTGTGGTGGAAGACCGAGGAACAGAAGCTCCATCTTGACTCGGAGATGATTACCTAGGAGTTATTTGAGGAGCGTTTCAGGAGCAGGTATTTACCCAGGAGATTTATATAGCAGTGGATAGATGAGTTTCATGACCTCCGTCCGGCATCGATGACAGTAGTTGAGTATGAGAGTCAATTTCTGGACCTACTCCAGTACGTTGACTTATGCAGGATGAGCAGGTACGGATTCACAGGTTCATCCGGGGCCTAAACTTGGATTTAGGTGGCGCAGTGCACATTCACTACCCACAGACATTAGCAGAGGCTGTGGAGAAGGCCTATATTGTAGAGGAGACATGGGGGAAGATGCACCAGGCTAGTGACAGAGTTCGGAGCCGTATCCAACAGATGTAGGATGGTAGGTCGAAGGGGTCAGTTCCTCCTCCATGGGGTGGATAGAGTTCAGGGAAAGCTTCATTCAGGCCACCGCAGCAGCAGCAACAGTAGACCCACCCACCTTACCGACCTCCTTAGAGATTTGATACACACAGAGGACGTAGTATGGGGCCTCCTCCGAGGGGTCCTGTTGACACTAAAATTTTCCTCCATAATTTCTATTTCATTAATGTATGTATTAGGAATAGGATGTTGTTAAGTATAATTAGTAGCAGTGTCTGATAGAAGATAACGGCGCTGTTAGTACGGTGTCACCAATAATGTGGAGTACGGTAACAGTCAAAGTACAATATGAATGTTGTAAAAAGTAAATATTTGTCGTAAGTGGTCCGGTAATGTTAAAATGTCAAAGTTTGGGTAATTAGAGAAGTAGGGTCTACATGATTAGGAATTAGAAATATTATATTGGTAATAAGGACAAGGAGTGAGGTCATAAATATTTTATGTATTTTATTTGTAAAAAGTCTAAAAATGTGGAACCCATGTAAAATGATAAGGTTTATCTTATCTTAAGAGATAAGCTTACATGTACAGATAAGAGTTAAGGTATGGAATATGATTCGTCAGAGTGGATTTCTTATCCTATCTTAGAGATAGGATGGATAAGCCTGGAAGTTCTATAAATAGAGAGGCCACCCCCCTTATTTAGCATAGAAAGAAGTAGTGAGAAATATTGTAGGAAGTGTGTAAAGGAAGCCATCAGTTAAAGGTGTGTTGAAGAAGCCATCCAGAGGCGTAATTGTAAATTTTCTCCCATAGTCTTGTTGAAGTACCTCATGGGTGAGATTGTAACAATTTCATGTTAATATTATAATTTACTTTGATATTTCAGATTTGTCATCATTCCGTCTTATCATAGTCGATGGTATTCTTGTGTTCGGTTGTTGTTTTTTTTCCAGATTACATCCACCAAACTAGAGGCTGTGCATTAGTAAATAATCATAGCATGAGGAGTTCCCGGTGAAGAATTATCATAGTGCCGGATTGGTGATGACATTTTGGTTCCATTGCCGGGATCATTCCTCGTTGGTGGATTTTCTGGAGAGATATTCCCACTCAGTCAAAAATCAATTAGAGGGTAACCTTGTTTTTACTGTGCATAGTAGTTACCATGGTAAAGTCATTTTTACTATGAATAGTAGTTACCATGATAAAGTTATTTTTGCTGTGAATAGTATTTATCACAGTAAAGTCACTTTTTACCATGAATAGTATTTACCGCAGTAACTTCACTTTTTACCATGAATAGTGTTTACCACAGTAAAATCAATTTTTACCGCAGTAAATCAAGTTTTACCATAGTTTACCGTGGTCATTTCTATTTTATTGTAGAAAGGTGTAAAGTCACTTTCTATTATAGTGATTCCAATTATTTGTGCACATAAGTCTTGTTGATTGTACTTGTGGGTTGGTATTTTACGGTGGTTACTTTTGAAAATGGGGAAGATTCCTGTTTTTTCAGCCGCAATCTAGTGAAGATGCTTCCTCTTTCATTCAAGAGTTTAAACGATCTTGTATTTGTAATGGCCTTATAAGAAGGGAACAATGAACTAAATGTTTTCCTACCTTTTTGGATGGTTCATCCCTTAGGTGGTTTGAAACACTAGGTGATAATGTGAAAAAACTCATGGGATTTATTAATTGAAAGTTTTCTTGAAGAATTTGGGTGAACAACAGAGATATGTAGATCTCATGATCGATATCACAAAGCTAACCCAAGAAGAGAAGGGGAAGATAAGGGATTATCATGCTCATGTTCTAGAGCTAAGGAGGAAGCTCAATGCCCAGATCCGGAAGGAAGGATTAGCGGATGGGTTGATGAATGGCGTGGATAATCTCCTATGTAAGCACTTCATTCTTGGGATGAAGCTAGAGATCAGACAACGAGTGAAGTATGACCACCCAGCTACCATTGAACAAGCAAAGAAGATTTCAAGAAGGAAAGAAGAAAGCATGGAAGAGGAGCCCAAAGAAGTTGTTGCTAAAGTAGAGCCTACACCAACACCTTTGGTCCAGAATCCACAACCACTCTCGGTGAGCACAAATCTTTCTCCTAGTACATCTACTGAGTATGAAGATCTGCTCAAAAAGATGGGTCAGTTAACTATTAATCTTCTTCAAGGAAATGAATTTAGTTCTTGGGGAGGAGATAGAGGTCCAAAAAGAAATATTTCTGAAGTTGTATGTTATGGTTGTTATAAAAAGGGTCATTATAAGTATAATTTTTCCAGATAGAGCTTCTACATCTGGTAAAGGAGATAATGATAAAGGAAAAGCACATGTGAATTCTTTTGATGTAGTAGATAAGAGCAGAAATAATGAAGTAGATGTGTTTGTAACAAAAAGAAAGAAAGAAAAAGATAATCAAGATGGAAATGATCCTAAGAAGATGAAAGGAGAAACTAGTAAGAAACATAGGAGAAAAAAGTTGGGTGTGTAGGATTTTTTGATTTCACAGGGGCAAGGACCTTACTCCATCTTGGAAGATCTGTCCAAAAGGCCTGCAAATATTACATATGGTCAACTCTTGGCTATGTCTTCTGAGAAGATGCGGGAGTTGCGAAGTGGAATCAATGCTCGACGAATGAAGGAGGTTGAGGTCCCTATTTTGGAGGCAGAGGCGGATCCCTATGCTCCACAAGCTGAGGTATTATGTAATGGTATTTCAATTCATGATGTCTTAGTTGATGGAGGTGCTGCAGTTAATGTAATGACCGAGTCTGTAATGAATATGTTGGGTTTAAAAATTGATCACCCTTCAACACTTATGTTAAGGTCATTAAATAAAGGAAAAACTAAACCAGAAGGTGTAGTTTCAAATGTGGCAATATCTGTTATGGGTGTTTTATGTGTGGTAGACTTTCAGGTGATGAAAAATGGTACTGTTGTGTACCCAATGCTGCTGGGAAGACCATGGCTAAGGAGAGTTCATGCAAGAAACTACTAGAATGAAGGTTTCATGACACTTGGATGTGGTAGAGAGAGGGTGAAGATAAACGTGATCCCTCGACATCATAAGGCAAAACCTGTGGATTCAAGTGATGAAACTGATGATTGGACATGCTCTGATTACACTAGTACCAGTGAAGTGGACACTGAAGATGAAGAAAGTGAGGTTGATGTTTCAGTCATGGATATCCTTCCAGTCACACCGACTCATGACCCCATAAAATTATCTGAAGAAGAAGTTGATGATCGTCTCCAACAAATAAAGATTGGTGATGCTGTGATGAAGAGTGAGAAGGAATCCTACCTCCAGCCTCTTTCAAAGGTACATACACATATTCACTTTTGATTACAAGGAACTCCGTCAAGTAAGTTGGGTAGAACATTCTATTGAGCTGGTAGATGGTGCTAAGCCTATAAAGCAAATGCCATATAGAATGAATCCTAATTTTTCCTAGATTGTAAAAGAAAAAATAGATAAGTTGCTTGATGCAGGATTCATATTTGCTGTGAAGAATTCAAAATGGGTTTCTCCCATTGTGATCTCAATAAAAAAGGAATGGGAAGCTACACATTTGTGTTGATTACATGAAGCTCAATAAGGCAACAAAGAAGGATCATTACCCTCTTCCATTCTCAAATCAGATCTTGGACGAAGTAGCTGGCTAGGAGTGGTTTATAGTTTTGCTGATAGATATAGTCGGATACAATCAAGTCCGTATAGTGGAGAAAGATCAGCTGAAGACCACGTTCACCACTCCTTGGGGAATGTTTGCTTATAGAGTTATGCCTTTTGGGTTGTGTAATGCTCCAGCAACATTCCAGCGTTTGATGAATAGGGTGTTCGAACCCTACATTGGGACCTTCATCAGAGTATTTCTGGATGATTTTTGCATCTATGGGAGCAAGTTGGACCACTTGCACCAAATGGAGACAACATTTCAAAGGTTAGATGAAGCACAAGGCTCACTAAACCCTACAAAGTGTGTCTTTGGATGTTCTAAAGGCGTTTTGTTAGGGCATGTTGTATCCAGAGATGGTATTGGTACTGATCCTGATAAAGTTTCAAAAATCAAAGAGTTAGCATTTCCTATGAATAGAAGTAAGTTGAGATCATTTTTAGGCCATGTGGGTTACTATAGAAGGTTCATCAAGAATTTCTCAAAGATTGCACAGCCACTAACCCAGTTCTTGAAGAAGGATGTTGCTTAAGAACCAGGAAATAAGGCACATGAAGCTTTTGGACAACTGAAGGAAGCTCTGGTGTCTTCACCTATTTTGAAGAATCCAGATTGGAGCAAGCCATTCATTGTGTACACTGATGCCTCAGATGCAGCACTAGGAAGTACTTTGAGACAAAAGGATGAAAATGGGAATGAACATCCAATTTACTTTGGGAGCAGACAAATGAGCAGTGCTGAGGTGAACTATACTATAACTGAAAAAGACGCTCTGGCTATCATTTTTGCTGTAAAGAAGTTTAGAAATTACTTGCTAGGGAAAAAATTTCTAGTTGTAACAGATCATCAGGCTCTAAAATATATTGTCAATAAGCCTAACCCATCAGGGAGGATAGCAAGATGGATAATTTTGCTACAAGAATTTGAATTTGATATTATAGATAGGCCAGGAAAGAAGCATGTCAATGCAGATGCACTCTCTCGAGCCTATGACAGTTTAGGATCATCTTGTGATGATGATGATTTTCCCCATGTAGCATTGTTCTCCCTTGACACAATCCCTAGTGAATACATAGATATTTGGAATTATCTGAATGAATTCAAGTTTCCTGATGGTGCCAATGCAAAGACTAAGAGAAAGATTACTCAAGCTAGTCGTCCATATTCTATTCTACATGGAGCATTATTTCGAATAGGACCTGATGGATAGTACAAGAGGACAGTTGGACGTGATCAAGGAAAGGAGCTGCTAGAAGAATTCCACAATGGTACATGTGGAGGGCACTTCTCTGGACAACTTACAGCAAGAAGGATCTTGGATGTAGGTTATCACTGGCCCACTCTTTTTAAAGATTGTTATAATTATTGTAAGACATGTGATATTTTTCAAACACATGGTAACCGTAAGACTTCATCAGCTCCATTATGTCCTATTCTTCCCCTTGTTCCCTTTGAAAAGTGCGGAATAGACATTGTAGGTCCACTTCCAACTACATCACGCCAAAATAAGTATATTTTAGTTGCCACATATTATTTAACCAAGTGGGTTGAAGCTATGCCATTGAAAACAACTTCCATGGATGAAGTGGCAAGGTTCATATATGAACGCATTGTCACCAGATTTGGTTGTCCATTAGAAATTGTAACAGATCAAGGAAGCCACTTCATTAATGAGGTGGTAGAAGCCCTAGTCAATAAGTTTTCTATTAAGCACAGGAAGGCAACAACATACAAGCCAAGCACAAATGGACAGGTGGAACGAACAAATTTTGTGCTGTGTCAAATTCTAGCAAAAGATGCAGGCTTGTAGCTACATAAATGGGATAAAAGGATTCATGCAGCATTGTGGGCATATAGGGAAACATCAAAGTCAACAACAAGATACTCCCCATTTCAGTTGGCCTATGGCATTGATCCAGTTCTTCCTATTGAGTTTGATATTCCCACTGTGAGAGTTATGAAAAATGAAAGGATGGATGAAAGTGATTCAGTAAAAGAAAGGTTGGTACATCTTCATTTGCTAGAGGAAATGAGGGAAATAGCAAAGGATACAAGCCATAAGAAGAAAATGAAGTAGAAGGAATACTTTGATCAAAAGATCCGATGGTCTCCATTTCATGTGAATGACTTGGTCCTAGTATATGATTCCAGATACAAAAAAAGAAGACAGAGAAAATTTCTTCCAAAATGGATGGGGCCCTACAAAATAGCAGCTGTGCATGAAAATGGTACGTACCAACTGGAGGAATTGGATGGCACTCCCATTATGAAATGGGTCAACCATGACAAGTTGAAGATTTTCCAAGCACCAAAATAGTCTACTCCGAGGACGGAGCAGAAGCTAGGAAGGGGGAAGATGTCGACACTAAAATTTTCCTCCATAATTTCTATTTCATTAATGTATGTATTAGGAATAGGATGTTGTTAAGTATAATTAGTAGTAGCGTCTGATAGAAGATAACGGCACCGTCAGTACGGTGTCGCCAATAATGTGGAGTACGGTAACAGTCAAAGTACAATAGGAATGTTGTAAAAAGTAAATATTTGTCATAAGTGGTCCGGTAATGTTAAAATGTCAAAGTTTGGGTAATTAGAGAAGTAGGGTCTACATGATTAGGAATTAGAAATATTATATTGGTAATAAGGACAAGGAGTGAGGTCATAAATATTTTGTATATTTTATTTGTAAAAGTCTAAAAATGTGGAACCCATGTAAAATGATAAGGTTTATCTTATCTTAAGAGATAAGCTTACATGTACAGATAAGAGTTAAGGTATGGAATATGATTCGTCAGAGTGGATTTCTTATCCTATCTTAGAGATAGGATGGATAAGCCTGGAAGTTCTATAAATAGAGAGGCCACCCCCCTTATTTAGCATAGAAAGAAGTAGTGAGAAATATTGTAGGAAGTGTGCAAAGGAAGCCATCAGTTAAAGGTGTGTTGAAGAAGCCATCAAGAGGCATAATTGTAAAGTTTCTCCCATAGTCTTGTTGAAGTACCTCATGGGTGAGATTGTAACAATTTCATGTTAATATTATAATTTACTTTGATATTTCAGATTTTTCATCATTCCGTCTTATCATAGTCGATGGTATTCGTGTGTTACGTTTGGTGCTTTGTTTCCAGATTACATCCACCAAACTAAAGGCTGTGCATTAGTAAATAACCATAGCATGAGGAGTTCCTGGTGAAGAAATTATCATAGTGCTGGATTGGTGATGACAATTCTGGACTCGATCTCTAGCCCGCTGGGTCTTTCCCCGAGTCTCCTATGTTATATAGGCCTTCTCAATGGCCTCAACCAATGTCTATGGAGAATGGAGCCACACTGCAACTCCAATTTCCAGATTCAGGCCTTGGATAAATTTATAGATTCGCAACCTCTCATCTTACATGTTATGAACATCACTGGAGTAGATTGCCCACAGAATCTACTCTAACAAGGGTACTTATGCAGACTGCTAAGAGATGCCTACTGTTGGAGGTGATGAAACTCATCAGATCCTCTATTGTATGAACCTCTGAGATAAATATCTACTCCTGAAACACCTCTTCAGGCTAAGCTCCCAGAGTAATGTGTTTTAGACGATCATGCAGTATTGAGCTTCTACTCCTCCATCCTCCACTATACACCTGACTCTGGTCCTTCTAGATTCTTGGATCGCACCATCCTTAGTAGATGTCATGTTGCTAGAACAAGAGAAGCAGCTTAGGTAGGGCATCATACTTAAGCTCACGTTGACTATGCCTCTACCTGAAAACCTACTATGTCACCTGAATAATGAGTTGGCCATAGCTTCAGGATCTCCCTGATATGGTCTGTAGTGGATGGTGTGGTGACCCCCTCAGACACTACTTCTGCATGCTTCGGACCCCTAAGCCATTAGGGCTCTGAAACCTATCATTTGTAGTCTTGAATGACTCATCATGGGAGCTCTCTCACTCTACAGCTCCTCAGCTATGATGAGGAGATGCATGAGCCTCAATGGATGTCACCCTATCATGTCTTTCATGAGATGATGCTTGGCCTATGGTCCCTCCACATCAGAGAAACATTAGGACATCCGTATCTAGTGTCTGTAAAATCTCATGGTAGGATGGCAGCCTACAGCATGATCCGATGGTGGAAAGCCTGAGTCTATGTGAAAATAACCCTTTTCTCGTCTATGCCTCCTGCGATAGATCAGAGGATGAGTCGAGTTAGGTTCTTCTTTCTAAGTTTTATCCCATTTTTTCCAGAGTTTACTAAATATGTCATTCCAACAAGGTTGTTCTCTACCATTTGAAGTGTACTTGGTTTAACATCCTGCTAAGTTTAGAGTTCGACTGTCTCATAGTAGATCTAGTGTGCCCAAAGGTCGCAGAGCCTATCTCACGAGCACCCTATCGGATTTGACTACTCCTTAGTGTGATGCCCGCTAAAAATAACCCAGCTTGAGGACCTTCTGGAGAACAGGCCTAGGATCCAGTCCTAGCGAAAATCCCCATGGGGTGCAATAATTTTTTTCTGTTTAAAAGAGTCTACAACCAGGTTATAAGATCAACAATTCGGTTGCAAGAAAGTTTCAAAGGAAAATACTATTAATAGCTTAATTTTTTTAAGTACGACAATTATAGAATCGTTATCACAAGGTCCAAACTTATGGTTAGATTTAATCAATCAGGTGAAGAGGGCTACAGTTTCTCACTAAGACCAGATCTCTGACATGCTTAGGATAAGATTTAACTCAAGATTTTTCTCAGAAACAGATATGCACTAAGACAGCTTTCTGCAAAACATATGGCCATTACGAGTATCACAATTTTGTCACCATTTCGGTGATATGAAGAAGTCCTCCTAACTCCTCAGTATTTCTCAAGCTATGATGGATGGCAGAGCTATGGGAGGAAATTCCTTCCCATGAGCAGGTATGTGGGCCTGTGGAAGATTTATTTTCACGCATGTGTGGGCCAGTGGAGCACGAGGAGCATTTTTAGCACAAGTTCTTCCCTGTCTTAGAACAAAGCGTGATCTGCCTCTGCTTGCCCACAAGCTCAAAGAGGACACGTGTGCGTGCATTCCTAAACTCTGAGGTGGAGTAATCGGGCCACATCATTTCAGGAGGATTTTAAGAAAGTCGATCCTTTTAGGCTAAAGGGCACTATGGAATCAAACAATAGGCACCTCTAGCCAATGCCCACTAGTGTGACCGACGTGTCAAGCGCTGAGTTGGTCACGGGGGAAACGAAATTGCAGTGGAAACTACAGGAGGTATTGTTCAGGACTTTTCTCAAAGGATTGCACGCACCTCTATCACTTCTCTTCAGCACGTGAAAGGGAAGAAGTTTGTATGGTCAGATAGATGTGATTTTAGGCTTTTCAGTACACTGAAGGAATGCCTCACGAGAGCACCTATTCTTGCAGTGTCGGATCCTCAGGGTGAGTTCTATGTTTGCACAGATGCCTCCTTGGCAGGACTTGGAGGTGTGCTAATACAGGAGGGTAGAGTAGTTGCCTTTGAGTCTCGCAAACTCAAAGGGGATTATGAGCTCAATTATCGACGCCATGACCTTAAGCTTGCAGCAGTGGTACATGCCTTAGTGCGGTGGAGACATTTTCTTCTTCACCAGAGATTTACACTCAGGACTGATCACTTGAGTCTTCACGCGACCTCTTCACGCAACCCAATCTCAAGCAGGCTCGTCAGTGGCGTTAGATGGAGTTACTCTGTGAGTATGACATGGAGATAGAGCATGTGAAAGGAAAGGAGAATGTGGTTGCAGATGCCTTGAGTAGGCGGGAGACATGTGGCTATGGCCATCTCAGTGGGCACAGATTTACGTGAGTAGGATCTTGCAGCAGCTTCCGCCAAGGATAGTTTCTACCTTGTAGCCAGAGCAGAGATTGAGTCTCAGAGACCCCTTGAAGGGAGATTTGATGGATATTCATTAGAGGTAGATGGTATTCTTGGGACACAGAGGTCGGATTTATGTGTCTTAGAGATGGAGGCTTGAGACATGATATTTTGACAGAGGCTCATACGTGCACCTTATTCAGCCCATGATCCGTGGGTGAAGAAGATGCACTAAATTTATCACTTATGAGACAATTGTATTTTTGGAGAGGACTTCGAAGAGACATGGAGAATTGTATTTATATCTGGCTATTTAGAGTGCCAGAGGGTAAAGTCCGTTTGCATCAGCATCCAACTAGAAAAAAACCTCTATCCTCACAACCATACAGCAGAGTGGAAGTGGGACACCATTTCCATGGACTTCATCGTTGGGTTACCTAGTGTTTTTCGAGATACCATCATGACGCCATCATGGTCATGGTGGATAATTGACGAAGGTAGCTCATTTTTCTCTAGGTAAAGACCACCTATACAGCGAGTGTTGTGGCATGAGTATACCTTGATGAGATTGTTATATTACATGGGATTCCATGGAAGATCATTTGTAAAGGACTATTTGACCCATTGTACACCTCCCATTTCTGGACCACCATGCAGTATGCCCTTGGGACGAGGATTAATTTCAGCACAGCTTATCACCCTGAGACAGATGGACAGACAGAGAGGGTGAATCAGATTTTGGAGGATATGCTCAGTATGTACGTGATGGATCATCAGTCGAGATGGGAGGAGTATCTGTATTTGGTGGAGTTTTGCAATACAATAATAGTTTCCAGAGTTCTATAGGCATGGCAAACAACACCTTTTCAGGCTTTATATGGTAGAGAGTGTAGGACACCTCTTAGTTGGGACAGGATTGAGGAAAGGGTTTCACTTGGAACCAGCATTATTACATAGATATGGAGCAGCAGGTTCAAATCCTTGATCAGCCCAGAGATTGCAAGAGGCCCAGGATAGACAGATTTAAGTATGCAGACCAGCATAGGACACATCACAATTTTGAGGTAGGCACGTAAGGTGTTTCTTCGTGTCAGACCGCATAAGAGCCCTATCCGTTACCTCGGAAAAGGTTATAAGCTTGTTCCTAGGTTTGTGGGTCCCTTTGAGATCTTGGAGCGCCTACAGTCCCTTGGCCTATCGTATAGCATTGCCACCTAGCTTATCACGCGTCCATGATGTGTTTCACAACGTTTCTGTGCTTAGTAAGATATATTTCTGATCCTTCTCACGTGCTAGATTGGAGTTTGCATTGCAGGTGCAGGATCAGGGGTAGGTGATGGTGGAGCCCATGTGCATTATAGAGTCGCAGGACCCCGGGCCTTTGCGGCAGAGAGATTGATCAGGTTCGGGTCCAATGGGATAGGTATGATGAGAATACAGCTACTCGGGAGGATGCTACTTTGTCTACGAGGACAGTTTCCACACCTTTTCCAGTGACTTCCAGGAGGAAGTTGAGTCTAAGGGGAGGGGGATGTAGTGCCCACTTCCCTTCGACCTCATTTTGTTTTGTTGTTTTCGAGACTGATTACTTCACTTATGGATTATTATGACTTCTTGTTTTAGCATGCTAGTAGATATCATAGACATTGGACTGTTATTGATTTGATCTTTATATGATGCATATGGTTTACTGGTGGACATTTGATGATGATATTTGTATACTTTTGACAAGGTTATTTATCTTAATTATGACATGTGATATGTTTAATCATATTGAGTAGAACTTGATAATTGGACTAATGTGATGATCGTTTTGATATAAATGAAATGTGGAATAGAAATGTGCTAGAAAGTGTTAAGTGATATCGTACTTGCATAGATGATAGTGAATCAGGTGTTGTTTATTTTAGATTATATTGTATATTTGGCATGAATGTTTTAATGCGGCCAACAGGCCGAAGGAGGTATTTTCTGTTCTGCAGGTATATTATATTCACAACAATACTGGGGAGTGGAGACCAACCACATCGGAATTCGAGAAGAATCTAGCTAAGGTCACCATGGCAACAAGTAATTGTGTGTGTGTTAGAATTATCTGGTAAAGGGAAAATTGTGACCTAGGGATCATGTGTTGTTTTGTTTAATTTTCCCTTTTTACTATGTTAGTATGTGTTGCTCTTAGTAAGTGAAATTTTTACTTATGTTATTATTCATATTTCTTGGATTGGAGTTTACCCCTTTGTTAGCCATGGGTTGTAGTGGCTTAATTAAGTTAAATTGAAATTGTCCTAAACTAATTAAAAGATGTGACCTAAGAGAGTTCATTTATTAACCTTGATTTACTTTGGATTTTGTGTGGATTGATGTGTGTTTGAGTTTGAGTGTAGCACACTCTACCCCACATGGGAAACTCGAATTTGGCCTTTGAGGCCAAATTTCAAAGCTTGTGGGACAAGTCAAACTTGTCCCACACCTCTTAAAACCCCATGCCAACCCTACCTATGGGTTGGAAGGCATAAATTTAGGGTCTTTTAGGTGTTTTGGGGGGGATAAAAGGGTAAAAATATTAATTGCACTTTCTTTCAAATTTAATTTTGTCCTTTGAGGGAGTGGGCTTAGTTGGAGTGTGCAAGTTGCTTGCCTTTCTTTCAACCACTTATTAATGGTGCATTGGAATTTGATGTTGACCAAATGATGTGGAGTGGAGGGAAAAGGAGGTGGCATCCTACTTGGAGCCACATCATCCCTCCCTCTCTTTTCTCTATTTATTTGAGCCTCTTGTTTGTTTTGGGGGTTGGAAGTTTCATTTTTAGTCTTTTGTATTTTGGAGAGGAGAGGATTTAGAAGGAGCTTGTGAATTTATTGGAGCTTGTTGATACTTGTGAGGAATTTTTTGCTTGTGAAGCTTGTGAGAAATTTGTTGGATTGCTTGCTTGATCCTTGGAGGGATTGAGACTTCATACTTGGAGCAAACTCTACCATGGAAAGGTAGGAGCTTCCCCTTTGCTTGCATTATGTTTCTTTTTGTTATATGAATGTATTTTTATGTTGTGTTGAATGTTGTTGTTTGGAATGGATTGTTGGGAATGGGTAGAATGCCTAAGTTGGGAGTGAGAGGAGACTATGGGGAGCTTAATTGAGGGAGGCATAAGAGATCATGTGCTTGAGGAGGGAGATTGGGTTGGGTGCCCACCTTGTAAGAGAAATGCTTGCATTTCTTCTTGTTTTACTTTGAGGGAGCCATAAGAGTTGAGGGAGGATGGAGGCATAAGAGTGAATGGAGGGATAAGGGGTACTTGAGGGAGGCATAAGAGTTGTTAGGGGTATTGTGTTTTGCATTGGAGGCTTTTAGGTGGCACCCATTCCCATTGGGAGGCATAAGTGGCTTCCCCATATGTCTTACTCTTGTGGCTTTCTTGGTAAGCCTTGTGACTTGTTGTTGTGATTGTTTTCCCTCTTGTTGTGATTATTGATTCTCTTGTTTTGAAGGATTATGGAATGCATGTGAAATGTTATGTTTAGTTATGTGGAAGCTTGTAGTTGCCATGAGTTGGATTCTCTCCCATTGTGATGTGGTTGGGGCTCGGGGGCCAATGGAGAGGATGGCTTCTCTTCTCCATTGGGTATTTGGTTGGGAGGAGAGCGTTGCCTCTCCCCTTATTTTGTTGTGAATCAAGCAACTATGGAGGAGCCACCTTGTTGATATTTGGAGCACAAGAACCTTGTTGTTGACAATGTAAAAACACCATGTATTTACCCACCTTGAGTGGAGGAAAAATGTAATATTGCTTTGCTTTCTTTAGCTTCCATTATTGTAAATTTGTGTTCACAACATGAAGTAGGAAAATGTTGTAATAAGTATTTTTAAGGAAAGTTGCATTGAAATGGATAGTATCTCTTACTCTAAAATTTATTGGAAATGTTGTTGAATTCTTTTGTGGAATGTTTGAAAGAAATTGACAGGAAAGAAAAACATATTTAAAATCCTATGTTTGGGTACTTAGAACCTCAGTGAGTGTGTTGGATCTTGTTGAAAAAAAAATAGTTGCATCAGTCCTTTCTTTTATACTTGATGGAAAAGACTTAAGCTTTCAAATGGCTTTTAGGTATGACAATGGAAACATTTTAAGCTATAGCTCTCTTATGTCTTTCTTCATTTATGAATCCATTACAAAACTATTTGCAAATTAATAAGGACATTAAATTCCATTTGATATTCGTTAAATATAGATGTCATATTACAGTAATAGTGGAAACTTAGTTGGAACTACTATTGGTAAATTGTTAATAGGCCAAGATACTAATTATAGTTCTTACATAGATTGACCAGGTATACTAATGAAGTATATATACACTTAAAAACCAAACCTACGTATGAACTGTCCATTTAATTGCAAAGCAAACTGTACTCATGAAAAAAAATTTACATATTATGAAACAGATCCACCTCTTTGTGACCCTCCACCACGAGCTTCACTGTGAAATCCCATGCAAGGTCTCATTACAGAATCCTGTGTACAAGGAAATTTCTAATGCAAAGTCTTCGGGTAACACTCTCACTAAGTTTATTTCCCCAATCAATCCTTGATACAAAATCTCTCGAAGGAGAACCCCATAATTTTAGGATGCATTCGATATCTAAGTAATAGTTGACAACTAATGTATTTGAACAACCTGCTCAGGGTAAGCCCTCAAAGTGGGGGGGGTAACATTCTACCTCATGTATTTTGTGCCAATATTTCTGTATGTTACTCCTGTGAACATTATTTCAGACTAAAAACAAGAAATAATAAAAAGGGCGGCATCTTCTTGCGAACCTAAGCATAGGGTATAAGCAACTAATGCACTTCCCACTTCACGTTATTACAAAATCAAATCGTGCTACCTGAATATTCTGATATCCAATCAGTGATATCACATTCTTTTTGAGATTCTCTGTGGACGAGTATGAAGGAGTTGGCATTGCATATTTTGTTCTTAGACCCAATTATATGGAGACTATCCGACAAGTATGAGGAAAATAGTTTTGCAGAAGGTCAATAATGATTCTATTGCACTCGCATGAAGCTTTGAATGACCAGTACAAAGTTAACAACTTAACCTCCATCTAGATGTGCTTAGCATATGTGCTTGCAACAATAAGGTAAAGAACAACATACCATCTCTTCCATTCAAATAAAACAATCTCCCAGTATTCTCTGCACAGACTGTATAAATAGGAGTTGTGTGCAGGACAGAAAGGGGGAGCGTTGCGTGTCTTGCAGTGGACGTGATCTATGAAAGAGTGAGTTAACACGCCCTCTGGTTTGCGAGGCTTTGGCTTGAATTTGATAGCTTCCTATTGGGATGTAGGAGAGTCTCTGTTTCGTGGATAGCATTTGCAGTTGTTCGGTGGTAAAGCTTGATGTCAGAAAACGTCGTTATTTAGGAAGTTCTGAAAATAAACTCAAGCATTTGTTGTAAGCTTAGCCTAAAACTGCCTCTGCAACTACTGTTCAAAACCCGCGGCCCGTGCCTCCCGCTAGGAACACTCCCCGCCCAGCTCTACAATCTTGAAACACCCAACGAAAGTGGAGGTAACTTGCCTCCTCACGCTACCGAAGATCATCTCTGCTCACCTTTCCTATATCCACGCAAGCCCAGGACAACGTAAAACAGTGGGCCAAGATATGTGCAAGCCAAAGATTTGCACCAGGTCTAGGTGAATAATCGCCCTGACTGTCGGCCTTGAAAGATTGTTGATCACGCCTGTCCCAGCGTTAGGTGCAGTCCCGAATTTGAATTTGCATTCGATACTAAAGCCACGCGGCTGGGTAGATCTGCTTGTTGGGAGCACTGCAATAAGGTCAAGTGTTTTAAAACGTGAAGGAAACTATGTGCCTGGTTGGGTGAAGCCTGCACGCAAGGAGGCAGGGAGTTTTAAATGGTGGACAGTTGCCATGTTGATGCACCTCACCGCCCCCAACCAAAGTGAAGATTTAAACATAGTTTGCTAAACGCCTTTTCCTCGATTGGACTCTTATTTCTTTGATCCACTAATTTCAATCTCGTATGTTTAAGCCGAGTATAGACTTAATTAGCAGTGCAGACCAGACGTTTGATTATACATATATATTTATCATATCACTTAATGGAATCGAAGTGATGGTAATGCCTCCAATTGGAGATATCCAGGAACATACATTAAAGGGATGGAGCTTCTAATGAGTTTTCAAAACAGCAATATTTGGTTTATCCTTGTAACATATCTCTGCAACATAAATTATGTTCAAACATATCTTATGGAATTTGAATAAAAACATCCCTTTTTAAAATTGTAATATATGGTTTCTAATTACCATCGTCACCTGAATATCCTGGTTATTCAATGGACCATTAAAAGTGAACAATGAAGTACATGTATGGTCAAATACCCCTTCTTGAATCTAGTATCACCTTGTGGAATAATAATATAGCCCAAAAGCGGCTCGTTCCTCCATCTTCTTGAACCTCGTCTATATGCCATTGAGTTCGCTGAGGAAATAAAGAACTCGCCCAACCGAGCTCGCCATGAGCTCAACCAATGTAGAATTTTTATTCTTCTACCCATGAAGTGGTACAAACTCAAGCCCAATGTAATCTCCATAACTCACTTTCGTAGTCTGTGTGTGAGTAGCTCAAGAATCTATGCCAATAAATAATGGACCGGATTTATCTTGACTCAGCTCGCTATGTGAGAAGGTTTGACTTTTATAGGACCTTCCACTTGGTGACCCGATTCACATATATTGCTAAACTCATCGAGCTGTGTGGAAACATTAATCTCGAAGTTCTGTAAAAATAAATTTTTTTTTTTTAAAATGTCACATTTTTCGGGTCGATGTGTTTGTGGCGCGGCGTCATCGTCGTCGTGAGCAAGCGTCGTCCTTTTTTTTTGCGGCGTTACAAAAATGGATGCATCTGCTTAGAAAGTTATACATCGTTATTTTTTGGAAATTTTATAATAAGTTTCTTAGTGATTGATGAGAATGGATCATGAGAAGACCAATTCTCTTAATAAAAGGTGTCCGATGTATAATATTGAGAATGTATCTATTTTAACGCCCAAAAACGAACGCCGACGCAACGACGACATCGACAAAACAACCAAGCGACTCGAAAGTGCGACGAACTTTTTTTTTTTGAAATATAAATCTTTAGCAACATAGAGGTTCATGCTTAATATGTTTTATCACCACAAGGAATTTCGATACCTGCTTTACTTTAGGAACAGATAAGCTTCAAACATTTACTTAGTATTCCGTCTATCGCAAAATTTATAACTACTTGGGTCTTGTCGCCTCCATCAAAACGAGATTTACTTCAAAATTTGTTGTCTTCGTTTCTAACCTTAGTGCATAAAAAACCTTTTTGTCTATGGTGAATTTCAGAATGCATATATTTAGTTGACCGCTAAATACATTTACTTTATGACCCAATTTATATGAGGATCAAGGTAAACAATTCCCATAAAGCCTATGTATTATAATTTTATTGATGTTTTTTTTTTGAAATATCTTAATATATATATATTATATAATGGTAGTAAAGAGATATCAATTCGGGGGGGATTTGAGAGGTTTATTATCAGGATAACACATTAATCACTATTTGGTTGGGGGCGGTAGAAAACCAGGATACTTAGATATCCACCTGACCAAGGGATTAGATATTTTTAATCAAATGGTACAAAATATAAAGGCCGCATAATATCAATTGACTTATACTCAAATAAATCTATTGCCAAATACAGATACTCTGCCAAGAAGTAAAAGGAACCTCAACTATGTCAATCGGGCCGGCATTTTAAAGCATAATCACTATGTTGTCAAAGTTTACACTTAAATGACACTACCATGTTTAACATCCAAATCTGAATCTTTGATATAAGGGAGCAAGGGTGAAATTGGGGCTTGAAAAAGTCATGGCTGCGCGAAGAGGGTAGCCCAGCCACCTGCCGTAAGGTAATAACTCAACATTTTGACGTTGCCAATCTAAGCTATTATCGGGCCGCAGAACTCAATGTAGTTTCCACGTGATTGTGCTAAACAGAAATTCTTACAGGGTCGGCCTGCTGTCTCTAACCAGCGTTCCTGGCCGCATGCATTCAATCAAGTAGGTTGAAATATGTTGCCACGGCCAGAATATAGAATGCTACAGGCGAGGGGGCAACCTGGATAGCAATGGCTAGAGCGAACAAACAGGTCCCCAACTCCTTTGTGATTTGTTCTGAAGTCGAAGCATTGACCAAACGAATGGTTTCACTGTTCTAAGATATTTTTAGTCAAACATCGTCATAGTAGAATGAATCAAGAGCAGCTAGGAAGTCATAATTCAACTTGTGAAATAGGATGAGGCAACGTGGGCTGCTAAAGGGGAGATTTCGCCGCCACTTTTGTGCTACTGGCGCGCGTAAAAAAAAAATAGAAGTTTTCCAAAGGAACTAAGCACGTGAATATTCCAAGGGAAAACGATCTACAGCTCAGATCAGCAAGAACACCTGGAGCCGGGTGGATAACAATACGAACAAAGGCCTCCACGAAGGCTAAAAGCCGGCTAGAAGCCATATGTTTTCTCCTACGCAGCTTTTGAAGTAAGGTTTAATGTGTTTTGAATTGTCTCCTCCACATTGCATGCAAAAGCAAGGTAACAAAAATGGAGGGCTCTTCCACGCAGCAGGCTATTTTAACAAAGCTTGTCTAAAGCAACACTCCAAAAACGACCACAAGACTTGCTTTTGCAAGCGCTGCAACGATTAAATAATCTCTGTGGCAGTCATTGCTGGGTGTATCAGCTTGTCTATCGGCATATCTACTGGAACATTTCTTCATTTTCTTTATTTATTTTTATATATATATGCAGTTATTCTCTTAGGCAACGATCTGAGGGTGATTGACCGGTCTTGATTTTGAGACTAATTTCACATTTGTTGGGGCAGTCGCGAGTCCTGCCATGCAGCTTGATATTTGTGAAGCTAAGACCACTTGCAGTGTCCTAATCTGTTAAAAAAAAACGTGTAATACTATTGGTAAGCATTGCAACAATTTAAATATTCGCTGTAACAGTCAGCGCCTTGTGTATCAAGTTGTCTATCAGGCATGTTTACTGAAACGTATCATCTATTTTTTTTGTTAACAGTTATTCTCTTAGACCCGATTTAAGGGTGATTGACTGATCTTGATTTTGAGACTAATTTCACATTTGTTTGGGAAGTGGCGAGGCCTGCCATGCAGCTGGTTATTTGTGAAGCTAAAACCACTCACAGTGTCCTAAACTGTAAAAGAAAACCCTTAAAAACTTTTGTAAGCATTGCAACAATTTAGATGTGCTATGTGCAATCATTTTTTCATATCAAGGGAATATAAATTTCATCAAATGCTAACCATGCAAAAAGCCTTCATTCCTTCTTGTTGGCATAATGGACATTCAATAAAACTTAACTCTTTCTATTCATACTACAAGAAGAAGATATACACTAATGGTGTCACTTATCAATACTTTTTTTTTTTGCAACAAAATGGAATCAAGTATGTATGTATATTTTGTAGATATCCTAACATTCAACACAAGAGTCCAGCAATACTTTTATTAAATTTTGAACAAGATCTATCAACATTTTAACCATGTGAACCTTTGGGCAAATATAGATTACAATGTCCCTTTTTGAATGAAACAAGATGTTACAATTTTCTTTCACATACAAATTTTACAACAAATTGATACATATAAAAGAAAAGGAAGAAGTCTTCTCAAGCTCCGTAGCATTCTTCATCCATACTCCAAGTTCCAAGTATTTCCAATCACAACCAAGATAGGGGGAGAGGCAACACTCTCCTCCCAACCAAATCTCAATGGGGAAGAGAAGCAATCTCCTCCATTGACCCCCGAGCCCCAAACACAACACAATGAAGGGTGGTCTCCAACTCAAGGCAACTATACATGCTTCCACAATACAAGTTCTTCACAACATTCAAGCTAAAATAGAAAAACAAGGAGACACACAATGACATCAAACATTACACAACAAGGCTTGCATCCAAGCCAACAAGAGAAGGAACTATGGGAATGTTTTCCTTATGCCTCCCAAATGAGATGAGATGCCCATCCAAAACCCTCCACAATAAAACACAAGCCCCTATGACTCTTATGCCTCCCTCAAGTACCCCTTTTTCCTCCCATACTCTTATGCCTCCCTCCTCTTATGGCTCCCTCAAAGACAAGGTAGAATGTAAACATTCCTACCCAAGATGGGCATCCCTCTCAAACTCCCTCCACAATATCCTAATCTACTCTTTTGCCTCCCTCATGAGTATTCCCATAGACCTCTCCTATACTACACAATAAGCATTCAAACCATTTTTCACAATTACACCAAAGTAAACATGCATTTTTTTTCACAATTTTAGCATAGAAGCAATAATAATATGAAAGCAAAACAAATGAGAGGGTTCCCTACCTCTCCATTGGAGAAGCCTAAACCAAGAAACTTGTCCAAGCTCCTTCCCAAATCAATCCAAGCATGCAAGTCCAAAAACTCTCTTTATCTCTTTCTCCCAATTCTTCTCTCTCCAAACTAACAAAGGAGAACTCTTCAACAACACAAAAACAAAGCTCCAACCCCCTCCACAAGAGAGGAAGTTTCAATAAATAGATCAAAGGTAAGGGTGAGGGTGATGTGGCTCCATGTAGGATGCCACATCACACATCCTCAAATCATCTCCCAAGGTCAACTCAAATCCCAAAACACCATAAATGGGTGGTTGGGTTGAATGACAACCCTCTTCCACATTCAACCCTTTCCCATGTGCCTTAAGGCACAATTAAATGCAAAAAGAGGAAAATGCACTCCCAAGTCATATTTCCCTTCCCAAAACAATAAATAACCCCCTTTTTGGATTCCCAACCCATAGATATGGTTGGTAAGGGGTTTTGGGAAGTGTGGGACAAGTTTAACTTGTCCCACAAGTCCCCTAAAAATGCACTCAATCTCAAATTCGAGATTCTAAGAGCATGGAGTGGTCAACACTCAAAACCAAGCATTCAATACAAGAGGACACACAAGGCTCAAGGAGCCAACAATCAAATTTATTACACCCACTTGACTCTCCCCAAAGCTTACAAACTAAAACAAGGTATAACATTAATCTAAACACACTTAACAAAAGTAATTTAACAAAAGGACTTCACAAAAGAAAACACCTACTAAATCAAGTAAACAAGTAATAAAATTCTTACCCCCTTGGTCACATAGGAAAATTTCCCCCTCATGGAAATTTTCTCAACACATACAAGAACAAAGTTAACACAATACAATTTACAAGTTGCCTTGACGACCAATGTTGTAACCACCCGACATTCTGTTGTGTTTGGTCCCCAATCCCCCTCATGGTTGTGATCATGCTGTGTTTCCTGCAAAAATGCAAAATACCCTCTTCGGCCTTGCAGCCATGTCAAAATATCCAAAATAATCATATGCATGAAATTTATTAACATCTATACGTAATTCAAGCAATCATTATTTCTAGGTCTAATTCACAATTTAATTATGCATTTCATCATTTTCCAAAATCATAGTAATGTAAATTCAACAACTACATTCTACTCATCAGGGCGAAGAAATCCAATGTTAGAACACATGCAATATATCTATATAAAAATAATATCAATATCCAATAGTCTGTCCATGAGTCAGTGCAGATCATACTGAAAACAAAATCCAACCATAATCCAAATGCATCTAGTCACAAAACATCATGCTAATCAACATAAGTATAAGCCATGTCCATATCTAAAGTCTGCATAACTCAAAATGATAATCACTAAGCGTCGTAGGGAAGTGGGCATTACACATTTAGGTTTGCCAACTTCATCCTTTGTATTATAGGGACTTTATATTTTCTTTGTTTTTGTTCTTACTAAATATCATTGTTTTCCATCTTTTTCTTACCCATTTTATCTGTATGCTCCATGTTGAAGTTGTTTTCGAAATGTGCTCCAGTTCCATTAAATAGAAATTTAGGTAGACGAAAATATGTCTTTCGAAACCCACTAATTGAAAACTTCTCAAAGAATACCGCTCGGTTTGACAAAACAACACCTACTTATTTATCTCTACCTTAGACGATGAATATAAAAGCATATTTATCATTTGTCTTATGAATTGAGGACAGAGAGACACTAGGCTTGATTCCACGTGAGTGCGATTTTTTTTATTTTTTTTCCTTTGTTTGCCCTTAATGTCTTAACTCTTGTTCTCGTTTTCTATCATAACTAACTATTGTTCTTGTAAAGGGCATAATGGTGTGGCCTGATGATGGGGCATGAGTGCTCACTAGCCACTTGCTCAAGTTCTAATCCCCTAGGCCCAGGGGACCGGGTACCCCTTTCATTTGAAAAAAAAATTGTTCTTATAATAGCAATCTAATCTGATTACATAATGATTGTTTATGTATCTCTTTTTTTGCTACAAATAATCGAGCTTAAAACTTAAATGGTGGTCTACAAAAAGTTGCATTAAAAACAACTAGTGTTCTTGTAATAGTATTTTAATATGATTATGTAATGCTTGTTTGCACATCTCTTGTTTTGCTGCAAGTGATTGAGCTTAAAACTGAAAAAATCATCCACAAGAAGCAATCATTGTAGTTGGCTTTCGAACCTGGAACCTATTGGATTATCCTATTTTAATTTTGACCCCTTTATGCCGAAATCACAACCACATGATTTATGTGAGAAGATCGAGACGATATGGTGTAACAAATATAGGAGATATTATCTGGTTAGAAACAATCTAAACTATGGAAAAGGTGTGGGACATACAGGTATATAATTCCCACGTTTTTTTTCCATCTTTCCACTCATGTATTCATCTTATCTAATAAATTAAATGTCATCCAATAGAAATCCTTTACATTGTAAAATACAAAATAACAAAGTCTTGGTGTTTTAAATGATCAAACTGAAGAGGGGCATGGGAATGGCATGTCGTTTCCTTCCATCATACTATTATACATGTTGCAATATGAATTTTCCTTTTTGTTATATTTATTTTTTTGAAAACGTGGGTTGCCTTTCATTTCCATAAAAATTTCATCTTACATATTTACTTTGAATGTTCTCACTTTAAATAAGGCATCAAATTGTAAATATGATCTCCATATGGAGGAAATGTTATGCATGATTCACTACGAAGTCCAAATTTTGACATTTTTATCTCTGTCAGCCAGTTATTATTCGTATACATGCCATATTTACGTAAGAGAAAACTTAATCCACCTCCAATCAAATGGTCACCCATGCCTGTAGTAAAGCATACTCAAATAAGGAAGTTGAGGCATGTAGTCTTGTTTACATTGGTAGAGTATAGCTATCACATAGTTACACTGATTTCTACTAGTTACATTTTTAAATTTATATCAACGTTCACCACATCCAATTTTAGGAGATCGTTGATGGTGAAAACATGGGGATATGATAGGTAGGGGAAAGTACCTCATATTTTCACCCTCCATTATGTTCATAGATTTCCCACCAGTGTTGTTTACAACGTTTCACCACTATCATTATATGCTTCATTCTCTACATGATAACAAGAGTGTATAGTTTGAGCACTCTTGATTTCGAATATCATAAATTCTGAGGAGGAAAAATTTGTAGGTAATCATAGTTTTTTGATGATAATATATGATGATCAAGAACCTCTCAACATCACATTTCCAATGCAATCTCCACTAAAACATGAGATGAAAATTCTAACATTTGTTTTATAATTTCCATTAGGTGATAAACATGTTGACATAACATCTCTTCCTCCCTAATTCATGTCCCACACTAGCACAATGAAACTAATAAATCTCAAATGGATGAAAATATTCATGGTAATATTAAGGGATGTCTCTGTCTCCACTCTCGTGCCCTAACCCTAATATTGCTGAGAACAATATTGTTGGTGGCAGTGGTGAATTCTGGCTCTTGCTTTATAGTTTTTTATGAAGGTACTAACCCAGGCCTAGGCGATGGAGATAGGGGAATTTTGAAGGAATGCTTTCGAGGCCACTAACCATGTAAATAAGAACTTGGGAAAGGTTCATGATTCTGCTAAAGGTAGAAAGGGCAACCCATCTCCAGACAAAAATAAAGAAAATAGTTTTCCATATTTTCCTGTGAAATACACCTCTTTGCAGGGCATGGATGGTTGCAATCAGGGGAGATAATGGTTATCATTTGTTGTTCCCCCTACTAAAAGAGGAATGTTCTTAAAACTCTCACAAAAGACTCCGGTGATCAAGATAGAGGAGGATCTACTACAAATGGTTCTCAGGAAAAAGGAAAAACCTTTGTCAGCCTTGCCTCTTCTACATATTTCACAAGTTTTGGACTAAGCTATCTTAACTCAACAAATCAATTTCGAAAATATGGAGGGAAAATATAAAATTCAAGATTGAGCTTTATCCCTATGCTAAAGCTTATTTCATTGATGTCTTTGAAACCCCTAAAGAAATGGATTTAATATTTTACCACTATTGGGTTTGGGTTGAACTTGGGCTCATGTCAATTCCCTGGTATCCATATTTTCATCCTTTAATACCTACCCTATTTTGATTCACTTTTCAGAACTCCGTTTACAATTGTAGAACAAATCATGCCTTATTGCTATAGGAGATACTTTAGGATGTTTGGAAAAATTAGATGATAAAATCTATGAGTAGATTCATACAACTTATGCTAGAATCTTGGTAGATATTAACACCTCTCAAAACATTTTAGCAAAAATTAGTCTACAAATTGGTGAAAGACGTTGGTTGTAGAGGATCAATTACAAATATTTAGCCTTCATATATCTGCGATGCTTTCAAATGGGGAATCTTTCGTATGAATGTGAGTACTCCAGATGTAAGCTCAATATAACAAACAAGCGTTTTTTACCACAATTATTCCACAAAATTGCCATAATTTACAAGAATTGTAGAATACTTGTAGCATCTCTATGAAAATTTCATTTGGTCATTTCTAAGTATTGTGGATATTCTACAATTTACATTTAGTGATAATAATTCGTAGAAAAGTCACATTTCCAGCCATTCTTCATAGGAATTCCACAATTTTTAGAAAATCGAACTAAAATTGATCATAACTAAAATTCAATATTAAATAACTTCGAAATACCATGTGTGTGTGTGTGTGTGCGCGCGCGCGTGTGCGTGCGTGCGTGCCTGTGTGTATGTATATAAATATAAATATTATGTAGCTATATTCAAATATGTTTATTCTACTATATGTTAAGAAGAATATTATATTTGTATTATTTTTGTAATTATAACTAATTTTATAAACATAACCCATTCTTTAATAAATAATAAATGTATACATATGATTCTTATTTTATTATTCCTGTTAATATAAAAAAAAATCTTAAGATAATTATTATTTGATTTATAAATAACAAATGTAGAATCTATGTGGAATTTATATTATAATTCATTTTTTCCATTTTTAAATATTTTGGATGATCCAGAATTTTATATAAGTGTTTAAAATTTGTAAAAAATTCACATATACAACACTTTCTATTTGAAAATCCACAATCTTATTCAATTTTTCTATTTTTAAATATTGTGGATGTTCCACGATTTTATGGAAATGTTAATTTCTTTGATAATTTGGAGCCTGAAAATGTACCCATATCTAGCATACAAATTTTTAGAATTTAAGAGAATTGTAGATTATTTTTGAATTCTCTATATATTTTTATTTTTCCACAATTTTATTTTAGTGAATATAATTTGTAGAAAAATCATATCTCTAAACATTCTTTATAGAAAATCCACATTTTTATTAAAAATCAATATAAAATTTATCACAAAATTACACACCACAATTACTCATAAAGGGAAATGTAACAAACATTACCATGAAATTATATCAATGTTGAAAATCCACATTAAATACTTAGAAAATTTCACACTATCCACAATTTAGATTTTTTTACATATTTTAAAAAGACATATATATATATTTTTAAAAATTAATCAAAATATTGAATTAATTAATATATATTTTAATCATAACAGATATTTGAAAAGACTAATAAAAAAACATAATAAAAAAAATACATTAAATATTGTGTATTTGTAAAAAATGAACATTTTAAATTAATTATGACAAAAACCTTCCCTTCTTACAAATTGAGAACTTTTATTATAACTAATATAAAGTAATAATAGTGTGAAAAAGTCACCTTTCTAAAATGTTTTAAGTTTTGTGTTTTTAATATATTTTAAAATAGCTAACATGAAATTATAATAATATATAATAAATCTCAAATCTTTTAATATTTATAACTAAAACTTCCTTTTATGATATATTAAACAAAACTTTTACATTTATAAATGTGTAGAAATGACATCATCTAAAAAGATTAAAATTTGATATATCTAAATATTTTTTTAATAACTAAAATAAATTATATTATAAATTACTCATTGAGGATATTTTAACAACATTAACTTGAAGACAATAAATACTTTAAAAATATAGGTTATCTACAATTTAGATTTATTTTTTGTATGTAAAAAAACATAATATCAAATTAAAAGAATTTAACATAGATCAAAAGCACACAAAATATATTTCTATTATTACATAGATTGAGATGACTAATAAAAAATTATTAAAGTGAGAAAATATAATATTAAATAGTTTGGGTTTACTTGAAAAGATGAATATCAAATTAGATTATTTGAGATATATGTAACTTATTAGAAATATAATCTACCACACTTACAGTTATGACATATTAAAAAAACAAAATAAATTTATAAATACATAGAATTGGCCGCCCTATTAAAAATATATAATTTTGAAATATCTAAATAAAAATAATATAAAAATTAAATAATGTGAAAATGTTAAATTGTCTATACTATATAATATAGCATTTAAAAAATTGCTTAAATATATATTGGAAGATTGAAATAGATATGAAGTTATTAGTTTAGAAGAAAAATATAAAATGGGAATAGTTTAGAAATTTCACAATTTTCTAAATTTCAAATTAATTACACATGCCATTTTAAATATATTTAATACAATAAAAATAGAAATTAAGAAAGTTCCATATAATTATTCATAAATAATTATAGAAATAATATCTTATAAAACAAATGTAGGAAGAAGTCAATAGTAAAATATTTAATTTTCTTCTTCAAATTTATCAAAGAAAAATAAATCATGATAAGAGTTTATTATACTTATTATTGATCATCTATCTTGCATGTCTTCATCATAAGCATCAAATTCATCTTGAGCCAACTCTCGATATTGCTCTGAACTAAGATCAAATTCTCCTAAATCAATAAAGAAATTTATCCCAGAGTCTTCTTTCTCATCCATGATATCATCGTCGACAAGATTTTCAAATATTGTTGAATCATTCATTTATGCTTTCTATCTCGCCATTTTCTTCTCCTCCACTCTCTTCATGTCCTTCTTGTTGTCTATCTTCATATGTGTACTCAATATTTTCTATTTCTTGTTCCTGTAGATATTCTCAAAGTTTGTCCATTATTTCTACTTCATCATTACTATGTGTCTCGTCCTCATCTATAATATCAACATTATTTGTGTTTTAAAATGATGCATGACGGTTGCACCTTGGATTGTGCTCTATGACAGAACACTAATTTTGATTTTGGATATCTTGGATGATAAAAATTTGTTCACATTGCTCTGGGAATACATATGGCTCATCTGTGTGCATAAACTCTAATGTTTTTATCATAGAAAAAACCATTATCATGCATATAAACTGTTTTATTATTTCCTTTCTCAATCAATGAAAACCACTTTACTAAAAATATAACCTTCCTAAAGGACCTGAAGTCAAGTTCCATAATGTCCTCCAATATTCCATAGTACTTCGTCTTTGCTTCAATTTCACTGGAATTCACCACATCAAAATATGCTGATATACCACAATCAAATGTATGCCTAAGCTTATCCATCTTCTCAATACGAAAGTGCTTCCCATATGCCCAAATGGATTTGTAATGTGTCACCTATAAAAATATAACATTTACAATGCAATGTCAATAAATCATTCTTAAATATTAACTACAATACATTTTTGACTAAATAACATAAAAACACAATAAACTATAAGCATGCACATACCTTCCCTAGATTTATTCCATTTACTATTTCTAATTCCTCCCTTGAAATATTAAGAGGGTCTCTTTTACTTTCTTTCATAATATTATCTCTTAACCAATCCCATGGGCATTTATTTGGCCATGTATTTTTATGATTTTTAGGTAACTGTGGGACTAGAATCATGGACCCCATCCTTCTAGATGCTCTTCTATATGCAATTGTGTCAACTTCTTCTTTATTTATTTTGTAGAGTTCTATCCATGCATTTTGCATGATGTGCAACATAGAGGTGAATTTTCTTGTACTCATTTCCATCTGTAAGTGAAATTTATTAAATTATTAAAATTAATATAAATATAAATTAAGGATAAACTATATAACTACTAGATATTATATAAAACATGATGCATACCTCGTACTTTTCTTAACCTCCCTCTTCTTTGTAGCACTTCACTTGTTAGTATATCTAGTTAAGAAGATCCCTGGACACTTTGTGTACTAGAATGAAAATCAGGTAAGTAATTAGAACTAACATTCATCATTGCTTTGAATGTTATGTAACCCTATGCAATGGAACCCTCTGGTTGAGCCTTTTGTCACACAAAATGCTTCAATACCTTCATTAAACGCTCAACAAGCCACATTGATCTTGATGTGACTGGACCCCAATATTCTATCTCATTAAGAAGATGTATGAGATAATGGACTTGTGGATCAAAATATACAGTAGGAAGATACTTTTGAAATGTACACATTAATATGGGTACTTTATCTTTCCAATATATAAGGTCTTCCATTTTAATCTCTCTTGAGGACACAAACCTGAAATATAATGTTTAACTAGCATTAGTTTTGAGTAATAAATCATGTATAATGGTATGCAAAAAGATATATTGAATAAAATTAAATATTATATGGTTACCTAATATATTTTGATAAGAAATATATTGTGTTGGTTATATTTTGATCAAAGGTACTAGGAATAATAATGGGAAGTATAACCTGTAACAAAGAAGTGTACATTTGTTAAATATAATAATTAATTTATATCAATGAAATTTTAAGAAAATAACAAACAGTTCAACTTTAAATATAAAACTCACTGTAATCATCTTGTGCCAATCATGTGTTTTTAATCCTATTAGATCCTCATTTTTTGCTCTAGAAAAACAATTCTTTATTGTGGCACCATAACCTATAGGGAACATTATTTTCTTTATGGCTTCATTGATATGATTCTTCTCCTCGGTGCTGAATCTCTAAGGAGAAGGGAGGAATGTGTTATCATCAGAATTTGGCAATAATGGACGCATGACTTTACTCACTTCAAGGTCTTTCCTCAACCGTATTCCATATTCCTTTTTTCCATTGATAAGATTTTATAGTGATCTCGATACATTGCATCCAATGTGTGTAACATCAAGTAGGTGTACGATGGGAATATTCCTATAATATTCAAGTTCATAAAATATTGAGTACCTTTTCATGCCCGGGGTAGTTGTTCTGGACAAAAAAAAAATTATAAATTAGTTTCATACTCAATGTTGGTATAGAAAGTGTCAACAAAATGTCTATATTTGTCCTCACCTTCACCATCATGATAAGCAATATACCATTCGTTCGGAGTCAAAACCCTTGGAATATGTGCTCTTACCAGTTGTGTGTTAAAATAATTTTGTTTTGTTACTCTGTAAGGATAATTAATAGGCAAGAATTGTCTATATTCATAGTATATATCCTTCTTTAAGTGTTTTAAGTGTCTCACAATTGTTTGAAATCCACATGATGGGCACCCAGCTTTCCCTTTTGTTTGGATACCTATTGTCATGTATAATCATTGTCAATGTAAAATTTTGAATATTATCAACAACTATAAATGATTCACAATATTAAATCTCATGAATATATTATATATCCACTAACCAAAACATAAAGATAACCCTGGGGCATCATGAACGGTCCAACACATCTTGCCTCTAAAGAAGAAATCTCTCCTCCCAATAGGCCTTGATATGTCATGCATTTCAAATCCCATGCATAATTGTTTAAGCTCATCAATTAGGGGCCTCAAATATACATCCATATTGCGTACTTGATACTTTCCTATAACCATCAATAAGTTAAAAATAATTATATAATTTATATTATATGTTGAATATTTCATATAACACTAAAGAAATAAAAGATATCAGTCGGGAAGGTTAATCACCTAAAGTAATTAGAGTCAACATTATATTTTTCTTCTTTATTGCCATCCATGGTGGGTTATTATTGAGGATTGCAACTACTAGCCATGTAGACCATCCTGATGATTGAATTGAGAATGGATTAATCCCATCCATAGTTATTGAAATTCTAGCATTTCATTTCTCACGTGAAAAATATGGCTATTTTTCATCAATTTCTTTCCATGCCTTACCATCCCCTACAGTTCGTAAGGTTCCATCATTGCTTCTATTCTCAAAATGCCAACCCATGAGCTTTGTTAATTCATTACATTTGAACATTTGCTTAAGCTGTGGAATTAAAGGAAAATGGCGAAGAACTTTCTGTGGAAATGTTTTTGACTCAACAACACCTTGATGCTCAAATCTACTAGTATGACATACATCACATTCTTGTAATGATTCTTTTTCACCATAATATAACATACAATCATTATGACAAGCATGGTAAACATTATAATTCAATCCTATATTTCTTAAAGAGTGTTTCACTTCCCCATAAGACTGAGGAAGATGATTCCCCTTGGGAAGAACCTTGGTGTAAAGAACTCTACATGATAAAGAATATAACAATTAATTAGAAACAAAATATATGAAATATTTGTTTATCTAATCATCATCAAAATGATTAAAATTGTTGATATATGGAAATGTCAAGAAATGTAATCCTTAATCATCAAATTTACATACCTCAACAAAGCAGTAAAGCTCATGTCTGACCACCCAAATATAGCCTTTATATTCAATAACAAAATATTGTTGATAATACAAATATTTCTGCAGTTTCATACAACATTTTCCTTGCCATTTCATTCAATTCAGAGTCTTTTTTAGTGAAAATGTCATGAAGTAAACTATCAATCGCTGGATCCATATTTGGAACTTCATCATTCATTATGTTGCTTTGGTCTAGATTCTCCACATGTGGGTTACTTGTATTGGGTGGAATAATATTGGGAACCTACAATATTATTTTATATTATTAAATAATCCATTAGAAGTATGTGAAAGTAAATCACGCCACATGACTAAGAAAGATAAGTAAAAATATTGTTTCTTACATACCATGTCATTGGCTTCCATATGACCATTTACTTTCAAGTGAGAAATAGTTATAGAGCGTCTCCATCTTCTACGCCCTTTTAATTTGAAGCATTCACAATATATACTTTGGTCATACCAATCACTAGTGTAGGGTTGAGGACCACCACTAGAATCACTATCATTCAAACTACTCGACATTTTGAAATCTACAAAAGTTCAAATAAATGTGTATTAAATGCTCAATTAAAAAAATGTGTATTATTGATAAAGAGTAAAAATGAAAAATCTTTGTGTTTAATGCAATTTTGAAATTACAAATAATCATTTTTTAAAATATATAAATAAACCATGTATAATATCGATAGAATATCTAATTCTATGGATCCAATGCTAAATTAAAATTTTTAATTATTTTTCATTAAAAACCCGACAAAATTGAAATTTTAGTTTGTTTGTATCTTTATAAAAATATTATAGATAATTCGAACATAAATTGTGTCTATAAAATGTAGAAGACTAATTTTATCATTTAAATTTGTGGTTTAATAGTTTAATAAATACCAATCACAATTAATATATAACTCAGGAATAATACTTAATCACTATCATTCCATAAACTATAAATATTATATATTTCCATTTTTATATTATATACAATTATTATAAATGTATAATTATTTCATTTTTACATTACTAATCATAGTTTTAGACATGAATATTGACTATTTTACTAAAATATTTTAATTCTATATAAAATAATTATAAATTTATTTCTTATTTTTTATATTATGTTTGGATACTTTCCTATCATTAATATTAGTTGTTTTATTCATGATAGGGATCAAATTTGAAAGTCAAAATTATATTATGAAGGGCACATATTCAAGGTTGAAATGTACTCTAAAATATTAAATATGACAAAAAAATATATTTTACACATTTTCTATAGTTTAAGAACATTTTTGTAAATACCAGAGTACATAAAATCATAAATAAAATTGAAACCCTTTTCAAAATAGAATAGTAATAGTAGTTAAAATTAAACACTGTACTATCCCATTCTTCCTCTCAAATTTGTTGAGCCCTGTGTTTTGATAGATGAATTTTTAGTGTTTGAAAACTATAATTTAGTTATACTTCATATTAACAAATCTATAAAATAAAAGATCGAAAGATCGTGATTTGTTTTATTTTAATGAGGTGAAACAAAAATAATTTTATAATATATTAATGTTAAGATGATATTTTAAATACACATCATACCTTTTGTGGATTATTCTTCCAAAATAATATTATTGACAAATACAATAAGACATTTAAAAAAAAGATTAATTCACTTTTTTTTATTCACCATACAAAGAAAAATTAAATAAAGATGTCCCAAATTTAAATAAAAAGTTGTTCATAATTATAGAAAAATTATTATCCATACCATAAATTAAAAGTATGCATGTAGAGGAGAACAATAATATTTTTTTGTTTACAAAACAATTCAAAAACTAATAATTTAAAACTATTAATTCAACATTGATTAGGCCATCTATAACCAAATTTAAAAATTAACGTATTGGTACAAGGATCCACATGATCTCAATAAACCAATCGTAAGACTGAAACTTCCCTAGAAATAATACCAAAATTTAAATATTTAGTGGGGATTCAGGAATGGGATATGGAGTGTTGGTCACAGCATTCTAATGACTTGACGTACGTTTTAAAACCCAACCCTTCTTTTGAGATTTTATGTAATACTTTGTACTTTAGCAATGTCATTTAAGTTTGGTTTTTTAAATTTTTTTTAGAGGAAAATATTTCCCAAACACTTCCATGATAGGTTTCGAGCCTTCGGACGATCTTGGATGGGTGAAATTTTAATCACCTAATCACGAGGCATCAATAAATACTATTTTTCTCATTAATATAACTCAATTTTATCCATTATTTGTGGTAGTAAGCAATTTCAGGAGTCTTTGAACATGCATCCTTCTTCAACAATTTTTGCCATGATTTGTAGTTTAAGCATAACCAAAATGAACCATTTCAAATACATTTGAAATTTATTTTTTTCTCTCAAAACATTCTATTTTTCTTATAATTTTTTAAGGTTTCTAGATTCATTTTTTCAGCACTTGTGCCTAATTATGCTCACTTTGTTACACAAGAGTCTCTTACATCAACTACTAAGGAGGATCATATTTTGTTCCATGTACGGAATACTATTTTTATTTTTACTTTTATTATTAGATATTATGTATAGATTTTAACCATGTCCAATAATGTGATTTATTTAAGTTCCATTCAGTCATTCATGTAATTAAAGTGTAAGATTTTATATCCTATCTTGCTCTAAGTCTATGAATAATAACATTTTATATTGATCCCAACATATCATGGACCGAGTATGACTTTGTAGAAAAAGCATAAACTGGGATTACCCTCTAGTCTTTTCTAAACGTAAATGATTGTTTCTTATTGTTTTCTTATAAAAAACCGAACTGTAAATATTGTACTCTATAAATTTCGTATTTTTTCAATACGGTTATCTACTGAGATGCCCACAAAGTACAAAGCTAGGCATAATGTTAACAGCAAAGCACACATCCTTATCTGAGTAATCTCGCGATGAAATTTGTTTGAACATGTTACTGATTCAAGGTGGTCATATTAAATAGTAAATCACATATCCTTCCTAGGGAACTTAATTAATACATCTTGATCAATATTAGTTAGATCTAAGCGATTGGAAAGAGTTGAAGACATTTGACTATTGCTGGTAATTTTTGTGTTTGTAAAAAACTTATAAGTAGGTTCCTTTTAGGGCTAAGTTAAATTGATGGCTTAAATTTTTGCCAAACGTGGGAGAACTTATTTAGGAGATCACCAAACAATGGGATTCTGTTGGATTTGTTACTTGTTTAAGGTGATTATATTAATTTAATTAATTACTTTTCCATCCTTGGTAGTTTAACTAATTAATATGGATCATAGTCAACTATCTAATTTAACCTTCAAAACCTCCCACTACATCTGCAAATTTTGGAATTATGGAAGATGAGATTCAAAAATTCCATTAGAAAATGGAAAATGTTTATGGAAGCATTAAGGAATGACTTCATGAAGAGTGTGGTGGATGTGGTAATTTTCTTGACTTAGTGAAATCCAATTTGAAATCAAAGATATACCTTTAACAATTTATCTTTAAAATTGCAGAAAGTTAAAAAAACCTCCCCATCAACACAAAAATCCTTTAAAATCTATATTTAAACACAAAAGACCCTAACTTTCCCTAGATTTAAAAGAGTTGAACGTGAAAGGCATAAGAAATATAATTTTATTTTTATAATAGTACAATCAACTTAGTATACAGGACAACCAGTTCTTTAATGTTAAGTTCATAGAACTTTAGATAAAAAAAATTAGTTGTAAGAAATTTAGTCTGGTTTTTAAAAATAAAACCAATACCTGTTTATCACGCCTATATGTTCAATCATCAAATGTCCAAATACAGACAATTAATGGAGGAAGACACCCATAAATTGTGTTCCTTTTCATGCTTTCTCCACATAATTATGGAAAAATACCAAATGTAATGAATCCAATAACTACGATGGGGGTTTGGAGAGTGTTCGGAGGAATTCTGTTAGCACATCATAAGCCTCGTTTAACCCACTGTGCCTGTCAAATCCATGAAGATCAGAATTATTGAAAGAATATGATCAATTTAATATAAAGATCAAATATATATAAGTTGATATGAAATGTGCAGCGTGTTATTTATTGAATATTGAAAATTAATTATTTATAACTTTGAAGTAAGACTTTCATAGTCTATTATTATAAATGTCAATTATTTTTAACTTACATGAGCCGTGCATGTCTTTTTTAGCAAGGTAAAATTTAAAATAATTTTACATTTTAGAAGGAGACCACATGCTTAATTTAAAGTGACTACAAATTTTGCATGCGGTGAATATAATTAGTTATTTACTTGAATAATGTTTTCATTGTAATTTATAAAATATAAATTCTTATTATTTATTTAATAATTTATTTAGCTTTTAGGGATTTAGTATTAAAATATGTGAAATATTGATTTTTATACACAAAATAATGATATTTATATAACCTGAACAGCTAATTTATACAATAATCTTAGAAATTATTGGTTTATAATTTTAAGTATGCATTTAAATAATTTAATACAATTAATATTTTTATTTTTATTTAAAATTTTATATTTACATAAAATTGTAGTTGAAATTATCTTATATCAATGTCTCAAAATTGTTAACATAAAACTTATGTGGTTCTTTTTATTATATTTCAACTAACTGAGATAAATAATGGGCAACTGTTTTGTATAAGTTATTGTTTTTACAAAAGTTCAAACCCTGATTTTTAACTCCTACATATTCCTGTACGGATTTATTTATGATGTTGCAGGTGCACGTTTTAGAATCTAAATTCATCTTCTTTCTATATTTCCGTATCAGCCTAAAGACATGATACACAATCAGGTAATCATTTCTACTTTTTTCCTTAGTTGTTTTTTATAAATAATTAAATAGATTAGATTCATTTTCTTTGTATTTTCTTACATTCCTATAATTAAATAAATTACTGTCTAATGTTTTACTTGGATATAAAATTTATTTTATTACATTCCTATAATTAAATATATTGTTTTCTAGTCTGTTACTTGAATATTTGAATCCAATATATTGTAATTATGATTTTTATATTCCTCGCATGAATATTAACCTAGATCATGAAGAAATAATTATTCAAATGGAGGAAAGAAAAATTACATCCCAAAAGGCGATGCTAGAAATCCAGCCAAAAAAGTTTGAACTTCAAGAAAAAGACCTAGAACTAAGAGAGCGTGACCATAGACTTAAAATTGGATTTTCTTTACCAAAAGAAATTTTCTAATTGTCCTCCTGAACAAAATAATAGTCAAAAAGAGTAGTGTCACAAATACTCAAGGAATAAACAATAACATGAATAGTGAAACAAATCCTTCATAAACCAATGATGAAATAGATGATGAAATCAATGACAGACATTCAAATCTCCCTTCAAACAACACAACTTCTGTGATAAGAAGCCCTCCTAATATTAATTGTGATCATTTATCTAATTATACTCAAACAAAAAACACCCCTACTCTTCATTCTCCAACCCATGATAAAACATTAGATGTACAGAAGGTACAGTCCACAGGGAGAAAGAAAGCAACACTTTATGTGGATAGTAAAGGATAGGACCTACATGTTGAGGGCAGAGTAGAATTTTATCATATGTTGTATGATTATACAATGAGATTATTTGGACCTAAAATTGACAAGCCTTGACCCCAACAATTGAAAGAAAAAAAACAGTAACTTCAAGAATTTAAGGCCAAAAAATAAGGTCATTTTTTTATAATATATGGATGAAATCAATAGCTTGCAATCAAATTCATTAAAAAGGGGGATATCTAAAAAATATCCTAAAGAAGGACTGAAAATCACCCACAGAATCATATGTTGGAAAATAGACATGGAATGTTTTAAAGAAAGAAGCAAAGTGTGGTAGAAAGGAAAAAAAATATGAGCATTTAAAATATGTTACTATAGATCAAATATAGTAACATGGGTATATGTGAAAATTGGAAATAAGTAGTATTCGAGCTTTAAAATCTACAGTGGTCATTATTTTTTGTTTTTTCAAATTATAGATTAATGTTTTAGTTAGTTTATATTGTGGGTGACATTAAAGTTTTTCTTTCATGAAGTGGAATCAATATCCACTTCATTTTTTTCAATAAGAGATCAAATTTGCAGGAAAAGAGGGTTTTATAAAGCCGAGGAATGAGAAGATTGAAAATATTAAAAACTCAAATGATAATAGTGATGCAGCAGATCATTCAATAATTTTTTTATAAGATTGTTTTTGTTGTAAACATTATTACTATTAGAAGGAATTTTTTTATTTTATAAACAAATATATATTATACTTATATTAATTATTTCCTTTTCGTAATGTAGGAATTAACACAACCATGCTTAAGAGGATATGATACTTTTTAAGGAGATAATAGAACATCTATTCGTATGGATAATGGAGATAATGCAACCACGAATGAACAAAATTCTTTCAAAGAATTTGAATCTCTATTATTATTGAATTATAAGGATGATATATAGAAATGACTTATAAACATCAAGTGGGAGTAATTTTCTAGTTTATTAAAATGTTGTAATGGTTTTCCAAAGATAATAAATATTATGAGTTGTTATGACAATATTAATCAAGCAAAGTGTAGAGCACTTTCTATAATAAATAGGACATATTTTTTCTCCACATGATTTTTATTATGTTGTTATTTGTTGGTTTTTTTTTAAATTTTAACTATTATTTTCCTTATGAATAGTTAGAGCTTTCTTTGAAATTAAAAATGACTGTACAAATAGAGGAAAATATTATGTAGATTGTTAAATAATTATAGTCATATCATTTAATATGAACAATAAATATTGACTTATAAGATATTTTACAATTTATAGTAATGAAAATAAATAAATTTACAAGAATATTCACATTAAATAATAAAATTATATTTGTTTCTTCCAAATGTAGAAAATCTCCTGAATATATTTATCTAAATGAATCTCAAATTGGATCTTAATAGTAACATTTCTACATTTTTGAAAAAGATAATTTCAAAATTAAATATTGTGGAAATCAAATTGTAGCTTCCATCTACAATTTTTATGTGGTAACAAACAACTGTAGAAATACAATTGTTGAAATTTCCATAATATAACATTGGTGAGAGTCACAAAACTATAAATTGTGGAATTTATACAAATATGGAATAAATAGAAAAACTACATTGTTATTTGAATATTGTGGAATACTAACAAATTCACTAATTGTATAAATGTTACAAACATTAAGAAATGTGGAAAATGTACAATTTAAAAAATGGAGATTAGCTATGAATTTAAAAAATTGTAGACTATCCATGGTATAATGAATTGTGGCAGAAACTACAATAATATATCAAAATGTGGATAAACTTTAATTTCAATTCCACAATTTTAATTTTTGGAATACCATGTAACCACAAAAATATTGTTGAAAAATTGTAGCAAAAGGCAAACTTTTTTGTAGTCCTTGAACAATGTAGACCAATTATACATGAAGAATGCACATTTTTCACACTTCTTGATCCATGAATAGAAGTCCTTGAACACTGTAGACCAATTATAACCAGCTTTCATTATCTTAAGATCTATTTCTCGGGGGTAAAAGTGACCTCCTTCTTCTCCATCATGGAACTCATGCAACACTCTCTACATTTGGCCTATCCCAATGCACCTCAATAGAACAATATTATTATCCTTATTCAACAAGACACCACCAACAAGTACATATGGGATGGCTTGTAGTATGATGTATCTTCTCTTTGCTTTGTTCCATTCTGGAAGGCACAAACCTATTTAAAGGTGATGTACCAAGGCTTGGGTCTAACATGGAGTAGGTGCATCATTAGCTGCTTTTTCTTGATCATTCTGTAGAAATAGGATAGCCTATTTTTCACCCACTCACTCAGCTTGTTGCTTAGAGATGAGATGTTCACACAGACCCTTACCTGAAACCAGGTTTGTCACCTTGATCTCAATGTCATATTCCATTACCGAGGTGATCCATCCTATTCTCTTATCATTCACATATTTTTTCGAGATAAAATCCTTGACACCAACATGAGATACTATCAATTGAATCTTATTGTTTGAGACCAAGTGCCTAAAGTTCTTCAAGCTCCTGATAACAACAAGGACATGTTTTTCAATGAAAGATGATTTTACCTCATAGTCCTCCAGGATATGACTGAAGATGGCTATTAATTGTTTTGAACCTTCCTTAATGGGATGGACCAAGATGGCTAAGATGGTGTTTGACCCTACAAAACGCATATAGCATGAAGTATTTTGAGAAGTCTAGGTTAATGAGGGTTGGAGCCTGTGATATTGCAAGGTTGATGGCATTAAAAGTCTCTTTGCCTTCTGATGTCCATTTAAATACAAGACTCTTCTTTAACATCATTGTTAAAGGCTTCACAAGAGAAGAAAAATTAGGTACAAACCTGTGAACAAAGTTTATCCTCCCCAAGAATTTTTGGAGAGACCTTTTGTGTTGTGGTAATGGAAGTATCTGAATGGCTTCAACCCTTTCAGGATAAATTGTCAATCCCTCTCTTGAGACAATGTGGCCCAAAAATTTCCCTTCATGAGCTAGGAACACACACTATTTTGGGTTTAATGACACCCCAAACCTTCTACATCTCAGGAATACCTGTCTAAGGTGAAAGATATGGTTTGCAACATTCTTTGAGAAGAAAGTGATATCATATAGATACACCAGGACTATGTTGTTGATTAATCCTTTGAATTCCATTTCCATAGCTCGATGAAATGTTGCTCAAGCATTTAGTAGTCCAAATGGAATTTTCTTATAAGCATATGTAGCCCATTTGGTGGTGAAGGTTGTCTTGAATTGATCTTCCTCTTTTACCATTATCTCATTATAGCCTGAATACCCATCTAACAATGAAAACCTCTTAGAACTAGCTACGACTTGTAATAACTATTCCATTGATGGAAGTGGGTAGTGATCCTTATGTGATGCTCTGTTAAGATCACAAAAGTCCACACACAACCTGATTTCTCCATTTTTATTTCTCATAGGTACCAAGTTAGAAACCCAACCTGAATGCTTAATGGGAAAGAGGATACTGGCCTTAATTAGTTTGTTCAATTCTCTTCTCATGAGGGGCTCAATGTGGGGTTTATTGGCCTTTTCTTCTTTCTGAAGGGATTATATACTGGGTCTAGCTCAATAGTGTGTTGTGTCAACTTTGGGTTTAAACCTATTAAATATTTATAAGTCCAAGTAAAGACATCTGGGAACACTTGAAAAAGTTGAACAAATTCATATTTTTCTTGTTGAGTGCTTACCTTGCAAATCTATAATTTTTTGCCTTCTTCTATGAAAAATGGGTTCCGAATCTTCACCCTTTACCTGAATATTTTCCTTCTTCTTTCAGAATTGGTCATTTGGGTTGAATATTGAATCCAAAGTGACAAGACCCTTTGGTAGTTTGTTGGTCCTCACCTGTGCCACTTGCTCACCATATTGCTAGTCTGGTTTGTCTTGATTCCTAGAGGAGAACTCAGGTTCTTCTTGTAGAAAGTTGAAATTTTTTTGATCATTTTCAACAAATTGCCAACTTGTGTTCTTGTCTAGGACAACTGGCATTAAAAAAAACTTGATATGGGGTTCATACTTATAGCTCTTGATACTCTCTACACCATCAAATGCTGCCCCAATTACTGCCAATCTATTTGCTGCTTCATTCTTCTTCCTTGGGATGGAATTGATGTTGAATGCTTCAAAATCCTCGATGAGGTCCCTACCCAATTATTGTAGCTCTTTAGTAGATTATTCTTGGTATAATTTTTTCCTCGTACCTTATTAGAAATTAGTTCACTATCACAAAACACTTGCAAGTTTTGTATACTTCTTTTCCTTTCCCAATGTAGTCCATCGACCAAAGCCTCATAATCTGCTATATTGTTTGAACAAGAAAATTGGAAGCAGAAAGATGAGTAGTATTTCATACCTTGAAGTGAGACAAGCATAGCTCCTCCTTCGTCTCCTTACCTACTTCTCGATGCATAAAATAATAATTTCCATACCTCATTGTCATCTTTTTGGTATGGCTTAATGATGTTGGGGAGAGGATGAGTTTCCTCATGCAAACAGTAGAATCATAGTTCAGACTCCTCCATCTACTTATGGGGGTCAAAATCATTCCTCTTGTTCATCCACTCATTGAGGGTCAAGTCTAGGATATGCCCCACCTTTCTATCTACTTCACAAGTGCTTGGGAGGTCGTCCTAATTAAAGGCTAAACAATTGGCATTGATTGGGCTAGGGTATATAAGATTCAATATGGTAATATGCAATGGGATCAGATCTGAATTGTGGCCTTAGCTCCATACCATGCTCTAAAAAGAATGTGTGAGCAATCAGAAGACAAATAGCCTCTAATATTAGCAGTGAAGTCTCTCAACAAACACAATGAAAAATGTGGTGGCAAGTCTATGACTGATACATTGTGCAATACAGTCAAATTGGGGCAGGCATGCCATGTGAGGCTCAAATATTTGATGACTCCAACAGTTTTCACTATTTTCCCATCCAATTGCACTACCTGTCTGGAGATGACTTTGTATTGAAGACCAATTTGATCGTCTATTTGTTTTGGCATTATAGAACTACTTTCCCCCAGATCAATCATGCAATTATGTGCCAATTTTTCCCCAATGATCAATGAAACATATAATGGAGGAGGATTTTGATTCTTACCTTGTTTTTCTCCATGGTTTCCCTCAGGCTAAGCCGTATTTGTAAGCACTTTCTCTTGCTGGTTAGGGGGTTCATTTGAGCTTGACCAATTGGTTTCCCTCAGGCTGAGTCAGTATTAGTAATAACTTTCTCTATCATTTGATGACTCCCACATTGAAATGTTCACATTTGTCTTCTTCATTTGATTAATGATATTAAATGAGCTATCCTTTTGCTTCCCCTTACCTAGTACATTTTCCTGTTGCACATGGGTTGTTACAACCGGTGCCTGAGTGGGTTTGGAAGGTGGGTTGGGATGAGTCTACACATTCAGAATTGCACTTTGAGTGCTAATACCTTTTGGAGTAATGGAGGGTTGAGGATTACCTAAGTTTGGTGATTTTCCCTCTCTAATATTCCTTTTCTTGGACCATGTATTGGCAACTACACTTTAGAGAAGGGGCTTGATTCATACCACAAAAATCTTCAACTTGCCAATTGAAAAGCATAGTTTCACTTAGAGATGCTTCTTGCTGAGATCCTTGCTACTAATTTTCTTCTTGGTTAGACTCTTGTGACACACCAATGGTCTCTACCATTAAGGTCTGGTTTAGTGCAGCATTAAAGCACGTTGATTGGTTATGTGGCTGATTGCATGGGAAACACCAATCATATTCTTAGGCCATGTTGTTTTGTGTAGGAACTAATTTCCTTGATGTTGAAGCTGTGTTTGGATCATATGACCTGAAAGGTCTAGTAGCTTGAGGTTGTCCTTAGTTTTGATTTTGATTTGCAGCTTGAGCCAGTGGCCTATTTTGCTAATATGGGGGTCTAGCATGATACTGAGTCTTAGGTTGGTATGGCATAGAACTTTGAGCTTGTTCCCTTTTGATAGTTACTAGATTATTCCCTAGGTTCTGCAGTTGTTTCATAACTTCTTGAAGCTCTTTTGACGTGCTAGAGGATGAGGTGGAGGCTTCATCTGAACTCTAATTCCAAGGAGTAGGTGTAGGAGCCAATGTGGGTGTCTGACTAGTGCTTAAGGATCTGATAGTTTTGGGTATAGAGGCATGGGTGGCATAGGAGCAATGTTTGCCAGCCTGAATTAAACAATTTTCAACTCTTATGGAAAATGCTATAGGCTGAAGGTAAGGTTGTGCCTCCCATTGATTGAATCATTAAAGAAATATCATAATTTAGAGCTCTAAGAAAGTATAAGAAGGCACCTTCATCTGTGGGCTTTACAGCCACTGGAATCCTGTCCCATGTCCTTTGAAATTTGAGGTTGAAATCTGTCAACTGCTCACTTAGGATCCCTCTTGATTATTGTCAGTTGCTCCAACAAGGATAGATTATCTCCCTTTTCTCCAAATTGGCCATGAAGAGCTCTACACAAATGTTCCCGAGTTTGAATAGAGCCTGACAATTAGACTTCATGAACCATTGTGAAGCTTTACCCTTGAGTGAAGAGGCTAGTAACTTGACTACAATGTCCATCTCAGTTGATCTCATGGATTACACAGACATTTGCAATGTCCTGAATGTGGTCACTAGGAGAATTTTGGTTCTCTCTATGTGAAATATGGGATGCTCTTTAATGCTGCCACTGGGACTGGATTTTTTGCATTAAGGGCGAGTGGGATACTACCAATGAAATTGACATAATGATTTGGTCGTATGTTCCATCCTGATTGGCCTGAGAACCATTGTTGGTTGAATGAACGACCTACTAGGAGGACGTGTTGAAAACACTCTTTGTTTGGTGAAGATGGAGACCTCTGGGCTCTTCTCCCTCCTCTCCCCTTCTGTCTGGGGACAAGTGTACATAGGACAAATAGTCCCTCCTCTCTGGTTCTTCACCTTGTTTGTATTCTTCTCATGAACTCGATAAGCTTGGACTATTGAAACTAGTAGATTTTTATTCTTTAGGAGTCGCTAGATGTGTAACTTTTAGAGCTTATTAAACAGCTAAAACTTGTACAGGAAGTGTACATCAATCTTGTTGCAATAAAAAATGAGAGACCTCTTGGTCCCACCGGGCATGCCAAAATTGTTAGTGCAGAATCACAACACCCTTGAATGTCTTGCAACCAGATGGGTTGAGACTCTTCAGTGTGATTACACAACATGGAGCATCTCTCAAAGTGTGGGATCTTACATGTTGAGAGAGATATCTACGGATTAAGGCCAGTTCCTATTCCTTTGTTCAGGTGCACAACAAATAGATTGTAGAGGATCTATTCTCAAATCTACTCTATTCTACCAAGGAGACAAGGTTGAGGAGATGCAAGAAAATAAACCGAAGCTAACGAGGTGATGCAATAAAGGAATGTTAGACACCTCATTTTGTGACTTTAACACACACCATGGAAATGTAATACAAATACCATGCAAAGATGACTAAACTACAATAAGAGATCGAAAGAGACAACAACGAATATATGAGAGGGTCGAGAATCATCCACAGAAATATATATTATTGCTCAGGAATCGATACAGTGTATTACAATAGACCAAGAAGCAACAACTTGCATTACAACCCAAATGAGAGGTTAGGAAAGCTCCATAAATCCACCTTGTGAGTAAAAAAAGAAGGGAGGGTGACAAAACAGAAATATCCAACATTTTACAATGAGTCCCGAACCCTTCCTTTATAGATTCAGTACAAGAGAGAAGAAGGAGAGAGAGGCGGGAAAAATAATTCGAAGCCTCAACTACTGGCCATTAATGCCTTATGAAAATCCTGCCCCAAATATGTCATGTCTGCATCGATTTCCTATTTGGCGCATTGAAGGAGGAAGAGCGGTGGATCAAAAGATCAAATCCGATCTGTTTGTTGGAGCAAATAGATCTTATATTAATGGCATGAATACGTTTTTTCCATTCTTTCGCCCACTTATCTTCTTCAAAATTAAAGTTTCATATCTCTGTGGAATAGACAGGGTTGAGATATTTCCAATGGTGTCAAATTTTTTCATATTTCGAGCACTGATAAAAATATATTCCCATTTGAATATTTGAAATGGGGACACGTGGAGGGCTAGCGTATGTTTGGGGACCACATTTGGATTTTTATTTTGAAGTTGTGTTGGACTGACATGTGGTATCTTCCAAGGGTTTCCTAGTTCCTCATGTTTTGTCTAAGTCCTTTTACTCGGCGGGGCCATACATCTAACAAGGGACACGTGGAGGCTTCGCGCTTGTTTGGAAAACCTTCCCCAAATTTTACTCTTGAAGTAGCTCTATGCTGACACTTGGATCCCTATACTGGCATCTCTCTGCTTTCACTATTCAACCCTAACCTTGTCCCTTTATTAGATTTGGGACATGTGGAAGGTCCACGCTCATTTAGAAACCCACTGAGGATTTTTACCTTTGAAGGAGCATCAGGTTGACACATGGAAGCCAACGTAGGAGCTTGGAATTTTCAATGGCTTGCTCTTAGTTTTTTAGGCCCTGAACACGTGGTGAGCTGGTGCTCATTTAGGGATCACCATTTGGGCCACGCCTTTGAAATTATGCTTATGCAATACATGGCGTCATCCACTGGTTCTCTATACTTAGTCGATTTTTGGCCCCCTTGTCCAACTTTTGACTTTTAGCTGTTGACTCTGCCCCTCTTTTAGTCTGGGATACGTGGAGGCCTAGCGCTTGTTTGAGTCAGCCCTTTTGAATTCAATCTTTGGAGGTGCACCAATGAGGCACGTGGAGGCTTCTGATGAACTCTTAATACTTAGCCAATTTTGTGGTTCATTCAAAATCATTTACAAATCCCGAAGACATCGATCCTTCTTCATTTCTTTTCCTTTGATCCTCTCATTTCTTTGACACTTTTTTCTCCTTTCCCAACTCTGCTATTCTATTGTAGAGACCACCTGCAACCTATTTTTTGGATTTTTAAATGTGGGCTCGTATGATAGAACCATCCCTTGGATTTCTTTCCTACACGGGGTTGTGTTTGATCAATTTTTTCAAGGGGGAGATAAGATAACAACTTCCCTTTAGCATAAATGGAAGTTGTTTGATCAGATAGATGTGAGCAGGCCTTGAGGACACTAAAGGAATGAATTATGACAATAAATATTGCAGTAGTGCTAGATCAATTGTTGATGTGTAATCACAACAACCCGGAATGTCTATAACTCGATGGGTTACGATCGTCAGTGTGATTACATAACATGGAGCTTTTCCCAAAGTGTGGGACTCTACAATTAGGAAAGCTCTCTAGATGAAGGTCGTTTCCTATTCCTCTAATCAGGTGCACACATATAATTTACAGAGGGTCTACTCTAAAATCTACTCTAACTTGTGTAGGAGACAAGGTAAGGATATGTAATAAATAAAACCTAAAATAACAAGGGTGATGTACAAAAGGAATGTTGAACACCCGCTTTGTAATTAAACACAAACCATTAAAACTATAACACAACCACCATGCACAGATAACAAAACTGTAATGTGAGATCGGGTGCATGCAATGAACACAAGAGAGGCTTGAAAAATCATCCACAAAACTCATCTTATTGATCCAAAAATTGATAAAGTGCATTACAGTAGCAAGAGGAAAAAAAAATTGCATTACAACTTGAATGGGAGGTTTTACTCCACAAAATCTCTTGCAGACAAGGGAAGAAGGGAGGGTGTAAGAAAAAATGTTCAATTTCTAGAAAATTAGCCCTCCTTATATTATATAGGAAGAATTAGAGAGGGAAAAGAGAATAATCTTGAAATCCTAATCCAACCACCTAAGAAAAAAATGCATTAAATTCACTTGGAACAATGATGGGTTCCACTATAAAATCCATGCCTCCATGTTTTGTTACTTTTTGGGCAAGAAAGGAAGCCCATACTTCATTATGGTTATAAGTGAGAAGCCTAACAACATTAAAAATGAAGGACTGTATTTTTTCATTTTTGAGAACTTAGTCCCACATCCTTAAAACATCCAGTTGTAGTTGAATAGCAGATGTTGAGATATTTTCAAAAAGTCCTCTCTTGCTCAAATATGAGCTTCCAGTCAAAATTTATGATCATCGAAAGGTCAGGGTCGGGTGTTCCACACGTGTGCTCTCACAATATTTTAAAAGATCTAAGCATTTAAAATTCCTGGTAGGATTCATGATTCATCTTTCATTGAATTTACCTTTCGCCAATCTTTTTCTGAACTTCTTTGGGATTAGAGTCTATGGGTAAGTGCAGGAAGTTGATGGACAAATATACGGTCATCCGTGGACGTCATATTGCAAAAAAAACAGTGAAATCTCAACTTGTAGGGATTATTAGCTATCATGCACTCTAAATTAGAAAAATATATAAATATGAATCGTAGCATTCGGAATCTAGTTTCTAAAATACTAATTTTTGTAAAAAACGGACAAGTTTAGCTATATTAAACACTTAAAAATTATATGACTTTTTTTTTTTTTTGAAAAAACTTATAAGATTGTAGTCGTTTGCCCGCATTTTGGATGACCAAATCTTTTTTTTTTTTTTCCCTTTGGTGAAACGTTAGATGTAGTTGTCTATTGGGATGGATTAGTTTCTATCTTGGGATGGATTTTTTTGTATTTTTTTTAGCAATATTTTTTTTTTTATGATTTTTTCCGTGAAAGTGGTCTGAAAATATTTAGAAAATGGAGCGCTTTCTGTTTGCCTGCCATAACTATATCAAAAATATCTAAACAATTTTTATTTTTTCTTTAAGGTGGTATAGAATTTTTCCACACTTGGGATGGTATAATTTTTATCATTTTTTGATAAGAGAAACAAAGTTACAATCTTAAACGTAGACATGAACATTTACGGGAAAAAATGTCTTAAGGACCTATTGTTAGTAATAAATTATAAAATGATATTTATCTTATTCTATTCACTTTAAAAACAATATTTTTACAAAGCTAAGAGTCTACCCTACGTGATGGCACCATTTTTATGAAATGTTTTCAGTATTTTAGCATGGTTCAAGTCTTTGGAAGAGCAGATTTGAGGTTTTTTGACCTTTTGCACTTCATAATGACCTTCTATAGCTTTGGTTGGGGAGAAACAAAGATTTTCTGAGGCTTAGGTTCGGCAAATAGATCCGCGATTGTGGTTTTTGTAAAAATACCGCGCTCGTGGTTTATAAAGCACGCTCGTGCTTTATAAATCATATTTACACACATCCCAATGTCCGAATTACCATGTGATTTTTACTCTCTAACCTTACCGTACGAATTACTGTGAAATTCTGTCTTTTTCCAGGCACGTTTTTTAATCACCGAAAGCAAAACATCATGGGAGACAAAAAACGAAGTCAAAAAAGGAAGTCATTAAGTAAAAAAACACCAGACGAATTCGAGGCCAACAAAATTGAAAATGCTGAGCAAATGTGGAAACTTAGTGAATCTAGAAGAGGTTCATCTTCAATCCCAACTATTGTAAGCAATGAAGAACTAAGTAATGTTTATACTATCAATGTTGAAGTTGAATTAAATACTCGTGATGAAGAAGTTTTTACTGTCAATGTTGAAGAAGAATTAAATACTCATGATGTAGCAAATGTTGAAATTGAAGGAGACAGTGAAAATGTGAATAAGGAAATTCATGTTGAAACTATAGACAAGCAAAAATTGACAAAAACACCTCCTAGGATTTTACGTAAGAAAAATAATTTTTTGATTGAAATTGATGAAAACATTTTTGAAACCAATGTCTGACAAACTTTCTGAATGACAAATCAGAAGAAAAGCCACTGAAATTTGGGATAATCATTTTGAAATTTTAAATGATTCCCAAAGATGTCAGTTGTTGGTTAGTTTGATGAAATTGATTAAAATGAGACCTACATTAAACACCTTAGGATTGACAACATCTAACATATGTGGTCAAAGATCTACAATTGTTGAAAACCTTCATGATGCATATCACATTGTTGGTGTCAAGAGATGCACTAGGGATAGTAATATTGTGCGTCGTGTACTTGCTACTAGTGTTGTAAGTGAATCAATAAAAAAACAACGTTTGATTACGCAAACAAGTCGAATGTTGCAAGTTAATTGAAAACTCTAATAAAAGCAATTGAAAGGCGTAATATCCTTCAATCACTCAATAATGTCGATTTTTGGGCATTTTCTGCTAGAGCACCGCATAAGGACAAAAATATTTCTGATGCTATAAGAGAAGTTGTTATTAAATTTTGGCATGATAACACTAGAGTTTCACCTAATACAAGAGATGTTATAAAACGGAGAGTTGGTTCTACTAATTCGTGAACCACATCCAAAGCATTTCTTAGATATGACTCAAACTCAATTTTTTCGTAAGTTTGAACAAGAGAATCTGGAAATTAAAATTAGTCAATGTTTTTTTGAAATGTTGAAACCATTCTATGTGAAAATCAACCATGCTCGCACCACTTGTTGTTGTAGGCAACATGTTGAATTTGCGATGCATTATGCTAAATTTTTATGTATTCATTCTATTTTTCATTCTGAAACTATGTTATCTGAATGTGGTGTTCAAGTTCCACCAATATCTTCTAGGGATTTCATTCCTATTATATTTTGTGAAAAAGAAGTTGGACAATTTTTTTATAGTCAGGATTGTTTAGATGGAAGTTGTAGTACATGCGGCGGATTACCTAAATTGGAAAGTTGCATCCATGAGCAAATTGAAGGTACAATAGGACATAATTTAGTTGAATTTGATAAATATAAATTAGTTGCATACCAGTTGAAAGATGGAAAAGAGTCGAAACGGTGTGAGCTAGTTACAGAACAAATGCCCATTTTTCAATTTATGAGAAAATTTAAGGATGAAATTTTTTATTAGTATGCGAGGCATACACATAGAGCTCGATGGTTGGATGAACAATTAAAGCTATGCAAAGACACATTTCCTATTGGTACTATTGTTTCAGTGGTCAATTTTGCAAAGAATTACACATTGCAACCACAAATGGAGGTTTAATCGCAATATTACAACTCAGTACAAGTTGCCATTTTTGTGCATATAGCATTTCGACATTCTCCTGATAGTACAGAGAATGATCGAAATTTTTTAAGAGAGTACCACTTTTATATCAGTGATGATCATACTCATTCTACTGAATTTGTGCAAGGGTGTTTCCAGTTATTTTATGGAAACTTGTCTGATAGGGACATCCACTTCAAACAACACTATATATGGTCAGATAATTGCACGTCTCAGTTTAAGAATGCACGAATGTTTTATTGGATGAGCAGAATGCATGTCAAGATGGGTGTGCAATATATTTCGAGTTTCACTAAGGCTGGACATGGAAAAGGAGAGCATGACGGTGCAGGGGCATGTGTGAAAAGAGCTCTTGCAAGAGAAGAGTTGAAGTACAAAGATGGTGCTAAATTAAAAGATGTAAAGAGCATAGTGGAATGGTGTACTGACAACATGGCCTGAGGTTCTCAAGAAAATTCCACAGTTTGCAGATATTTTTGGTTGATAGAGGAAAAACATATTGCTAACTACGAGGATTGTATGACACTCACTGCGTCCAGTGATATGCACTCATTTTGTAGCTCAGACACTACTTCGTGGGCCATATGGACAAGAAATTTGACATGTTTTTGTGCATCTTGTATCAAATTTGTCACTGCTGAGTGTGATTCACAAGAATGGGTGGAAGGATGGATTTGTAGGCCTCTAACTCTGCTTCTTAGTTATCAACCTCCACAAGCATTACAACTTGTTTCTGCAGATGAAGTTACAACATCCAAAGACTTTGATGAAATTTTGATTTTAGTGCGACAAGGTATTTATCCAGTTATTTATTTAATTTTTGTATTGAGTTATGTCCATTGTAATTTTAATATGTAATTTAAATTTGAATTTTTCAACCTTGGTTATTTTTTTGTAGGACATGTGTATGCAGTAATTGCTACAGAAGACAATGAAGAAGGAACAGACTATTTCTTATGTCATTGCATCGAGGAAAGAAAGAAGTTGACTTCTCCTATTATAGATGGCGAAGAGATTGAGTATCCTACAGGGTCAGTGGTAGTTACTGGAACTTGGCTTTGATGGTATCCATTAAAAAACTCCTCTGTTTGGGTGTTTGAAGACTTTGAGACACACAGGAAAATACTCCTATATTCACATCTAGTTCTAGCGACAAATATTCAGTTGTATAGATATCAAGGAAGACCTAATAACAAGATTCTTTGGAAGGTTCGAGAGTCAGATCATGAAGCAATCTTGTCTACTATTCAGAGTAGATCCGATCCTGATGGTTCATTGGAATGAATTTACAATGCTCATGTCTGGTATATATTTAATTTCAAGTTTCAATTTATATAGCGTATATATATATATATATCTAATTTTTTTAGTTTAAAGATCTAGATTTAAGTTTGAATATATTTTATTTTAAATTTGTGTATTTTGTGTCTCATGTATATAGATCTAGTATACGGTTTTGATTTGAAACTTAAATTTCGTTGACTAACAATTTTATGTTTAGGTTAGTGGTGCCAGAAAATATTCCATCTTCATGTGGTTGGTATCGTTAGTAGAGAATTTTAAATTCTCGAAGCTAAGAGAAGCTTGAACATTGTTTGAAAAATTTGTAAATTTTGAAAAAGTCAAGTTTGTAAATTTTGAAAATATTGTAAATTTTGAAAATGTTGTAAATTTTGAAAAAGTTGTAAATTTTGAAAACGACTCCTCTAGGTGCCACAGAGTCCAAGTAGTCACCCGTCGAATTTGAACGATATTTTGGTCTCAGGGCTCTTAAGGGACTACGCCCGAACAAAGTAGCCCGAAAGCAATGACCCTTTCACACACCGAAACACCACCTCCTCTAGCATTCACCTGGCCACCCGGATGTGCCAGCATAGGCGGTTCAGTGCCATGGCCCACCGTTTGCAAAATACAACGTTTGACAACCTTACACTGGCTGCAACTGCACTATTTCGCGCGTTTGCAAACATTAGGACAGCGAGAGCACCGAAATGGGAAGGAAAAAAATGAGAGAGGCTAATGTAGAGGGTCCGTATGCCAAGGTGCCGGATCAGACGAGGCCTCTCTAGGTGCCATGGAGTTTGAGTAGTCACCCGTCGAATTTGAACGATATTTTGGTCTCAGGGCTCTTAAGGGACTATGCCCGAACGAAGTAGCCCAGAAGCAACGACCCTTTCGCGCACCAAAACACCACCTCCTCTAGCGTTCACTTGGCTACCTAGACGTGCCAGCATAGGTGGTTTGGTGCCACAGCCCACCGTTTGCAAAATACAGTGTTTGACAACCTTACACTAGGTACAACTGCACTATTTTACGCGTTTGTAAACATTAGGACAGCGGGAGCACCGAAATGAGAAGGAAAAAAAATGAGAGAGGCTATTGTAGAGGGTTTGTATGCCAAGGTTTTGGATCAGACGAGGCCTCTCTAGGTGCCACGGAGTCCGAGTAGTCACCTGTCGAATTTGAACGATATTTTGGTCTCAGGGCTCTTAAGGGACTACGCCCGAACGAAGTAGCCCGGAAGCAACGACCCTTTCGCGGACTGAAAACCCACCTCCTCTAGTGTTCACCTGGCCACCGAGACGTGCCAGCGCAGGCGGTTAAGTGCCATGGCCCACCGTTTGCAAAATACAGCGTTTGACAACCTTATACTGGCTCTAACTGCACTATTTCGCGCATTTGCAAACATTAGGACAGTGAGAGAACCGAAATGAGAAGGAAAAAAATGAGAGAGGCTTTTGTAGAGGGTCTGTATGCCGAGGTTTCAGATCAGACGAGACCTCTCTAGGTGCCACGGAGTCTGAGTACTCACTCGTCGAATTTGAACGATATTTTGGTCTCAGGGCTCTTAAGGGACTACTCCCGAACGAAGTAGCCCGGAAGCAACAACCCTTTCACACACTGAAACACCACCTCCTCTAGCATTCACCTGGCCACCCAGACATGCCGGAATAGGCAGTTCAGTGCCACGGCCCACCGTTTGCAAAATACAGCGTTTGACAACCTTACACTGGCTCCAACTGCACTATTTCGCGCGTTTGTAAACATTAGGACAGCGAGAGCACCAAAATGAGAAGGAAAAAAATGATAGAGGCTATTGTAGAGGGTCTGTATGCTAAGGCACCAGATCAGACGAGGCCTCTCTAGGTGCCATGGAGTCTGAGTAGTCACCCGTCGAATTTGAACGATATTTTGGTCTCAGGGCTCTTAAAGGACTACGCCTGAACGAAGTAGCCCGGAAGCAACGACCCTTTCGTGCACCGAAACACCGCCTCCTCTAGTGTTCACCTATCCACCTGGACGTGTCGACATAGGCAGTTCAGTGCCATGGCCCACCATTTGCAAAATACATCGTTTCCTTATTTATTTAAATTAAATTACAATGAGTGGGTTATTATGTTATCTCTTGTTGTCATCTTGTCCTTGGTAGGATGATATACATCCAGGGCTCATGAATCTTATTTTCTTCCCATCCTCAATGAGGTATTCAATAAATTTTCTCATTTTTAAACATTTATCTGGTTTTTTTCCCTTGACACGATGAAAATCACAGTAGTCATGTGATCTCTATACCATCATGGTTTGGGTGCATCTTGTGCATAAGGAACTTTTGTTGGATATTGAACCATTTTCACTTCCTCTAATTGTCTCAAAATCATGGATACTTTGTCTTTGACTTGAAAAAAGTGTAATTTAGTTTGGACTACCTCCTCAAACCCCCATTAATTTTATGAGTTTTTTTATGTATACCACTAAGTTATGGTGGGATAAAATACTTATGTTTCTCCAAACATATGTTGGGATATAGAAAAATATAGAATAGAAAATTATCTCTTGATTCATCCCTCAACTTGACAAAGTGAGCTTTAAACTTTTGTACTTTAAAATTCATAAACTTGTGTACTTTGAAATTCAGCTCTATGAGTGTGATCTAGGATGTGGTTAGTTGTATTCAGATGTGTATATGATGTGCTGGACAAGTAAAGTGAAGTATTGTTTACAAGATTCCTAGATGCCCCTATTAGGTTAGTGTGTGTTTATATTTATAGGAGACCTTTGTGAGTTTTCTCTCTCAACTAACCTAAATGTATAATCTAATTCAACTAATCCAAATGAAACTTTTGAAAAATTGGCCATTAAAATGCAATGGCATTGGTTAATATGATGTAGATAGACCTTCATATCCATACATTTCTAGGACCTATTAATGTTTCTAGAGTATGACAAAATTAGGTATGAGTATGTTAGAGGTCTAGATTGATGTTCAATAACATGTGCAGTGATTTTAGAGGGTTGAGCTAGAGATTGGTTTTTATCTAGTGGATATACGGTGCGAGATAGATCAAGAAGGCGCCTATGGTTGTTAAAACAATGCATAAATGAAGTGTATATCAAAATAAGTACAAAATTCTATATTTCCAAGTTCCCAAACCAAATTTTGGGTACTAAACATTTATATCTTAATGAATTCGACACTACATGACACTTTTACTATTGCATGCACCAATTAAATTACAACCCTTTTGATCAGAATATTTTAGTGAATTTTATATATTAAAGATATCCTAAAAATTGACACAAATACACATTATATCCAGCATGGTGTTCTATATGGCATGGCATGGTGTTATATCCTAAGTAAATTTTTTCTCTCATATTTGTTTATCAGATCAAATTTATAGCCTTACATCAACACCACTTTTTTGTTAACATAGTAATATAATTGGTTCATTGAGCATCCAATATTATAAATAAGGTGTGGAAGTTATGGAATCAATATAATAATTCATATTTTTAGAAGTGACATGTAAACAAAATAAAAAACTAGATAAAAATAATGAGATGCTTAGAGAGAAAGTAATCAACCTACAAAAAATATCCAACATGTAAAACTACAAATGATTGAAGAGAGGGAGAGAAGCAATATGCTAGCCAATATAATTATTAAGGAAGTCAAAAACTATAAATAAAATGAAGATATACTAATTTAACCTAGTAAGATGATTCCTAGAGGATGAAATTTTATGAAAACGAAAATTATTCCAAGTTTGCAAGCCAAGAAAGGTGAGAAAAAAAGAGAGCCAAAAATATGCATGTAATTACAAAATGCAAAGATGAAAAGATGCAAATTATAAGAGGGATATTAAAAGGATCTCACACTTTTACTTAGACAAGGATCTAACGAAGATATGTAATAAGAAGAAAATAGAAGTAAACAGTAAAAGTGAGATTACGTGGGTCAAAAGGTGAATAGGCATGGTCTAAAAATATAAAATCATGCACTTAAAAATTATATGTGAAAAATAGGATAATGGGGCCCACCTAAATCACTTTGTAATAACTATAAATCAGTCATATGGGACTTGAAAATAATACAAGTTATCTTATTATTATCCTATTTACACATTTATTGACTATGCTTAAAGCATCTTTCTCACTCCCAAATTCTAAGTCCGCCATTTCATTAATTTTTCTTCATATTGGTACCTCAAGAATCAATGCACGTTATACATAGCACATCTCTAGACTCTCAGCAATCCACTTTCTCAGAGTTAGCAATAATACCAAAATAACCAAAATAAATATGATTTAACCAACACACATGGATATATATATAAGAATCAAATAAAGTGTGCTCCAGACGCACACGTCTCTGAAAATATATATGTACATGTATAAGTTCATAATGTATGTATACATCTCGAACTAAGCACGTGTCATAATGTACATATGGGACCACATGCGGTTGCAAAAGGCTATATATATATATACAATGGACTGTGAATAGATACTCATGACCACATATATGTGGCATCCAAGTGGACTATAAATCTACTCATGAAACATCTTCCCTCTCTTCGCCCTGCTAGAAGTAGCACGTCCACGACCTGGGGATGTAGTGGAGGGAGATGCCACTATGGATTTCATCCATGTGGTCCTAGGTGTCTCTAAGCATGCCTGCAACCTATCCTGCACATTCATAAACAACAAGTTTTTAACACCCAAAATTTTAAAATACCTTCAAAATTTAGAAACTTGTACAATTTAGTTAAAATGCATGTGCAATCTTACCGCAATGTCATGATCCCTATTGATTTGTTGTTGACACATCGTAGGGACAACAATAGACTCACGAGGGGTAAGCTACATACAAACAATTAATTTTCAAATTAAATATTTCACACATATATACCTACAAAATTTGATATTGTAGATTTAAGTTTAATAAGAAATAATGAACCTCCAAAATTTAACAAATTTAAAAAATTGTGTACCTCAGTTAGTGGATTTGCAGATGCTATGGCAGTATCTACAGCAGCCTCCACAGTCTGCATATGTGGAGGAGTCTCTCTAACAGTCATAAGCTATACAAAAAACATGTACAAATCAATTTATTAAAATCTACTTAAGAGCTATATAAAAAACATGTACAAATCAATATTTAGTTACTCAAGAAATAATAAAAATGTTATTAAATTTTATCTTCTATTTAGGCTAAATACATAGGATCTATAAATGTTAGCACGGAGGCCATCTATTTATATGTATTTGTGTCCAAAGGTAGCTGAGTTTGAGTTTTGGTGCACGAGCCTAGAGGATCTTACTTGTGACATTATCCCTTTGGAAATAAAGATTTTGATGGTAGAACTAGATTTAGAGAGGCTACCCATGGATAGCTAAACCCCCACCACATGTAGGGTTAGGAGAAAGTGTGATGAAATATGGTGGAATCTCAGGAAGAAGATATATATATAGAGAGAGAGAGAGAGGAAATATGGCTTGAGTATATAATTTGAAGTGCGTGAATGGGAAATTACACAAGTGTGGGATGCTGAGGAGTCAATAGAGTTGTGGAGGATGATGGTTTACAAATGTTTTGAAGCTCTTATTGAAGATGAGAAGCCACAACATCAGGATCTCCCAACTTTTAGAAATCATAGTAGATATTGCCTTCAGGTTTGGATAAGAGTGCATTAGATGAAAGAGTGAGTACCAAAGGCACACATCTGATCCTGGGCTAGCCACCTAGCTCTTACACATGGTGTTACATATCTAAAGGTAGTTATTGAGAATCAAGATATAGTCTAGGTAAATACGTAGATATGGGAAGATATCATTTTACATTGGATTGAGAAGTTCATCATACAAATAATATACCTATGACAGTGCAGTACATGTCATTATTTTGGATCTTGGGAACATGTAGACCATGTGTATCCATTTTAGTACTACAAATGAGACATAAGGGAATTTATCAACTGGCCCGAGAGGATCAAGAAGATCAAGAGGATTGGGTCAGTAACCACCTAGAAAAAATACTTATGAGATTTCTATTTCTGGATCTAGAGGATAGGGTCCACATCCATAATAATCACTTAATAATCCTCTTCACCTAAAGTAAGCACCTCAAGTCTATTATGACATGTATCTCCAATTACAAAAATTATAGAGGTATTGAAAATGCAGCAGAGCATGTGTACAAGTGTGAGATACTATGGTATTCTAAGCAAATTACAACTTTAGATAGGAAGGAAAGTCAATTTTCTACTACTCTTCAAGGGAGTGTACATACCTAGTATAGAAAGTATGACCCACATAAGAATGTAGTGTACTATAGTGCTTTGTGAACTATGTTTTTGGATGAGTTTCACATCCCATAGTTTAAAAAAAAGCATCATCACGCTCAATAAAATCAAGCAGGGATTATCAAAACGCATGAGGGAGCATGACATGTATTTTAATAATTTATTGTCCAAACTATCTTATGATGCTCATATGAGTTAGCATGCACAGTGGTTTATTGGAGGATTTATGACCCCATTCAAGAGGGATTTATCTCATAAGATGTATGTGGATCCACACGAGGCTATAGAAGTAGTTTTTTATGATTATACGGTTGGAATTGTTGATACATAAGTGATCCCATTCTTGGAGGAGAAAATCACAGTCATGGCGAAGTAATTAGATAATTTATATGTAAACTCAACACATGAGATGTGTAGTGTAATATGGTACATAGATTGTGAGGTTGAGGGACATACTAAGGACAGTTGTCCATGCAAGTTAGTGTTTGCGTTTTTATGTAGTTGTTGTATGTATTTTATATACGTTGAGTATAAGAAAGTGAAACTCATGTACAGAGGTCCAAGAATTAGAAACAAAAGTGTAAAGAGATTTGTAACTAACCTACGTAAAACTCATGCGAGGCATGCCAGTAGCTTCAGTTCCCTAAGCAGATGATGACCCCGTCAGGCTCCTGTGTATAAAAGAGAAAAATATTAATACATGTACAACATACACGTGAAACAAATTATAATAATAATCTAGTGCAATTAAATGATTTATTAAAAAATGTAAGTTTGTACGACTTGAAACTTATGTTTGAAACATGCCCAACCGCAGTAAGCTAGCATGTCAACACTGGATGTTTCCTTCATCGGCTCTTGCTATTTAAAATAAAATCAAAAATTAGTTTTTTACATGTATGTACATGACATACAATCATATATATATTAATATCTCAAACATGTGAATTAAACTATTGTACATATATATATATTATTTAAATTTATTTAAAATTTAAATGTGAAAGACCAATATCAGTGGCTCCAGTTCCAAAAACATTCCCCAGCATCTCATCTATAGAAAAAAAAATCCTGTGAACTAGCAAATGATGTCTCGCCTGCAGTGCATACGGCACCACATGATCCACAGTGGTGTGGTGCACTAGAACTGGCGCCTCCACCAACATCACCAGATGCAATCTGGGTCCTATGCTAGGTGAGAGTGTCAGTGAGCTCCCTCAATGCATGCAATGTATCAATCTCCACAACCTCCTTCACTGTAGGAGGGATAACTGAAGTCAGTGGGGGGTTTTGGGGCATGGGGGATCGTAGGCTGACCTACGCGTGCACCAGGTCTACTCTGTGCAGAGCCACCCTCCTCGACCAAAAAAATTCTGAAAAGTCCAAATAATTCGGGACCTCATTGAGCACGAACTCACAATATAATTTCTTCAAAAAATAAAGAGGAACCTCATTGTTGTTGCATGGTGGATGATAAAAAAACCATCCACCATCGGTCCCAAAAATTGTTTTTGATTCTATCATCATGGCACCAATGCATTGGGAACCGTTTGCAAGTAAATGCAGGGGGGGCATTGGTTCTACGGTCGGTAAATAATGCACAAATGAGGTCTTTTCCAAATTTTTTTTGTCTTTGACGGCTGCATGAGATATTTTTATCCGCATACCACCACCTACAGTTACTTCTAAAGGTGTTCCATCTATGTATTTGGTTGGTTGCAGACTCAACTTCGCTAATCAATGTTTGCAATGTATTGGCTAAAGTCATGTGGGATGGATTTGTAGCATGATTTTGTCTTATAGTTTGAATTAGGTTGTCAATGACAATTTTATTTTCTTGGATTCTTCCAATGATATTATCTTGCGTTCCTGTTGGCTCAGTGGGGACAGAAGGAGCCACAGGGGGGCGGATCTATGTTTGGAGGAGGGTTTTGAGGAATGTTCAAAGGGTTTTGAGGAATGTACGGTGGGTTTTGAGGAATATTTTGACGAGGGTTTTGAGGAATGTTTGGTGGGGTTTTGAGGAATGTTTTGACGGTTTGCACGAGCCCGAGCTTGCCGACCAACTGATAAAACAATAAAATTGTATACATAAACAAACAATTCACAAAACCCATGAAAAATGCCAAAAAAAAACCTAAAATGCAAAAAAAATGATTACAATCGGGGACTTACCTCCTCATCTTGGCGGCATGGTTGAATCTATCGCTATCTAGAAGTCTGATGAGCAATTTTGAGATAGTATTGAAAGTGCGAGTGAAAAAACATTTAGGAAAAGTCGCGGTTTGAAATGAAAAATGAGGAAAATAACGAGTCGCGGGACTGTTAAATTTTGTCTCAGAGTTCCACGATCGTGGTTTATAACCGTGCTCACGGTTATAAACTGCGATCGTGGAACTAGGTTCGGTAATTACCGAACCTAGAATTCAATAACCGCGATAGCAATTTTAGGACGGCGACCGCCGGTTTTAAAACCGCGATCGCTGGTACCTTTATTTCAGGTTTTTATGTCCACGAAATTGTCCACCAACTTCGTGCACCTACCCCTATCCATGCAAGATCAATGTGAAATCCCTGTGCATTCTTTATATTTTTTTCTACCTTTTAGGGTCCTCGGAATACAATGTGCTGACACTGGGCACCATCTGCGAACATGTTGCTTCATTACCTTCAGTGAGTAAAGGGCCCCACTATATATAATGTCAAAGGCACCTTTTTGGGTCAGACCTTTGTAGTCAGCTCCACATGGAAACCCTACAAGTTTCCAATACTTTATCCCCCTCCTTTCACTCTTGAAGTTGTGACAGTTGGACACTTGGTATCATTCGTGATCCTGCTCTACTTTCTTTGTGTTTTAGCTAAGTCCCTTATGTTTTAGGAGAAACTATATTGGACCCTAGACACATGGAGGGTCATCGCACATTTGGAGACCTACCTTTGAAGTTATGCTAATGAGGCACATGGAGGATTCCATTTGATCTTCCAATGATTATATTGTTCGACAGTCAGTTCAAATTTCTATGGCTCTGACCACGTGGAGAGCCTACATTCATTTGGGAATCCACCTTTGGATTTTACCTTTGAAGTTATGTTAATGAGGCATGTGGAGGATTTTGTTGGCTCTTCCCGTGCTTAGAATTTTTCAATGATCGGTTCAAATTTCTTGGGATCTAACCACGTGGAGAGCCTACGCTCATTTGGGAACCCGCCTTTGGATTTTACCTTTGAAGTTGCACTGATGAGGCACGTGGAGGATTTTGTTGGCTCTTCCCATGCCTAGACTTTTCAACGATCGGTTCTGCCATTTCCGGGCTCTAACCATGTGGAGAGCCTGCACTCATTTGGGAACCTGCCTTTGGATTTTTACCTCTGAATTTGTGCCGATGAGGCACGTGGAGGATTCCACTTTTATCACATGTTTTGAAGGTGCAATGAGATGACAAATGGCACCTTCAGCAGTTCTTTTTCTTTTCTTTGAGTCAACTCGTTCTGGGCTTGATTTTGACTTAAGAAGTTATCTTTATTCATTTTTCCAACCGTTCATTTTCCTCATGATCCCAAAAAATGTGAAGTCTAAAAAACTTTGATCTTTTTCTCCATTTTTTTCACTTGAGCTTTTGTCTTCTTAAACATTTCCATTGGCCATTCATTTTCCCACCTTCCATTTCCATTGCAGAGCCTGCATGTAACCTGATTGTTATATTTTAAATGTGGGCTTGCATGACTGAACCGACCTCTTCATTTCTCTGGTGTGGAAGGTTGTGTTTGATCAAAATTTTCCTGAGGGAAAAATTAGATAACATCAACAACGAGATTTCTTCGTATGTACAAATGCTTCTTTGGTAGGGTTAGGAGATGTTTTGATGCAGGATGGCTCTTTGGTAGCTTTTGAGTCTTACAAACTCTAGGATTATGAGCTGAACTATCTAACTCATAAAGTTGAGCTTGTAGCAGTAGTGCATGCTTTGGTTTGATGGATGCATTTTCTGTTAGGAAGAATGTTCATTCTCAGGAAAGGTCATTTTAGCCTACGAAATATCTTCAAAAAGCACAATCTCAATGCCCATCAACGACGTTGGATGGATTTTTTATGTGAGTATGATATGGAGATAGATCAGGTGAAAGAAAAGAAGAATTTGGTTATGTCCACATCAGTGGATACAGACTTGAAGAGAATTATCTTACAACAACTTCCACATGACAGCTTCTACCTTTCAGTTAGAGTAGAGATTTAGTTTGAGATACCCCTTGAGGGGAAGTATGAGGGATTCTAATTATATTTATGTACCTAGGGATGGAGATTTGAGACATATCATTGTTTTAGAGGCACATCGTGTACCCTATTCAACCCATCTATGGGTGAAGAAGATACACGCAACCTTGAGATAATTGTACCATTAGAGAGGAATTTAGAGAGAAATAGCTACATTTGTGTCTCATTTCTTGGAGTTTCAGTGGGTGAAGGCAAAGCATCAACATCCTGCTAGCCTTCTTTACCTGCATGCTATACTAGAGTGGAAATAGGACACAATTTCCATGGAATTCATAGTGGGGCTACCTATGATGAGATACCACCATGATGCCATCATCGTCACAATGGATGGATTGAAGAAAGTGAATCATTTTTCTCTGCTGAAGACCACATATCTAGTGAGTGAGGTGGTATGACTGTACTTGGATGAAGATTATTTGTGATGTCAATCCTTTATACACCTCAAATTGTTAGACTAATATGTAGTATTCGCTTGGTACAATAATTAATTTTAGTACAACCTATCACTCTGAGATAGATGGTCAGAAAGAGTGGGTGAATAAATTTTAGAGGACATACTTCGGATGTATGTCATGGATCATCAGCGAACATGCGAGGAGTATTTGTACTTGGTTGAGTTTTCTTATAACAAGAGCTTTTAGAGTTCCAGTGATATGGCATTATTTTAGGTGTTATATGGAACGGAGTGTAGGACTCTACTGATTTGGGACATGTAATACCATAGAGTTTCTCTTGGGCTAGATTTATTATAGGATATGGGGTAGCAGGTTGTCTTGATTAGAAAGAGGATGTAGGAGAAACAAGATAGGCAGAAGAAGTATGCAGATCATAGGAAAGTTGACCATAATTTTTAGATGGGCAAAAAGGTGTTTCTTCACGTCAGGCCTAATAAGAGTCCTATCCTTTATGGAAAATTCTCTAATCTACCTTATACATTTGTGGGCCCCTTTGATATCTTGGAGCGGATTGATCCCTAGGCCTACCATCTAGCTTCTCCACACAGCTTGACTCACATCCATGATGTGTTCTATGTTTTTGTTCTTAGGAGATACATTCCATATCTTTCTCATGTATTGGATTGGAACACATTGTAGGTGGAGGAGCAAGGGTAGGTGATGGTGGAGCCTAAGACCTTAGGCCTTCAAGAATGAGAGATTGATCAAGTACGCATCCAGTAAGATCAATATGATGAGACAACAACGACATGGGAGGATGCCACACCTTTGAGAGCACATTTTCCAATCTTGTTCCAGTGACTTCTAGGAGGAAGTTGAGTCTAAGGGGATGGGGATGTAGTGCCCACTCCTCTTTGAGATTGATCTTACTATGATTTTTTCTTACTTTGGATTCGAGGCATGGAATTTGTTTATCATATTTGATCAGTAGACACTGATAGATGGACATTATTATATTTTTATTAGCGTAATTGATAGAAAATATGGATTTTTAGACTTTTGACATGTGATTTTGATTATCGATTATATGGTGGGATTGATACTTTAGTATTGATAATGATTTAGAGTTACTAGTTTATATATATACTGACACATTGGGTTTTGATGTATAGATTGTTGTTAAATGAACCAACTAGTCTTGTGATCAAATTTTTATTGAGGAAATGATGGAATTGAAATATTTTAGGATTATAAAAAATTGATGAAATTTATTATTTTGAGTGATGATTTAGTTGTGTTGTTTGATGATGTGAGTTGATACGTGTATATGAATTTTATTTTCTTGATGTTATTGATATGGACATGAGGAAAAGGAGGTATTGCTTTGATGTTTGTAGGAAATTATAACACAACCAAAAAAAGGGATATGAGACCAACAATGGAAGAATTTTGGTTATTGGCAACTTGTGTTTTCGTATGTTATTACATTTGTTAGGAGGTCCACATTTGGGGGTGGCCTCAAATGTGACCATGGATAAATGTGTTGTTTTCCCTTTTCATTTTAATTAATTTTTTAGTATGTTATTTATTATTGTAATGAGTTTGACTTTATTATTGTTTGTTAATGAGCTCTTATTTAAGTTGATTAAGCATGTTAATAAAAGTAATGTTGGATGTTACTAAGGGGTATCTAATTTTGGTAGATTGTCTTTGATTTTATTGGTTTTGGTGATGTGTATTCAACTTTTGCATGTAAAACTCGGATTTTTTCTTAAGGGCCACTTTTGGAGGCTTGTGGGACACGTTAAGCTTGTCCCACACCTATTAAAATCACCTATCAACTTTACCTATGCGGTAAGGGGTCAAAAATAGGTCTCATTATGTGATTTAGAAGGTAAAATGGTGAAATTATTACACCTTCTTATATGAGTTTTTAATTTTGTCCTTTGGAGTATTGTTATGGTTTATATGTGGAAAGAGAACTTGAGACATTCTCACCCCATCAATTTATGAGCTTTGGGCTTGTTATTTAACCATGTCATGTGGAGTGGAGGAGAAGTGATGTGGCATCCTACATGGAGCCACATCACCACTCCCTCCTCACTTTCTATTTATATGTTGTTTTGAATTTTTAGGGATTACATGTTTTATTTTGAATCTTGCATTTTGGAGGAGCTTGTCGTGGAGTGCTTGTTCAAAGCTTGTAAGATTGGTTTTTTCCTTGTGTTGGACTTGGAAAATATTGGAGCTTGTGCTTGTGGTTTGGATATTTCTTGCAATGGAAAGGTAAGTACTTCATCCATGAATTTTTATGTTTATTTTTTCTACAAATAGTTGTAAATTAATTAATGTTGTTTATTTTTGTTTTGGGGATAAAATCACCTTAAGGTTGTGTAGGAGAGAGAAAATGGGGATTTATTTTGGGAGGGATAACAATTTATATTATGGATTTGAAGGGAGTTTTTGGTTAGGTGTCCAACGTTGTGATAGTAAGAAATATTTCTTATTTGTAATGCCCTATTCTACGTTACACCTGTTCATCCTGCGGTGATAGAGTGCTAAGCATGGAGCATCATTGTGCCTTCGTCGATCATTGGTGGGCTTCGCCTTAGTCACAGGGAATACTCAGTCATCCCCCTCTTCATCATGTTTGCCGGTGTCATGTTGTTGTTGTCGTTACTGGCCCTTGCAACGCCTATCACGATTTCCTCGTTAAAGGAAAATCATGTTCTCTTTTACCGTGCTTGTCTGTCGGCCCTTATTAATAGGATTAATAACTATTATTATTATTTATTTATTTATTGTGTCGATTTCAAGAATATTATTAATTACCTATAAGTTACCTTTTTTATTTATTTTATCGGCCGCTCTCGAAGACTGAGCCCCAATTCACGCATGAGGAGGACCTTGTTCATGGGTGATGCCATTGCTTAGGAAGTGGTGTTCATTCTTAGCGTTTAACATTTTAATTGTGGCCGTCCAGATCTCTTTGTGTGCAGTGTATAAGATATGAAATAAAATTTTACATTGTTTATTGTTATATGGACAACTGTTAACATATGATAGATATATGTGAATGCATCGTTATAATAGTATTAGTTACATATGTAATAAAACTATTAGTTTTGTATAATAATACTTAGCTTGCGTTGCATAACGTACTTATAATTATGTAAAGATAATAACAGATTACTATGGATGCTATATACTCATAACAATCATCACTTTTATATAATTATAAACTATTTATAGTAAGCGAGTTATTATGCATATATACAATGCTATGATATTAAGTATGTTAAAATGTTTTCAGTAGGTAAATTTTAATATAAATACATAGATGGGTCTCATAACCGAAGACGAGCTCCAAGGGAAAACGAGTTCCAACAACATGCCACATCCATGTGGCCAAGGACAAGTTTAAAAGGTAAGAAGCAATACAAAAGGTTTTCACGTGGCCCAAGTCACTACGTGAAGACACATTAAAAAAATTAGCTACTCCGCCACCAAAATTAAGTGTTTGTACCCATTGACTTATCCAATATTAGGGGTTTGTACACAGAAATTGTTCTGTAATGTGCGTGCAATAGTATAGTTAAGAGCTAGATAGATGCTACAGGCAATGGACGCTGGTTAATGTTGTGTTGACTCTTGATATTACTTTTCTATGGTTATTCCCAAACTGACAAAAGCTCAATCACTATCAATCAACTCACACTTATTTGATTTAGTAGATTTGAACTTTGAACTGCTCTCATTATGGGGTTCACTCTGACCCAACAACTGCTTTAATGTTACGTGGAGACACATTAAAAGATTTAGGTTGGAAATCATGGTTGGGGGTGGGTGGCTCAACCAACACCTGTAAAAAAAAATTAAATTTTCCCCCCCTTGCATGCCAAACAGCTCCAGGTCACATCCTTGTTTGTTTATTACAAAAAGGATTCGCAGTCTTCTGTCCCCGCCCCTTGTTTGGTATACCCACGGTTTCATTTGGCCTGGCCGCACAGGTTGGAAAATGGTGGTTTGATATGAAGATACAGAGAAAATGAACATTGAAGTGCATCCTGGGAGTTTGAATAAATTTGTTGATATCCATAATGCAAGTTATCTCCATATCAGTAGTTGTAACAGTTGTTTTTATGCAAAAAAAGGAAACTTGAAGGCAATTTTAGGGTTTTGAGTAATCTTTCAAAGCTGCACCGGATTTTTGAAATCACAAAAGGAACTAAACTTTCAAAGTTCAGTGGAAAGGATGTTGAATACTTTTCTCAGTGGTTGAACAAGTAGTATGAGTTGTCTTTTTTTTGTGCAGAGTTTATGTTTTGAGGTTGTCAACAAATTGGTTAATCAAACAAGAATGGAACTATTTGAGTAAGGCTACTCTTCCATCATTATGCATAATCAAACATGAAGGAGATCCTCAATGTGCTCAAATCCTTTTCAAAACACAAAAAAATAGTAACAGAGGTCTGTATCAGTTATTCAAGAAACCAGGTAAAATTTGAGTCTATAACAGCTTAAAGAAGATCCTAAAGCTTTGGAATCTTGCATAATGGCAACATTATCTTCATGAAGTTCGAATCACAGTCGGGTAGACACTAAAGACAGGTATATCTCAATAATGGGAAGTAAATGTTTTTCACGCTTCTAAATTCAAACTTGGGTCAGTGTTAGAAAAGTTGATGAGTCTCTATTGAGCTCTAATTCCTCAAACATGCTCCTAGCTCGATGAAGAAGTGCAAAAGATAGTTCTTGTCTTTTGACATTCCTGTCTCTTGAACTTGCTAGGAAAGGTGAACTGATACAGTGAGGCGTGTTCTTGTCGGGGCTCCACAGTAGTGACCTGCCACAGTTTCTAGCCAGGCTGCAGGCACATTATAGCAAGGTAGAAGCCTTTTTGAGCACCTCCAACAAGCAGGTTGTCCATCTATGATGTTATCTATTCAGTATCGACTGCATCCTCAAATTCGGGATTCTCCTTCAAGATATTGTTTTATCAAAATTGATTATGTGACAGCAAGAGTGTTACTAGGAGACCTGATGAAATTTATTGCAAGGATTCTCTATGGTGATGGCATTTTAAACCAGGCATGTTAAACCTGCCCCTTTGTAACCTTCTGCTACCATTTTATTATGTCATGAAATTAATGTCCTTCTTTTTTTTTTTCCGCTATGGCATTTAGAATGGGCTTCTACTTTTTCCTTGTGAATCGACCCAGATTGAAGGAAAGGAAGGACTGTCAGGACTGGACTTCTATGATCTCATGATTCTGCACAGTTGGATGTAGTAGATGTCTTTATTTAGCTCTTTTATTTCTCAGGATGGTAAATTAATATTGAACTCTAGTATATGCCGTGTAATGGGTATATAAAAGTTTAAAGAATGGGAACTTTACCAGACATATATCTTCACCAGCAATAGTGGATACATTCAATGTCTCATAACTTACAGTTTCCAAATGGTATAACAAGCGTGAGCATCAATACTTGGGCTGATATCATTATCATTCAGATCTATAGATGAGACTGCATCATCGAAAACCTGTATTGAGATCTACATAATAGGATCCTGATCAATAGCCTTCAATTGAGCCACACTTTAAGTAAGTTGGAGTCTAAGAGCCTATGATTCATGTAGCCGTAGGGCGCTCACTGTACCTGATCTAAAATTTTTCATGATGCACATCTATATTAAGTCATCAAGCTCCTACTTATTTTTGAATATGTTTATTTGTCAAATTATCTTGAATTGGAAGTGGGATATTAGTCCAGAGCAAGCTACACATCTTTGGCAAAGAACTTCTCTCTTTACCAGTGTCTTTGTCAAAGGCAAGAAATGTTAAGATAGTAAGCCAACCTTGTGTAAGGATCATCCCTCTTTACCTGCGACTTTATCAGTGCAAAGGATTCCTGAAATAGGCTTATTTCGTAAGCTTTCAGAGACCAGCAAAGCACTGAGATCCCTATCAAGAAAAAGAAAAAAAAAGTTTAAATTTTACTACTTGGTACAAAAAGATATATATAACCTGAGCGTCTAGGCATTCAACAATATTAGAGGATTCCCTTTTTCTAACATCCAACAAGCTTCCTTCTCAATGTAAAATTTGATCACTAAATAGGATAATGCTTGAACTGGTCTCAAAAACAACATTAAATTTGCCAACCTCAGCTCTAGACTTTATGGTGTTCTCATTTAGAGTGAACATATTTTCTTTATCACTTGTATTCTTATTTTTTTTATAATTATGGCCTTTGAGTACAAGGATATGAAAGAGGCGTAGAATCTAATTTTTAAAGGGCCTTTTACATCAACAGAAACTCCTCCCTGAGAGGAGAGTACCCAGCTCCAGCAACACATTCAACCCGGGGAGGAGAAACTTCAACAGAATCATTAGGATGCATAAGACTCTGTTGAGCAATACTTTATACAAGAAATGTTACCTATTAGTAAATTATATGCTTCACAGTATCTCCACGAGTAGGAGATTCACCACTACATTCAGAGCTGACCATGGGCACTTGTGTTGTGAGTATTATAGGTATGTTGGTTTTTTTTTTAGTCGAGTGAAGTTAACTTTAATCTTTGACTAATTTGTGTTCATTTATGGTTGGGCCCTATATTATTCCTAAAACAAGGATGCATGTTAATGCAGTCTTGTTACCAAGCAATTTTGAATATGTTAAGTCATTTGACTGATCTTTATCTTTTTGGTTAATAATAATAGAATGATGTTTGGGTGTTATATTTCAATCACGTAATCCATAGGATTACATGACTGAAATTTCAATACTCTCAACCTTGTTGTCTTCACCAATAAGGTGTCACCTTGATTATCTTTGGAATATCTCTCTCACTTGAATATTGGGATTCCTCCTTGTTGGCTGGTATAAATCTCTTCATCTTGTGAAATATATTGATTAGTGGTTTGTGATTTGATCCATTCTTGAGTTTAGAATTTTACTTTCATGATATTATAAAATGTTAGCTTACTGTTGCAATGGGTAGTCTTAACATGCTCAGTTCTAGCGAACTGACTCTAGTTAATACTTGTGCAGATGGATTATGTGACTAGACTAGAGGAAAGAGTGTAAAAGTTTCATCTGTACAATTTATGAAGTTCCTTGTAAAAATTTCCAATGTGTTGTAAGTTGTATAACATTTCTTGCAAAGAGAGTTTATATGACCTCTTCCTGGAATTGTTCAGAGAATTACATGGAGAAGTAGTTTTGTCTTTTTTGTAATTTGGTTGGTAACTCTTCTTAGTGAGAAATAATATCCAATCCTTTCACTGGCATAAGCATTGTAAAACTTTGATCTTGAGAATTAAGTGTTAATTTAAATCTTTCAAAGACTTTGTGTTGATGGGTTATGTAAGTTTTAATGGGGTGGCTTTTCCTTACAGAAGTTACCTAAAAGTTTTATTCAAAGAAATATGTTGTGGAGGAGATCCCCTTGAGAACGAACAATTCCTTAAGTAATCAAGAGTGAGACTATCCTTGCAAAGTGAAATTATATCACGTGATATCCCTAGCTAAACTAGTAAATCCTACTCTTTTGGTGAACGCTTAAAAAAAGCTTAAAGGAAAACAATGGTTAGTTTCTAATAAGATTTAACAAGTAAGAGAAGAAAATTTAGAAACCACTCAATTTATCTCTCAGCCTATTTAAAGTAAGTAGCTTCCTCTTGATAAGCTCTTCAGTGAAGCCTAAGTAAGAGCGCTAATAATTTTGTATAGAACCTCAAGCTTAGTTAAACCCAGTAAGAACTAATGGCGTCTTAAGGGTGAACTCAATTGACCTTCTTCCTTTAACTCTATCCAAGGTACCTTGTAATTTTCCCTTAAGTTTGTTGAACATTAACCAATGTTGTCATTAGGGCATGAACGAGTTCTAGTAACGTAAGTGTGAATAGGTGGCCTAGTGGAATTAAATTTCCATCTTTATCAAATAAATATATATAAAACAAATAATTGTTATAAAGGAGAAGACTTAAAGTGAACTACTCTACAGTGTATAAGAACATAACTCAGTTGGTAAAAATGAATTTTGTGCGAATCATATGTTGAATCTTTTTGAAAACTTAAGTCGTGAGTTAAAGGGTGTCTTATCAAAATAAATAACCTTCAATCATTTCTTACTGTGGCTTGCCCTAGCTGAGAGAGTGTCATGTGCTTGGGCTTCTATGTTATTCAGTGAAAAAAAAAAAATATCATGTCTTTTGCTGTGTCGTTCGTGTGTTGAATGAATTTGGGTTGTTACATTAATTATCTTGATATGTTTATTGAGTGAGGGAGAAGAATTGAGGGAGACATAAGAGGAAAAAGGGAGGGACGAGATTTTGGTTGTTGCTCTGTGAAAGAATTTTTGGAGGCTTTTAAGGTGGACACCTACACCCATTTGGAGGCATAAGTGATTCCCCATGTTTTTTCTCTCCCTTGGATTGAATTTGAGCCTTTATGCTTGGGAAAATTATATGTTTGTTGTTATTATTGTTTTGGTATTTTTGTGTTGAGATTTTGTGTGAATGGTTGTTGTTTAAGCCTTGTAAATTTTGCCATGGTTGCTTTATACCCCTTATTGCTTCATTATTGGGGCTTGGGGACAAATGAGGAGGATGGTTGCTCCTTCTCATTGGATTATAGGTTTGGTGGAGAGTATTGTCTACTCCTGTTTCTGTTGTTGTTGTGTTTGGATATTGATGAAATGGAGTAGCTCAAGTTAGAATTTCGAAATGTTTTTTGTTGAAGAAATTTAAAGAAAGAGATAATTATTTTTGTTATATTTGGCCATGTTGTTTCCACTTAAGTGGAAGGCTTGTATACTCTTGTATTTTAAAATCAGTTTCTTGTAAAATTTACTATCATGTTATGTATTGGAAGTGTTTGAAGAAATAACTTTTGAAATTTGTAATTTATTGAAAATGTATTTCTCTCAAATTTGGAAATAAAATCATAGTTGTTTCTGCTTTCCTTTGATGAAATTGTTTTGTATGTATTGAAAGAATGTATGAAAGGTATACTTGATTTTTCTTTTTGAAATGGATATTATTATTGTCGTGAACTGAAAATAGACACATTATTATTGTGATAGTAAGAGTTAGTATATTAAAAAGTTGGAAATATATTGCCATGACAATACCCTTGTATGTAAAAATATGAAGATATTGAAATACAATATGTTTAAACTAAAGTAGGAAACAATGAAAGTTACTTCAATGTAATTGGATGTGTGTATACATTTGATTGATTATCTTAAAGTTGGTTTAAAATGAAGAAATGATATCAACCTATCAACTATTGATTGTAGGCACCATAATAAAACTTAATATTACCATTAGAAACCATCCCAAGTACAAAAGATGCTTGAAAGTACACGACAATGAGGTTCTTTTTTTGGGAAATAGAATCACTCCCTTATGTAGAGTGGTTGTTTGAAAACCTCCCCCTATGCGGAGTAGCAGTTATATAATCACCACTCAAGACAAGGTGGCTGGTGCATGACCACCGACTAGCTCAAGGTGGCGGTTTCATCACTTTTGACAGAAAAAATAAATTTATGATTATGCAAAACCTGAGATGAATTCAATTAAATTCATAGCTTTAAAACTATAAAATGGAACCACTGGTAACTTGTAAATGAAAAAAAAACCATTCATCTGAGCATATAAATTCATTTATGGGAACCAAAATGTGTATAATCTCACAGATCTAATGAAATAGGGCTTTTCCTAAATAATGAACCCACATAATGTAAATAACCACATACAAAAACCCAAATTTTTGGTGGAATATCTACATTAAAGTAGTAAGGAAAATTGTAACAAAAAACCCATAAATAAACTAAACTAGATAAAGAAAGGAGTGGAGGAAGTTCTCTCCTTCAGAAAACTACATTCTAAGAAATTTCTCCATGGTTTGACTTCTTGCTTCCATTGCTTCCACTCCTCCTACCTACAAATTAAAATGGAAAAAATGAATGATTTAGGGTAAAATAATTGATAAGAAGACCCCATAAGGATGTTTAGGGTTCATTTGAAAATACCTAGATCTAACGGTGCAAATGCATTTAATCTAAGGGTTGAGGATCAATGCTACACATTTCAAGTTGTAGCACCTTATGGGGTTGGTTAATTTTTAACTAAGGTATGGGTATCTAATGATTGGGGTGACTTAATGCTTAGAGTAAGTTGAGACTCTATCCTTATGTTATTAAGTAAATAAATGACATTGGTCTAATAATGATAACTTGAATAATATTATGAAAGGGGTAACTTACCTAATTAATTTAAGGGTTAATTAATTGGAATTTAAAATGTTTAGTTAGATAACCTCATGAGGGGAATTGTTGTTAATTTTTGTGAGAAGTAAGTATTAAACTAACTAAGGAAACATTGACCTAGTTAATATTTTAAATAAGGTGAGTTAACAAAAACCCTAGAAAGTGATTTATCCCAAAGTGCCCTTGGTGTATATTAATAATATTAATTATTAATTTAATATTTAAATTTTTTTCAAATGTGATAAATGTATTAAACAAGAGTTAATTAAACCAAGTTGATAGTATCTTGTTGAAAACCTGTTAAACAAAACAATATCCCATAATTTCCTTAATTAATTTTTTAGTTTGTATTGGGTTTTGTGCATTGAAAATGTGGGTGTTACACCAATACTATCTAAAACACCTAATTCGATCTAAGAAAAGAAGTTAATAATGCATTGTCTAATAATTCGTTTCATCCTATAAAATTCCTCACATTTAATAATGCAACTAGAATAATATTTCCATCTACATTGTGGCATATTCATTTCACATTCTTTAAATTTGTCTTCTTCTAGACAATAACATGAAATGTATTCATTATGAAATTAACTGTTATATTTAAAACATCCCAATATTGTAGTGTCTTTTTTTTGTGGTGGTGAGAGGGGGGGGGTGTTAGGTGATGTTAAAGGTTTTCATAGGGAATCTCTAATTTATTTACTATTTATATATGTTTAATTCATACATGTTAATACAAAGGGCTAGTACACCTACCATAAAATATTTTTTAACCTAGGTACTTCTTACATTAACTACTAATAGATCTATCAGCATAGTTATGAACATCTCGACATATTCATTTCAACTTAAGTTCCTCCCTTTACAACATACAACATAAAAAAACATAAACTCTACGTTAGCCAAATAAATTCTAGGATTGATTCTCTCATAATAGAAACCAAAAAAAATAGATGAATCATTACTTAAAATTTAGTTTAGTTTAGCATATGGTTTTGAAATTACGCTATATAGAATACCCAATTTCCCAACGCAACCAAATTTTCTCTTAAAACAATCTATTACCATGCTCATCTCTCATGACATCATAATATTTATAGGGAATTTGAAAACTTATCTACTGACCTATTTAAAAATTTAAATATGTGGTTGATGATAAAATTGATCATGGTCATTATAAAACATTAACAATTAGATAAATTGTAACTCTAAGAAGAGAATTATAGTAGCTTAAAAACATCATTGAGAAAAACTCCGTAAGAATGGTATGAAGCCAAATTATGAGATTATAATTTCTCAGAAGTTCCACCATAAGATACAGGTCGTCCTAATATTGAGGTTTCACCATACAAGAAGGGTTAGAATATTTTAAAACTACACAATAAGAAGGCCCACTACATGCAATGTACATTATATATCAAAATGCAAAAAATAAAAATAGAAAATACTATTCTAGAGGGAATTCACACTTTCCATTTTTTTCTTTGTAGACTGTTTAAGAGAGAAAAATCACTTTAGACAATTAGATAGATTGTAACTCTAAGAAGAGAATTATAGTTACTTTAAAACATCATTGAGAAGAACCCCATAAGCATGGTATGAAGTCAAATCATCATTATAATTTCTAATAAATTCCACCATACGCGAAGGGTTGTCAAAATATTCAAGTTTCACCATGCACAAAGGGTTGTTAGAATATTGTAAAACTGCACAATAAGAAGGCCCGCTACATGTAATGTACATTATATATCAAAATATACAAATAAAATTAGAAAATACTATTCTAAAGGCAATTGGTACTTTCTATTTTATATTCGTAGACTGATTAAAGGGAGAAAATTTACTTTAGACAAACCTTATTCATCGAAATGACTTAAGGGGTGTGTCTTCCTTTCCATAAATTCAATAATATTATCCTAAAAAATGGGATGACCACAAGTTTAAATAGAGCACAACATAGGGGAGACTATTACAATTAGGCTTACAATTTAATGGTTTGTGGACCTTTTTTCATATATATTTGTTAGTTTCTTCAAATATCTAATATATAATATAATAAAATATAATATATTTAAAAATAGAATGTTTTTTATTCATTTTAAAATATAAATAAAAAATTTGTAGAGTGATTTTTGTTTGAAAATTTTATTAGTAATTATTAATTTATCTTAAAATATAATATTATGGAATATGTTGTATTTTTTCATTTTCCTTTTAAATACCGTTAAATATTATTTATTATTTATTTCATTTGGACTATATTCTTCATTTCAATTTTGTAGCAACTAGAAACGAAAATGTTTCAAACAAAGATTAAAGGATTTTGATGCAGATAAAAATCTAGTTACAAACTAATTTTTTTCTTACATTATTTTTGTTCAATCATTTCTTAATATTCTTATTCAATTTCCAATAAAGGATATTTGAGTTTTTAGCATATCTGTTGAGTTAACGTAGCCGATGATCATTGTTAAAAAAATTTAAAAAACAATTGAATGAATGAACAAATCTCGTTTTTTAACTGATTCACAATTATAGACTTGAAATTAGCATTTGCATTAATGGAAAATTGCAGAGAATAGTTGATTAGGAAAATGAAGTAACCTGTAAAGATCTGTTCATATTCTGACGTTATCTGATGGCCCGCCGTCATGCACAGATGTCTATTTCACCATTCTACAGTCTACGCGAAGGGTTGTCCTAATATTGAGGTTTCACCATACAAGAAGGGTTGTTAGAATCTTTTAATACTACACAATAAGAAGGCCCACTACATGCAATGTACATTATATATCAAAATAAAAAAATAAAAATAGAAAATACTATTGTAGAGGGAATTCACACTTTGCATTTTTTCTTCGTAGACTCATTAAGGGGAGAAAAATCACTTTAGACAAACCTTTTCATTTGAATGACTTGAAGGGTGTGTCTTCCTTTCAATAAATTTAGTAATATTATCCTAAAAAAAGGAATGAACACAAGTATAAATGCAGCATAGCATACGCAAGGCCATTGTAATAAGGCTTGCAATTTGATGTTTTGTGGACCCTTTTTTCATATTATAACTCGATTTTAAAATTTAAAAATATATTAAACAGTAAATTTAGACCAAAAGAATTTTATTTCAGTTGTAAATATCATAATCTATATTATTTGCAAACAATATATATTTATTAGTAACTTCATATGTATGATATATACTATAGTAAAATTAGAATGTAACTTGTAATGACCCATGCCATTGACAATTAGATAGATTGTAACTCTAAGAAGAGAATTATAGTAGCTTTAAAACATCATTCAGAAGAACCCCATAAGCATGGTATGAAGTCAAATCATCATTATAATTTCTAATAAATTCCATCATATGCAAAGGGTTGTCAAAACATTCAAGTTTCACCCATACACAAAGGTTGTTAGAATATTGTAAAACTGCACAATAAGAAGGCCCGCTACATGTAATGTACATTATATATCAAAACATACAAATAAAATTAGAAAATATTATTCTAAAGGCAATTGGCACTTTCTATTTTATCTTCGTAGACTAATTAATGGGAGAAAAATCACTTTAGACAAACCGTCTTCATCGAAATGACTTGAGGGGCGTGTCTTCCTTTCCATAAATTCATTAATATTATCTGAAAAAATGGGATGACCACAAGTTTAAACAGAGCACAACATAGGGGAGGCTATTACAATTAGGCTTGCAATTTAATGGTTTGTGGACCTTTTTCATATATATTTGTTAGTTTCTTCAAACATATAATACATAATATAATAAAATATAATATATTTAAAATTAGAATGTTTTTTATTCATTTTAAAATATAAATAAAAAATTTGTAGAGTGATTTTTGTTTGAAAATTTTATTAGTAATTATTAATTTATCTTAAATATAATATTATGGAATATGTTGTTATTTTTCATTTTCCTTTTAAATACCGTTAAATATTATTTATTATTTATTTCATTTGGACTATATTCTTCATTTCAAAAAATTTATTTATTATTTATTATTTATTATTTATTTGATTTAGATTATATTCTTCATTTCAATTTTGTAGCAACTAGAAATGAAAATGTTTCGAACAAAGATTAAAGGATTTTGATGCAGATAAAAATCTAGTTACAAACTAATTTTTTTCTTACATTATTATTGTTCAATCATTTCTTAATATTCTTATTCATTTTCCAATAAAGGATATTTGAGTTTTTAGCATATCTGTTGAGTTAACGTAGCCGATGATCATTGTTAAAAAAATTTAAAAATGAATTGAATGAATGAACAAATCTCGTTTTTTAACTGATTGACAATTATAGACTTGAAATTAGCATTTGTATTTATGGAAAATTGCAGAGAATAGTTGATTAGGAAAATGAAGTAACCTGTAAAGATCTGTTCATATTCTGACGTTATCTGACGGCCCGCCGTCATGCACAGAGGTCTATTTCGCCATTCTACAGTCTACACTTCAATACTACAGTCTACACTTCAATACTTTTTGTGGAAGCATACGCTGTCAGATTTTGTATTTTGTGCAGCTTAAAGAAGAGAATAGCTACTTCATTTTTCTCAGTGGAAGAAATTATGATTATATTTTGTCTAATTAAGAACTGCAAGTCCGATGATTACGCCGAAGGCCTTTCTTAAACCGGATTTCATTGGTCTTTGAAGCACTTCATATCAATGCCGCCCCTCGAAACTTAGGTAGACGAGGATACATCTTTCCAAACCCGCCATTCGACAGAATAGCACCTACTTATTTATGCGTTCGCTTCTCCTCACGCTTTTTTGTGGACACGTTTTGTATCGTGTATTAACTCTTGTTCTCGTTTTCTATCGTCAATTAACTTAGTTTAGCTTGTGATTTAAGAACTTAGTTTGAATTCGAATTTGATTAGTATTTTAAGTTGACTACCAATAAGTATTTTAATTTGATTGCTTAACCATCTTTCTTGTTATGTCACTTAGCATCTTATTTTTTATAATTTTATTTTTCTTTATTTTTAAAAGTTTCTTATATTTTAGAAAAGAGTGTCTAATTCTTTGGGTGATGGTGTCGATGTAAGTGAGAACATTAAGGTTGGCCAGCTTCATCCCTTAGTATTATAGGGACTTTATCTTTTCTTTGTTTTTGTTCCTACTAAATATCATTGTTTGTCATCTTTTTCTTACCCATTTTTATCTCTATGCTCCATGTTGAAGTCGTCGTCGAAATGTGTTCCAGTTCTATTAACTCGAAATTTAGGTAGACAAAAATACGTCTTTCAAAACCCACTAATTGAAAACCGCTCAAAGAATATCGCTTGGTTCGACAGAACAATGCCTACTTATTTATCCATACCTTACGCGACGAATATAAAAGCATGTTTGTAATGCCCAGCTGGGCATCGGATCCTTTTTTTCCACCTGCCTCCTCTACCACCGTGGCCTCCTGCCAACCACCCAGCTTGCAGAATTTTGACCACAGCGTCTTTTGTCCTTGCGTGCAGGAGACGGGAGTCGGTGGACACGTTTTTTCTTCACCTAGATCTTGTTTTGATCCTTTCATTCAATGCATGGGCGCAGTCTGGTTGACGTGATGGTTAGATGGAGCTTCAAGCCAGTGAAGCAGGCGTGTATGAGACATTTCCTTCATGTTTCCTCCTGGGCGCGTCCTTTTTGTCTTCCCTGGCTGCATGAAACCTCCTCACGCCTTATGCTGGTGCGCAGATCCTGGACATGGTTATTATTGTTGTTCTGGATGTGTTTGGGGGAGAAAGGAGCGTTGTCTTCCTCTGTTGGCCGCGTACAGCTGCAAGCTAGTGTAAGAGGCATGTTACCTCCTTTTCCCTTGGGTGCTGCAAGGCATGTTCTTGTCGGGGATCCACAACATTGTCCTGCAACTGTGATTAGCCAGGCAGCAGGCATGTTGCAGAGTAGTAGAGGCATTTTGAGCGCTTCCAATAGGCAGGCTGTCCAACTATGTTCCGTTCTTTTTACTTCGATTGCATCCTCAATTCGGGATTCTCCTTCAAGATATTTTGTATCAAAGTCGACTAAGTGACTGTAATGCCCACTTCCCTACGACACTTAGTTGATTACCATTTTGAGTTATGCAAACTTTGGATATGGACATGATTTATACTTATGTTGATTAGCATGATGTTTTGTGACTAGATGCATTTGGATTATGATTGGATTTTGTTTTCAGTATGATCTACACTGACTCATGGACAGACTATTGGATACCGATATTATTTTTATATGGATATATTGCATGTGTTCTAACATTGGATTTCTTCGCCATGATGAGTAGAATGTAGTTGTTGAGTTTACATTACTATAATTTTGGATAATGATGAAATGCATAATTAAGTTGTGATTTAGACCTAGAAATAATGATTGATTGAATTACGTATAGATGTTAATGAATTTCATGCATATGGTTATTTTGGATATTTTGACATGGCCGCAAGGCCGAAGGAGGTATTTTGCATTTTGCAGGAAACACGGCATGATCACAACCATGAGGGGGATTGGGAACCAAACACAACAGGATGTCGGGTGGTTACAACATTGGTCGTCAAGGCAACTAGTAAATTGTATTGTGTACCTTTATTCTTTTATGTGTTAAGAAAATTTCCATGAGGAGGAAATTTTCTAATGTGACCAAGGGGGTAAGAATTTTAATTACTTGTTTTAACTTACCTTAGTAGGTGATTTCTTTTGTGATGTCTTTTTTGTTAAATTACCTTGCTAAGTGTGTTTAGATTAATGTAATATCTTGTTTTAATTTTTAAGTTTTGGAGGGAAGTCAAGTGGGTGTAATTAATTTTTATGGTTGGCTCCTTGAGCCTTGTGTTTCCTCATGTATTGAATGTTTGGCTTTGAGTGTTGACCACTCCAAATCCTTTGAAACTCGAATTTGGGATTTAGGACAATTTTGGGGGACTTGTGGGACAAGTTGAACTTGTCCCACACTTCCCAAAACCCCTTACCAACCATATCTATGGGTTGGGAATCCAAAAAGGGGATTATTTATTGTTTTGGGATGGGAAATGTGACTTTGGAGTGCACTTTTCTTCTTTTTGCATTTATTTGTGCCTTAGGACACATGGGAAAGGAATGGATGTGGAATTGAGTGGTCATTCAACCCAACCACCCATTTATGGTGTTTTGGGATTTGAGTTGACTTTGGGAGGTGGTTTGAGGATGTGTGATGTGGCATCCTACATGGAGCCACATCACCCTCACTCTTCCTCTTGTCTATTTATAGAAATTTCCTCTCTTGTTGAGGGGGTTGGAGTTTTGTTTTTGTGTTGTTGAAGAGTTCTCTTTTGTTATTTTTGGGAGAGAAAAGAATTGGGAGAAAGAGGAAAAGAGAGTGCTTGGACTTGCATGCTTCGATTGCTTTGGGAGGGAGCTTGGACAAATTTCTTGGTTTAGGCTTCTCCAATGGAGAGGTAGGAAACCCTCTCCTTTGTTTGCTTTCATATTATTGTTGCTTCTATGCTAAAATTGTGAAAATTGCATGTTTACTTTGGTGTATTGTGAAAATGAATAGAATGCTTATTGTGTAGTATAGGAGAGGTCTATGGGAATACTCATGAGGGAGGCATAAGAGTAGATTAGGATATTGTGGAGGGAGTTTGAGAGGGATGCCCATCTTGGGTAAGAATGTTTACATTCTTACCTTGTCTTTGAGGGAGCCATAAGAGGAGGGAGGCATAAGAGTATGGGAGGAAAAAGGGGTACTTGAGGGAGGCATAAGAGTCATAGGGGCTTGAGTTTTATTGTGGAGGGTTTTGGATGGGCATCTCATCTCAATTGGGAGGCATAAGGAAAAACATTCCCATAGTTCCTTCTCTTGTTGGCTTGGATGAAAGCCTTGTTGTGAAGTGTTGGTGTTATTTGTGTGTCTCTTTGTTTCTTTTTGTTTTTTAGCTTTGAATGTTGTGATGAAATTGTATTGTGGAAGCAAGTGTTGTTGCCTTGAGGTTGGAGACCACCCTTCATTGTGTTGTGTTTGGGGCTCGAGGGTCAATGGAGGAGATTGCTTCTCTTCTCCATTGAGATTTGGTTGGGAGGAGAGTGTTGCCTCTCCCCCTATCTTGGTTGTGATTGGAAATACTTGGAGCTTGGAGCAAAGATGAAGAACACCTTGGAGCACAAGAACCTTCTTGTTGACAATGTTGAAACATCATGTAATTACCCACCTTGAGTGGAGAAAAAAAAATATAAAAATGTAATATTGCCTTGCTTTCTTAGATTCCATTATTGCAAATTTGTTTCCACATGAAGTAGGATATGATGTAAAAAAGATTTTGAGGGAAAGTTGTTTTTGAACTTCATTTGTAAGCTTGTAATAGGGATGGAATTAAAAGTTGCTAGAAAGATAACCCATTCATTCTCTTTTAACTTGTCTTGTAACCTCTTATAAATGTATTGATCTTGTTGAAATATTAGTAGATCTTGTTTAAAACTTAATGGAAATATTGTATTACTTTTTTGTGGAATGTTAGGAAAATTCACAAAGAAAAATATACATATTAGATTTCATCTTATTGCTTAAAAGGAGAAGTGTTGCAAAGTTGGAATACTAGAGCACTTACTATTCTTATTTTGTTGATATAAAGACTTAAGTCTCAATAATATCAAATATGCCAATAAAGAAGTCCATATTCTAGCTCTAACCTGCTTTTCTTCATTTAGGAATTCGTTGTGAAATTAATTGCGAAATACAAAAAGGGAAATGGAACTAAATCTTTTGAAAACCCATTGCAAATTAATAAAGGAAAAGAAATCAACCTACTTTGAAATCTCATACAATGTTATTAAATTGTGTAGAAGGGAATTGTAATGAAAGACTTAAATCTTGTTAAATTTAATATCCATTACTCCTTAGCGTTTAACAAGGATATTTCACCAAATCTTGTTTAATATTTCAAATAGTATTTCATGCCAAAGTAATACTAGAAAGTAATGGATTTACTATTACCAAATCGTATTACTATCATTATACTATTAATGTCCCCCCTTCTATTTTAACAAGAGAAAATTAATTCTGTACTAGCCGATCAAACTGTACTAGTATACTCATTACACCTTATTTTCATACCATATATAACAATCAAAATAACTAAATGGTGATACATCTCTGTCTAATCACCGTGTAGCAATTTTATAGCAAATTTCACGCAGCACGATCATGTAACTGTAAAGCATCGGTGCTCTAGGAGTATTCTGCTGTGATTTGGAGTCGCCTCTACCCTGAGACGTCCACCACTTTTTTTCTAGGCAGTCTATGCTTCATGAGTATTCTGATATGAAACAGACCCACCTTCGTGGACCTCCTTGTTCTCCTCGAGTCGCCGAGTATCTCTTTCACCATTTCTTTTTCTTCCCCATCGACTTGGGTATTATATCACAGAGGGGAAACTCAAAATAATAAAGAAGCTTTCAATACTGAACAGACTATGGTATAGTTGGATTGTCTTATCACCCATCTAGGACCTGCTATCATTTGATAAGAATATAACAGAAGGGACAGAACCTGACTCGAAGGTGTATTCAACACTGTACAGATAACAACATAGTTGGAGAACCTACCGCTTTTGGAGCACTCCACGCCCCGCATACACCATGCAGCACCTAATGATAGCGGAGGTAATATGTCCCTACCGGTTACAGTTCTCCCTTTTGCTGTCCACGCGGCCAGGCCGTGTTCCTTGTCCTATCGCCATATAATACTCTTTCTACCCCAATAAAACTTGAAACGTTTGCACTGTCTCCTCCTCAATCGATTTAATAAACATCTCGCGAAAGGAGGACCCCGTATTTGAGGATACATTCAATACTGAATAGATAACAGCATAGTGTGCCAATCTGCATGGTTAAAGCGCCCAGAAATAAATAAAAAGAAAAGAAAAGGAAAGGACAGCGGATGTTGCCGCGGCTTGGGTGAATGGACCAGCGTTTACGCTTGCTGCTGGTCTGAGACTCCACCCTCGTCTAACACGCTTACCCATGTGACCAGACAAGGTAAGCTAGACATGCTGGCAGAGAAGTTATAGTTTTAAAAAAAAAAATTCTAAGTGATCCTGGTTGATGCGGCCGGTGAGGAATTGGTGAACACGCAAAGAGGGGGGGGGACATGGTAATTGATGATGTAGCAGGTGGTTGATCTACCACGCCTCCCAAAACTTATTTTTCCATCTACAACTTGTATGTGTGGAGGCGCTAGCATAGTTTTTAAACAAGGTTAGGTGTGGGCAGGCCCTAGACATATGTTCTCTTGATTCAACCATTGCTTAAAAGACTAACTCATACTTTATAATTCACTTCTTAAGTACTTTGTACAGTTCATAGTTATACATGCAAAAGGATTAGTGAGAAATATTGAGACCCTTCTTGTTTCCAATTAATATCACTCAATTTAAAAATACTTAACCTTTCAGAGAGACATCTAGGAACATATATTTATAGATATCTAAAAATAAAAAATAAAAATAAAAAAATCAATAAATAGTAATATATGTGTAATCCTTGTATCACATGTCTACAAATATATAATATATATATATATATATATATATATATATATATATATGTATAAAAAAAAGAAGAGAGAAACCATATTCAATTTAGTATCACCATGCGTGAAGCTGAAAATTTATCCGCTAAGGATAGAGACGAATGCAACGAATATTGAAGTAAATCTCGAGCAGATGGAATTTGCGACAATCATGTAATTTTTAGTTTTGCGAGCGGAATGCAAAGTTAAAGACTGAAGCTTATCTGTTTCCAAGGTCAAGAAGGTCTCAAAACTTGCAGATAAAACAAATTAACCACGATCCTCTACCTTGCTTAAATTTAAAAAAAAAAAAAAAATTGTCGCACTTTCGGGACGCTTGTTTGTTTGCGGTGTCGTCATTGTCGATGTCGTGAGTGTGGCGTCGGCTATTTCGCGGCATTACATTTTGGTATCAGAGCCAGGGGTTCAAAGCTGGGACCCTTGGGCACACGTTGAAAACGTGAAAAAGGAACACTTAACTTAGTGCAGAACTTTATTCTTTTAAAATATAAAGCCATAATGCTGATAATTATAGTAAACAACAAATTTTGAAAACTAGCACAAGACCTAGTACAATGAACTAACTCTCAGCTTGACCTGTGTAGGAGGCACGGATTAGGCGAGGGGTCTCTTCACATAGACCTAGACATACCACCACCAGAGCAGGCCGTAGCAGCCCTTCTGCCTCAAATTTTGCAGACACTCTAGGATTTCAATGCCGCTATAGGCGGAGAGCCCTTGGGAGGACGGCTTGCTAGACATAGTTTGGAGCCATCAGTAGATGCCCAGGCATCCCCTCGACACAGCGAGGAGCAGAGAGCAGAGAATTTCCATGCAGAGTCGACTAGGGCAGAGTCACCATAGAGAGGACATGGAGAAAGGATCTCAGGGCATAGGGACAGGTCTTGGAGCCCTAGACAGAGGGAAGAGCATACAGAGAGATCTAATATTCATCACCCGTCAGCTGTAGACCATATCAGGGAGATCCTGAAGCTACGACCATCTCACTATTCGGGTGATACAGGCAGTTTTCAAGAAGAGGCCTAGTTGGTGAGCTTGAGCGGATGCTTTAAGCTCTGTCCTTGTAGTAGCAACACGAAAGCTCGTGTTGCGATCCATCTTTTGAAGGATGGAGTAGGAGTCTGGTGGAGGACTGAGGAGTAGAAGCTCCATGTCGACACAGAGATGATTACCTGAGAGTTTTTTGAGGAGCGGTTCAGGAGTAGGTATTTACCCAGGAGATTTATCCAGCAGCGCATAGACGAGTTTCATGACCTCTGTCAGGCGTCGATGATAGTAGTTGAGTATGAGAGTTGATTTCAGGACCTACTCCAGTACGTCGACTATATGCAGGATGAGTAGGTACGGATTCACAGGTTCACCGGGGCATGAATTTGGATTTAGCTGGTGCAGTGCGCATTCACTACCCACAGACATTAGCAGAGGCCGTGGAGAAGGCCTATATTACAGAGGAGACACGAGGGAAGACACAACAGGCTAGAGATAGAGTTCAGAGCCGTATCCAGCAGATGCAGGATAGTAGGTCGAAGGGGTCATTTCCTCCTCCACGGGGTGGATAGAGTTTAGGGCAAGCTTCATTCAGGCCACCACCACAGCAGCAGCAGTAGCAGCAAACCCGCCCACCTTACCGACCTCCTCAGAGATTCGATGCACAGAGAGGAGGTAGTATGGGGCCTCCTCCTAGGGGTCCCATCAGGACACAGGGTGCACCGAGAGCCCAGTCAGTAGGAGCTTGTCAACAGAGACCTCAGCAGTCCATAGCCGGATCATCAGGATCTGTATCTCAGTCATCTAGAGTACTAGCTGGAGCTGCTTCCCACTAGAGAGGACCAGGCACCTGTTATGGTTGCGGTGTTGTTGGACATATTTGGAGAGATTGCCCACATAACCCTACCAAGGGTAAGACACAGAGCTCAGAGCCTGCTGTTGGAGATATGGCACAAAGTCATCGGATCTACGCAGCGGTCGAGAACCACTAGGCTGAGCATCAGAGTACCGTGATTGAGATGACAGGTAGTATTGGTGGTATTTCCACCTCTATATTATTTGATTCTGGTTCTTCTGATTCTTTCATTGCACCATCCTTAGCAAAGCATTGTAGGCTGGTGGCAGTTAGACAGTTCCATAGTTGGGACGTTAAGATGGCTTCTGGAGCCAAGATTTCTATAGACTCCTTAGTCAAGGAGTGTGTAGTGGATTTGGGACCCTTCACCACTACTTATGATCTTCGGATCCTTCCATTAGGATCTTATGGCATCATTTTAGGCATGGATTGGTTGTCCGCTCACAGAGCTAGAGTGGATTATTACCACAAGATTGTTGCTTGCATAGATGATCTTGGAGTAGAGTCAGTGATATTAGGGGTTAAGAGACCCGTTTCTATTCGCACCATCTCCGCTATGCAGCTTAAGCGGTGTGTGCGACGGGGTTGCCAGTTGTATTCTGTTACAATTAGTGACAAATCAGAGGATGAGTCATGGGGACCTTCTCTCAATGATCATCCCATCTTATCAGAGTTCACCGACTACCGGGATTACCTCCCCCACGTGAGATTGACTTCCATATAGATCTAGTTCCAGGCGCAGAGCCTATCTCACGAGCACCCTATCGGATGACTACACCTGAGTTATGTGAGCTCAAGTTGCAGCTTGAGGGCCTTCTGGAAAAAGGCCTAATTCATCCTAGTGTATCCCTTTGGGGTGCACCAGTGATCTTCGTGAAGAAGAAAGATGGATCTCTTCGGCTATGTATTGATTACTGTCAGCTGAATAAAGTAACGATCAAGAATCGTTACCCTCCTTCCACGCATTGATGATTTGTTTGATCAAATGAAGGGGGCTACAGTTTTCTCCAAGATAGATCTTAAGTCAGGGTACCATCAACTCAAGATTGTGGAGAGAGATATTCACAAGACAGCTTTCCGCACGAGATATGGCCACTATGAGTTCACAGTGGTACCTTTCGGTCTGATGAATGGGGTATTCAGGACCTTCCTTGATCGCTTCATGCTCATTTTTCTTGATGACATTCTGATTTACTCACACACACGTGAGGAGCACGAGGAGCACCTTCGCCAGGTTCTCCAGTGTCTTCGCGAGCAGCGCCTTTATGGGAACTTAGAGAAGTGTGCGTTCTTTCAGCCTGAGGTGCAGTATTTGGGCCACATCATTTCTGGGGAAGGTATCGCAGTCGATCCTTCCAAGATTCAAGCCATCATGGATTGGCCAGCACCCACCAGTGTGACCGAGGTGCGTAGTTTCATGGGTCTAGCAGGATACTACAGGAGGTTTGTTCAGGATTTTTCCTAGATTGCACACCCTATCACTTCTCTTCAGCGAAAAGGGAAGAAGTTTTCATGGTCAGATAGATGTGAGCATGCCTTCAGTACACTGAAGGAATGCCTTACGAGAGCACCTATCCTTGCAGTGCCAGATGCTCATGGAGAGTTTTTCGTATGCACAGATGCTTCCTTTGCGGGACTTGGAGGTGTGTTAATGCAGGAGGGAAGAGTAGTTGCCTTTGAGTCTCACAAACTCAAAGATTATGAGCTCAATTATCCGACCCATGACCTTGAGCTTGCAGCAGTAGTACATGCCTTAGTGCGGTGGAGACATTTTCTTCTTGGCCAGAGATTTACACTTAGGACTGATCACTTGAGTCTTCACCACCTCTTCACGCAGCCCAATCTCAACGCTCGTCAGCAGCGTTGGATGGAGTTACTTTGCGAGTATGACTTGGAGATAGAGCATGTGAAGGGAAAGGAGAATGTGGTGGTAGATGCCTTGAGTAGATGGAGACATGTGGCTATGGCCACCTCAGTGGGCACGGATTTGTGAAGTAGGATCTTGCAGCAGCTTCCTCAAGATAGTTTTTACCTTGCAGCCAGAGCAGAGATTGAGTCTCAGAGACCTCTTGAGGGGAGATTTGTTGGATTTTCATTAGAGGCAGATGGTCTTCTTAGACACAGAGGTCGAATTTATGTTCCTAGAGACGGAGGTTTGAGACATGACATTTTGACAGAGGCTCATCGTGCACCGTATTCAGCCCATCCCGGGGTGAAGAAGATGCACGCCACCTTGAGACAGCTGTATTTTTGGAGAGGACTTCGGAGAGATGTAGCCTCATTTGTATCCCACTGTTTAGAGTGCCAGAGGGTGAAGGCCGAGCATCAGCATCCAGCTGGCCTTCTCTATCCTCACACCATACCGGAGTGGAAGTGGGACAACCATTTCTATGGATTTCATTGTTGGGTTTCCGACTTCGAGATACCACCACGATGCCATCATGGTCACGGTGGATAAATTAACGAAGGTAGCCCATTTTTCCCCAGTGAAGACTACCTACACAGCAAGTGCTGTGGCACGAGTATACCTTGATGAGATTGTCAGATTACATGGGATTCCATGGAAGATCATTTGCGACCGTAACCCTTTGTACACTTCCCACTTCTGGACCACCTTGCAGTATGCTCTTGGGACGAGGATTAATTTCAGCACAGCTTATCACACTAAGACAGATGGACAGATAGAGAGGGTGAATCAGATTTTGGAAGACATGCTTAGGATGTACGTGATGGATCACTAATCGAGATGGGAGGAGTATCTGTATTTGGTGGAGTTTGCCTACAATAATAGTTTTCAGAGTTCTATAGGCATGGCTCCTTTTCAGGCATTGTATGGTAGAGAGTGCAGGAAACCTCTCTGTTGGGACAGGATTGAGGATAGGGTTTCCCTTGGGCCAGCTTTATTACAGGACATGGAGCAAGCAGGTTACATTGATCAGACAGAGATTGCAGGAGGCACAGGATAGACAGAAGAAGTATGCAGACCAGCATAGGACAGATCGCAGTTTTGAGGTAGGCACGAAGGTGTTTCTTCGTGTCAGACCGCATAAGAGCCCTATCCGTTATGGAAAAGGTTCTAAGCTTGCTCCTAGGTTTGTGGGTCCGTTTGAGATCTTGGAGCACCTCGGCCCCTTAGCCTATCGTCTAGCACTGCCACCTAGCTTATCACGCATCCATGATGTATTTCATGTTTCTGTGCTTAGGAGATATGTTTCTGATCCTTCCCATGTGCTAGATGGGACTGCATTACAGGTGCAGGATCAGGGGCAGGTGATGGTGGAGCCCATGCGCATTTTAGATCACAGGACCCTGGGCCTTCGCGGCAGAGAGATTGATCAGGTTCGGGTCCAATGAGACAGGTACGATGAGACTGCTGCTACTTGGGAGGATGCTACATCATTGCGAGCTCAGTTTCCACACTTATTTAAGTGACTTCCAGGAGGAAGTCTAGTCTAAGGGGGAGGGGGATGTAATGCCCACTTCCCTACGACACTTAGTTGATTACCATTTTGAGTTATGCAAACTTTGGATATGGACATGATTTATACTTATGTTGATTAGCATGATGTTTTGTGACTAGATGCATTTGCATTATGATTGGATTTTGTTTTCAGTATGATCTACACTGACTCATGGACAGACTATTGGATACGGATATTATTTTTATATGGATATATTGCATGTGTTCTAACATTGGATTTCTTCGCCATGATGAGTAGAATGTAGTTGTTGAGTTTACATTACTATAATTTTGGATAATGATGAAATGCATAATTAAGTTGTGATTTAGACCTAGAAATAATGATTGATTGAATTACGTATAGATGTTAATGAATTTCATACATATGGTTATTTTGGATATTTTGACATGGCCGCAAGGCCGAAGGAGGTATTTTGCATTTTGCAGGAAACACGACATGATCACAACCATGAGGGGGATTGGGAACCAAACACAACAAGATGTTGGGTGGTTACAACACTGGTCATCAAGGCAACTAGTAAATTATATTGTGTACCTTTATTCTTTTATGTGTTAAGAAAATTTCCATGAGGAGGAAATTTTCTAATGTGACCAAGGGGGTAAGAATTTTAATTACTTGTTTTAACTTACCTTAGTAGGTGATTTCTTCTGTGATGTATTTTTTTGTTAAATTACCTTGCTAAGTGTGTTTATATTAATGTAATATCTTGTTTTAATTTTTAAGTTTTGGAGGGAAGTCAAGTGGGTGTAATTAATTTTTATGGTTGGCTCCTTGAGCCTTGTGTTTCCTCATGTATTGAATGTTTGGCTTTGAGTGTTGACCACTCCAAATCCTTTGAAACTCGAATTTGGGATTTAGGACAATTTTGGGGGACTTGTGGGACAAGTTGAACTTGTCCCACACTTCCCAAAACCCCTTACCAACCATATCTATGGGTTAGGAATCCAAAAAGGGGATTATTTATTGTTTTGGGATGGGAAATGTGACTTTGGAGTGCACTTTTCTTCTTTTTGCATTTATTTGTGCCTTAAGACTCATGGGGAAGGAATGGATGTGGAATTGAGTGGTCATTCAACCCAACCACCCATTTATGGTGTTTTGGGATTTGAGTTGACTTTGGGAGGTGGTTTGAGGATGTGTGATGTGGCATCCTACATGGAGCCACATCACCCTCACTCTTCCTCTTGTCTATTTATAGAAATGCCCTCTCTTGTTGAGGGGGTTGGAGTTTTGTTTTTGTGTTGTTGAAGAGTTCTCTTTTGTTATTTTGGGAGAGAAAAGAATTGGGAGAAAGAGGAAAAGAGAGTGCTTGGACTTGCATGCTTGGATTTCTTTGGGAGGGAGCTTGGACAAATTTCTTGGTTTAGGCTTCTCCAATGGAGAGGTAGGAAACCCTCTCCTTTGTTTGCTTTCATATTATTGTTGCTTCTATGCTAAAATTGTGAAAATTGCATGTTTACTTTGGTGTATTGTGAAAATGAATAGAATGCTTATTGTGTAGTATAGGAGAGGTCTATGGGAATACTCATGAGGGAGGCATAAGAGTAGATTAGGATATTGTGGAGGGAGTTTGAGAGGGATGCCCATCTTGGGTAAGAATGTTTACATTCTCACCTTGTCTTCGAGGGAGCCATAAGAGGAGGGAGGCATAAGAGTATGGGAGGAAAATGGGGTACTTGAGGGAGGCATAAGAGTCATAGGGGCTTGAGTTTTATTGTGGAGGGTTTTGGATGGGCATCTCATCTCAATTGGGAGGCATGAGGAAAAAAATTCCCATAGTTCCTTCTCTTGTTGGCTTGGATGAAAGCCTTGTTGTGAAGTGTTGGTGTTATTTGTGTGTCTCTTTGTTTCTTCTTTTCTTTTTAGCTTTGAATGTTGTGATGAAATTGTATTGTGGAAGCAAGTGTTGTTGCCTTGAGTTGGAGACCACCCTTCATTGTGTTGTGTTTGGGACTCGGGGGTCAATGGAGGAGATTGCTTCTCTTCTCCATTGAGATTTGGTTGGGAGGAGAGTGTTGCCTCTCCCCCTATCTTGGTTGTGATTGGAAATACTTGGAGCTTGGAGCATGGATGAAGAACACCTTGGAGCACAAGAACCTTGTTGTTGACAATGTTGAAACATCATGTAATTACCCACCTTGAGTGGAGAAAAAAAAAAAAAGAAATGTAATATTGCCTTGCTTTCTTAGATTCCATTATTGCAAATTTGTTTCCACATGAAGTAGGATATGATGTAAAAAATATTTTGAGGGAAAGTTGTTTTTGAACTTCATTTGTAAGCTTGTAATAGGGATGGATTTAAAAGTTGCTAGAAAGATAACCCATTCATTCTCTTTTAACTTGTCTTGTAACCTCTTATAAATGTATTGATCTTGTTGAAATACTAGTAGATCTTGTTTAAAACTTAATGGAAATATTGTAGTACTTTTTTGTGGAATGTTAGGAAAATTCACAAAGAAAAATATACATATTAGATTCCATCTTATTGCTTAAAAAGAGAAGTGTTGCAATGTTGAATACTAGAGCACTTACTATTCTTATTTTGTTGATATAAAGACTTAAGTCTCAATAATATAAAATATGCCAATAAAGAAGTCCATATTCTTGCTCTAACCTGCTTTTCTTCATTTAGGAATTCGTTGTGAAATTAATTGCGAAATACAAAAAGGGAAATGGAACTAAATCTTTTGAAAACCCATTGTAAATTAATAAAGGAAAAGAAATCAACCTACTTTGAAATCTCATACAACGTTATTAAATTGTGTAGAAGGGAATTGTAATGAAAGACTTAAATCTTGTTAAATTTAATATCCATTACTCCTTAGCGTTTAACAAGGATATTTCACCAAATCTTGTTTAATATTTCAAATAGTATTTCATGCCAAAGTAATACTAGAAAGTAATGGATTTACTATAACCAAATCGTATTACTATCATTATACTATTAATGCCCCCCCTTCTATTTTAACAAGAGAAAATTAATTCTGTACTAGCCGATCAAACTGTACTAGTATACTCATTACACCTTATTTTTCATACCATATATAACAATAAAAATAACTAAATGGTGATACATCACTGTCTAATCACCGTGTAGCAGGTTTATAGCAAATTTCACGCAGCATGATCATGTAACTGTAAAGCATCGGTGCTCTAGGAGTATTCTGCTGTGATTTGGAGTCGCCTCTACCCTGAGACGTCCACACTTTTTTCTAGGCAGTCTGTGCTTCATGAGTATTTTGATATGAAACAGAACCACCTTCGTGGACCTCCTTGTTCTCCTCGGGTCGCCGAGTATCTCTTTCACTGTTTCTTTTTCTTCCCCATCGACTTGGGTATTATATCACAGAGGGGAAACTCAAAATCTGAAGAAGCTTTCAATACTGAACAGACTACGGTATAGTTGGACTGTCTTATCGCCCCTCTACCTTCTATCATTTGATAAGAATATAACAGAAGGGACAGAACCTGACTCGAAGGTGTATTCAACACTGTACAGATAACAACATAGTTGGAGAACCTGCCCACTTTTGGATCACTCCACGCCCCGCATACACCATGCAGCACCCAATGACAGCGGAGGTAATACATCCCTACCGGTTATAGTTCTCCCTTTTGCTGTCCACGCGGCCAGGCCGTGTTTCTTGTCCAGTCGCCATATAATACTCTTTCTGCCCCAATAAAACTTGAAACATTTGCACTGTCTCCTCCTCAATCAATTTAATAAACATCTTGCGAAATGAGGACCCCGTATTTGAGGATACATTCAATAATGAACAGATAACAGCATAGTGTGCTAATCTGCATGGTTAAAGCACCCAGAAATAAATTAAAAAAAGAGAAAAGGAAAGGACAGCGGATGTTGGTGCGGCCTGGGTGAATGGACCAGCGTTTACACTTGCTGCCGGTCTGAGACTCCACCCTCGTCTAACACGCTTACCCATGTGACTAGACAAGGTAAGCTAAACAGGCCGGCAGAGAAGGTATAGTTTTTTTTAAAAAAAATCTAAGTGATCCTGGTTGATGCGGCCGGTGAGGAATTGGTGAACACGCAAAGAGGGGGGGGACAGGGTAATTGATGATGTAGTAGGTGGTTGATCTACCACGCCTCCCAAAACTTTTTTTTCCATCTACAACTTGTAAGTGTGGAGGCGCTAGCATAGTTTTTAAACAAGGTTAGGTGTGGGCAGGCCCTAGACATAGGTTCTCTTGATTCAACCATTGCGTAAAAGACTAACTCATACTTTATAATTCGCTTCTTAAGTAATTTTTATAGTTCATAGTTATACATGCAAAAGGATTAGTGAGAAAGATTGAGACCCTTCTTATTTCCAATTAATATCTCTCAATTTAAAAATACTTAACCTTTCAGAGAGACATCTAGGAACATATATTTTTAGATTTCTAAAAAAAAATTAAAAAAATCAATAAATAGTAATATATGTGTAATCCTTGTATCACATGTCTACAAATATATATATATATATATATATATATATATATATATATATATATATATATATAAATATATCAAAAAAAAAAAAGAAACCATATTCGATTTAGTATCACCATGCGTGAAGCTGAAAATTTATCCGCTAAGGATAGAGACAAATGCAACGAATATTGAAGTAAATCTCGAGCAAATGGAATTTGTGACAATCATGTAATTTTTAGTTTTGCGAGCGGAATACAAAGTTAAAGACTGAAGCTTATCTATTTCCAAGGTCAAGCAGGTCTCAAAACTTGCAGATAAAACAAATTAAGCACGAACCTCTACCTTGCTTAAATTTTTTTTTAAAAAAAAAAATTTCGCATTTTTCGGGACGCTTGTTTTTTTGCGGCATCGTCATTGTCGATGTCGTGAGTGTGGCATCAGCTATTTCGCGGTGTTACAGTGACAGTGAGAGTGTTACTAGCAGACCTGATGAAATTTATTTACAAAGATTCTCTTTTGAGATCTTACTTGCTGTTCGATGTAACTCATGGGAGATAATCCCATAGGCGTGGATCTGTTTCATATCAGAATATTCATGAAGCACATTTTGCTTTGCAATTATATGAGCATCTTCAACGAGTCACTATGTTGGCAGGCATAAAGGGTGCTGTTGGAATTATCACACCTTACAAGCTACAGCTGTACTGTTTACACCGAGAGTTTGATGTTGTCCTCATATATCACAAGAGGAAGGAAAGATTGGTTGTTGTATCTAAGGAAACAAGTACTGGTGTTCACAGGCTATACCAGATGCAAGCTATTAGATCGCTGATCTTCCCTGCTATTAATGACAATGATTCTGTTACCAAGAGCAAGTTCGATAGCTTGTACGGATGCAGGCACTCTCTGCTAGATGGTCTGATGAGAGCCACTGATGTGATGATTTCTGGCAAGGTTGATGTTGTCTGTGGAAATGGAGATATTTCTTCTGTTTCGTCACCTTCACACAATTTTTACCTCCGTTGAGTTATTCCACTTCAGCTGCTCCACCGACTACGGCCTCTGTCATCTCATAAATTGGTTTTCTGTCCAGTTTGTAGGCAACTTGTTTACCCTAATGAGGCTGTGCAAACCCGATGCACGCATTTTTACTGCAAGCCTTCCCTATCTTATGTGCTGAGTACTACTAGGGCCTGCCCTTATGATGGGTATTTGGTTACTAATGAAGATTCGAAGGAATTGCAGAGGCAAATCTAGTACTGGCTGATGCTTTAGGCTGTGTGACAGTTCATTACCTGTACCCCCCCCAAAGCAGCTGCCTTGAAGCAATCTAGTGTTTGGACAGCCACCTATTGCATTCTTCTAGTCGTGCCTTCAAAAGGGAATCCCGGTGTGATATATTGCAAGAAAAGACCAATGAAGCAGAGGATAAAGTGGAAGGCGTGTCGCTGTAGCAGTCCCTGCTGGATGTTCACGACTGGTGGATGCGTTAAAACAGGCAAGATAGACTAACCATATTCATAGTATTCTAGTATCTAATAAACCTCTTGAAATGAAACTTTTTCCTTCTAGAAATTGGTTTAAATATGTGATTATGTGGATTTGTGTTCAATATATGGTTAACAGTTTGTTACTTCTAGATTTGCCTCTGTTGGTTGTTCTTGTCGACATGATCAAACCCATTTATATATATATAACAAACAAAGGTTCCCAGTGTATGCTTTGATTGATCATATGAAAAAAAATATATATATTTATAATTTTAAAGTTACTTCCTTCTGTAAAAATTTCGTTGTTTCTTTGGTGAACCTGGGTATGTAATCGCCCCTAGAACATTGCAGCGTTGACTAGTATTGGTTTCCTGTTATGTTGTTGCCCTAGAGGAAAACATACAGTTAAATTATTATTATTTTCTTTTATGATAAGCATGGTTATGCACTTTGTGTATTGTGTAAATTATTAGGGCCTTTGGAAATTAGAAGTTCAATATATATGCTTGTTAAGGAGGAAGTCTTGGACCAAAATTATGTCCTGGGTTGATAGAAGGGCATAAATTATTGATAGAACCCCATTTTGATTCTACTCTTGCTATGAGTAAAATTTGATAAAATTAATGACCTTTATGGTGTTAAGATATGGTATGTTGATGATTCCTTGTGTGATTGATTTAATTATGTATAGACATAATGCCTTGATGGAGTAAGGTAATATCTTTCACGGTTCGTGAAAGTTAAGGTTTCCATCAACTGCTTAAGGTAACATGAAGTTCCTTAATTTAGTCAAACTTGTTTTGTACTTCCTTCTTGATGAGTGACCTTTCATTACAAATTTAGAATGATTGTGATGGAAGGTCGTGAATATATTTTGTTTTCAAAAGGGAAAAGAAGCTATGGAATAGTTTGTTTATGTGTCGAACGTAATAATTGTAATTACATCGTTATAGAAGTTTGTTATTGGAGGGTATCTATCTTCAATGGTATATTATGTGTTTGATCACTGCATAGGTTACCATAAACTTAGTGATGAGATGTAAATTAAGGAGAGTTGAGAGACCTTTTCCTTTGTATACATCGTTTATGATATTATAAAGTGAGTTGACGTCAGAAAATTTCAACCAAGTCTAGATTCATGGCTATGTTCCTCTAGAATGGGAGGGTTATAAATCTAAAGTATTATGAAAATTGAAAGGATGTGTTTAGAATGCTTGATTGCCTACTCAACTTGGGTATTAATGAGGCTTGTCGCTATTCCGACCCTGGTTATGTTCAGTAGGTAGGCTGTTAGGCAATGCCTATTCTGGACATTCTTACCATCCTTTCCTCTCATCCTTATTAGCTATGAAGTCACTTATTACCTAGGATATAATGGTTGTGGGTTTGAATATAAGTTTTTCATCCTTTAAACCTTTTTTATTACATGATGGAACTTTGTTTTACCCTCATTGTTCATTTCTATCCTATTATGCCTATGGCCCTACAAAACGATTCCAAAACTATATTCTTTTTGGCAGCTAAGTTCGGGTCTGGTTTTAATATTTTGACTTCTCCTTGAGAATGTGGAATGATGCGTTACACCTTAGATTTCAATCACGTAATCTACGGGATCACATAATTGAAATCCTAATACTCTCAACTCTTGTGTCTAATCATTTAAATTTCATAGTCTTGCGTATTTGGTTGTCAAACTTTTCTAGTTTTTGAGGTATTCTTCATAACTAAAACTTATGGATTTCTTCTTAGTTGATATGTTGAAATTATATCTTGTTTCAAAAGGTTGTTATAGGTTAGAACTTTGATCCATTTCCTGAAATAGAATGTTTCCTTTCATGGTATTGTTAGCTAGTAGCTTATTGTTGCTATGTATAGTTTTATCTTGCTCAGTTCTCGCGAACTGACTTAGGTTATTAATTGTTACAGATGGCTTACGTGGTTAGATGATGGAAAGACTTGTAGATTATTGCATCAATCTTGGTTATGATGTTTCTTTGTACGAATGTGTATTATGTTATAAAAATTTGGAAAGGGCCTTTGGACATTTTAGAAGAAGGGTCAGTGCCTAGTAAATGTATTGTAGAGTATTGTTGTTGTAACTATTGAAACTTTGGCTTGTTTGGTTATCATGTGAAAGATGAAATTTGATTTCCGCTTGGTTATGGGATATTCTAGTGAATTTTAATCCTTAGAATAGTAGCAGGGCATGTCCCATGTTATTACTCTCTTGCTCCCTAGTCATGGTTCAATAGAGATGGTATGTCCCTTTGATTTGTGCATCATGTTGGAATGAATTGATATAACCTTGTTTTGTTTCCGCAAACGAGTACTGTTAAACTTTTCTCTTGAGTTAAAATGTTGAGTTGTAAATCCTCCTAAGGCTTAGTAGCAATGAGTTTGTAAGCACTATGAAGTGAGCTGGATATTCCTAATAAAGTTTAAACCAAAATTTATGTATATGAACATATTAATGTAGATGTGATCTACTTGATAACCTTTGAGACCTGGAACAATCAAGAGGAAACTATCTTTTGTAACGAAATATGATAACTTAATATTATTATTCTTTATTTGAGCCAAGCTAATAAACACTATCCTTTTATGGTGAAACCTTAAATGACCTCATGGTGAAATCAATGGTTAGATTTTAGAAGATGATAGGATTTAATAAGTAGGAGGGAAATCTGATTAATAAAACCTTAAATATCTCTCTATCGTTTGGAATGTTTTCCTTTGTCAAACTTAATTAAGTAAAGTCTAGATGGAACATTTAACCAATCTTGATAAACTCTTAACCTCAATGAAAGATGATAGTAAACAATGTGACCCTGAAGCTAAATTCTGTTATCCTGTTCTGTTAACCCTTGCCTTGATTCATGGTGATATTTCTTAAGCAAGGTCAAAATTTGATCCTTAAACAAGAAGGTTATTGTTATGAACCCTAAGTCGGTACTTTTCCACTCAATCGGAGCTTATGCCTTCACCTGTGCAATAGAGGTGTGGAACTTGTGTTAGTGGCTTGAGTAAGATTAATTAACCTTGTAAGAAATGGAAAATGTTCTAAAATCAAATAATAAAAAGCTTTGGACATAAAATTGATGATCCTAGTTTAGAAAGCTTGGCCTTAAGCTATTTAGTCAATAGTTGAAAAGAAAGAAGTTCTCCCTTGTGAAAAGAATTGTGTGAATCATTACATGAAATTTTATAAGAACGTAAGTTAAGAATTAAGAGACACTTTAGTAAACAAGAAAATTTAACAAGAATTTCCTCATGGGATGCCCTAAATGTAAGTGTGTCATGTGGTTGGATTTTCATGTTGTCTTGTCAAAGAAAAAGAAAAGTATGCATTGTCCTTGATAGGTGTGAACGTTTCTGTGCTGACCTTGTGGCCTTCCCCGTAACAAGTGGTTCCTAGTGTTGGTTGTAACCTTGTGACGACATGTTGTGTCGTGTTATGTGTCAAAGCAAGTAAAAAAAAAAAAAAAAAATTATCCTGTCTTTTCCACTGTGTTGTCGTTGTGTGGAAATTTTGGGTCGTTACAATATTTATCATTTGTCTTATGAATTGAGGAGAGATAGACACTAGGCTCGATTCCACAGGAGCACACAATGCTCTTTTAACATACCGTTCGAGTGCTAAACTATATAATTTGATGGTTTCCTTTGTTTTCCAATAATGTCTTAACTATTGTTCTCGTTTTTACCATAACTAAAATTGTTCTTGTAAAGGGCGTAATGGTGTGGCCAAAAATGATGGGGCATGATTTCTCACTAGCCACCTGCTCATTTTCTAAACCCAAAACCTAAGGCCCAGGGGATGTAGAATTTACCCTTGCATTTGAAAAGTACATTGTTCTTATAATAGCAATCTAATCTGATTACAGATAATGCTTGTTTATGTATCTCTTGTTTTGCAATGCGAATAATCGAGCAATCCAAAACTAAAATTAATGGTCTACAAAATGTTACATTAAAAACAACTAGTGTTCTTGTAATAGTATTTTAAAATGATTCTGTAATGCTTGTTTGCACATCTCTTGTTTTGCTGCGAGTGATTGAGCTTAAAACTAAAAAAATCGTCTACCAGAAGCAATCATTGTAGTTGGCTTTCAAACATGGAACCTATTGGATTATCCTATTGCACAAATTTTGACCCCTTTATGAAGAAATCACAACCACATGAATTATGTGAGAAGATCGAGATGATATAGTCTCACAAACACATATAGGAGATATTATCTGGTTAGAAACAATCTAAACTATGGAAAAGGTGTCATGACATATAGGTATATAATTCCCACCTTGAAATTTTTTCCAGCTAAGTTCCACTCATGTCTTCATCTTATCTAATAAATTAAATGTCATCCAATCAATTTCGAACCTTTACATTGTAAAATACAAAATAACAAAGTCTTGGTGAAGATCCCCAAAATGATCAAACTAGTTTGCAAGAGGGGGATGGGAATGGCATGTTGTTTCCTTTCATCATACTATTATACATGTTAACAATATGAATTTTCCTTTTTGCTATATTTCTTTTTCTTGAAAAATTTCCATAAAAATTTCATCTTACATATTTACTTTGAATGTTCTCACTTTAAATAAGGCATCAAATTGTTAATGTGATCTCCATATGGAGGAAATGTTATGCATGATTCACTACGAAGTCCAAATTTTGACATCCTTATCTCTATCACCCAATAATATTGTTCGTATACATGCCATATTTACGTAAGAAAAAATGTAATCCACCTCCAATCAAATGGTCACCCATGCCTGTAGTAAAGCATACTCAAATAAGGAATTTAAGGGCATGTAATCTTGTTTACAATTGTAGAGTATAGCTATCACATAGTTACACTGATTTCTACCAGTTACGTTTTTAAATTTATATCAATGTTCACCACATCCAATTTTAGGATATCGTTGATGGTGAAAATGGGGATATGATAGGTAGGGGAAAGGCGCTCGTATTTTCACCCTCCATTATGTTCATAGATATCCCACCAGTGTTAAAATTAAAACATTTCACCACTATCATTATATGCTTCATTCTCTATAATGATAACAAGAGTGTATAGTTTGAGCACTCTTGATTTTGAATATCATAAATTCTGAGGAGGAAAAATTTCTAGGTATTCATAGTTTTTTGATGATAATATATGATGATCAAGAACGCTCTCAACATCACATTTTCAATGCAATCTCCACTAAAACATGAAATGAAAATTCTAACATTTGTTTTATAATTTCCATTAGGTGATAAACATGTTGACATAACATCACTTCCTCCCTAATTCATGTCCCACACCGGCACAAAAACTAATAAATCTCAAATGGATTAAAATATTCATGGTAATATTAAGGGATGTCTCCATCTCCACTCTCATGCCCTAACCCTAATATTGCTGAGAACATCATTGAATTGGTGGCAGTGGTGAATTCTGGCTCTTGCTTTGCAATTTTTTATGAAGGTACTCACCCAGGCCTAGGCAATGGAAATAGTGGCATTTTGAAGGAATGCTTTCGAGGCCACTAACCATGGAAATAAGTTGTTTCTAACTTGTTGAAAAGGTTCATGATTCTAATAAAGGTAGAAAGAGCAACTAATGCTCCAAACAAAAATAAAGGAAAATAGTTTTCCGTATTTTCCTGTGAAATACACCTCCTTGTAGGGCATGGACAGTTGCAATCAGGGGAGATAATGGTTATCATTTAACAAGATGTTCCCCCTACTAAAAGAGGAATGTTCTTAAAACTCTCACAAAAACTCTGGTTTCAAGATAGAGGATGAGCTACTACAAATGGTTCTCAAGAAAAAGGAAAACCTTTGTCAGCCTTGCCTCTTCTACATATTTCACAAGTTTTGGACTAAGCTATCTTAACTCAAACAAATCAATTTCTAAAATATGGAGGGAAAATATAAAATTCAAGATATGGAGCTTTATCCCTACGCTAATAGCTTATTTCATTGATGTCTTTGAAACCCCTAAAGAAATGGATTTAATATTTTACCAGTATTGGGTTTGGGGTGAACTTGGGTTCATGTCAATGCCCTGGTATCCATCTTTTCATACTTTAACACCTACCCTATTTTGATTCACTTTTTAGAACTTCGTTTACAATTCTAGAAGAAATCATGCCTTATTGCTATAGGAGATACTTTAGGATGTTTTGAAAAATTAGAAGATAAAACCTATGAGTAGATTCATAAACAAGATGCTAGAATCTTGGTAGATATTGACACCTCTCAAAACATTTTTAGCTAAAATTAGTATATAAATTGGAAGAAAGACGTTGGTTGTAGAGGATCAATTACAAATAAATAGCCTTCATATGTCTAAATATGCTTTCAAATGGGGCATCTTTAGGTAGAAAAATGTGAGTACTCCAAAAGAAAATAAAAAAACGAGTATGTTTTTTACCACAATTATTATAACAAGCCATTGCGACAATTTACAAGAATTGTAGAATACTTGTAGCATCTCTATGAAAATTTCATTCGGTCATGAACACAGTATTGTGGATATTCTAATATTTACATTTAGTGATAATAATTCGTAGAAAAGTCACATTTGGAGCCATTCTTCATAGGAATCCCACCAATTTTTAGAAAATCGAACTAAAATTGATCGTAATTTAAAATTCAATATTACAAATACTTCGAAATACCATATGTGTGTGTGTGTCCACGCGTGTGCTAGAATGCGTCATTTGTATTCTTGAATGTGTGTATGTCCAGATCAAATGCAAATATAACATATATAAAACTTAACTAATCTGGAGAAAATTATGTAGCTATATTCAAATATGTGCCAGTTCTACAATATGTTAAGATAGAAAATATATGTTATTATTTTTGACTCTTGGTATAACTAATTGTATAAACATAACTCCATTCTTTAATAAACTTAATAATCCATGTATACATATGATTCTTTTTCCATTATTCCTGTTACATATAAAAAAAATTCTTAAGATAATTATTATTTGATTTATAAGTATAACAGATGTAGAATATATGTGGAATTTCTATTATAATTCATTTTTTCCATTTTTAAATATTTTGGATGATCCAGAATTTTATATAAGTGTTTAAAATTTGTAGAAAATTCACATATACAACACTTTCTATTTGAAAATCCACAATCTTATTCAATTTTTCTATTTTTTAATATTGTGGATGTTCCACGATTTTATGGAAATGTTAATTTCTTTAATAATTTGGAGCTTGAAAATGTACCCATATCTAGTATACAAATTTTCAGAATTTAAGAGAATTGTAGATTATTTTTGAATTCTCTATATATTTTTATTTTTCCACAATTTTATTTTAGTGAATATAATTTGTAGAAAAATCATATCTGTAAACATTCTTTATAGAAAATCCACATTTTTATTAAAAATCAATATAAAATTTATCACAAAATTACACACCACAATTACTCATAAAGGGAAATGTAACAAACATTACCATGAAATTATATCAATGTTGAAAATCCACATTAAATACTTAGAAAAGTTCACACTATCCGCAATTTAGATTTTTTGACATATTTTAAAAAGACATATATATATTTTTAAAAATTAATCAAAATATTGAATTAATTAATATATATTTTAATCATAACAGATATTTTAAAAGACTAATAAAAAACATAATAAAAAAATACATTAAATAGTGTGTATTTGTAAAAAATGAACATTTTAAATTAATTATAACAAAAACCTTCCCTTCTTACAAATTGAAAACTTTTATTACAACTAATATAAAATTATAATAGTGTGAAAAAGTCACCTTTCTAAAATGTTTTAAGTTTTGTGTTTTTAATATATTTTAAAATAGCTAACACGAAATTATAATAATATAGAATAAATCTCAAATCTTTTAATATTTATAACTAAAACTTCCTTTTATGATATACTAAACAAAACTTTTACATTTATAAATGTGTAGAAATGACACCATCTAAAAAGATTAAAATTTGATATATCTAAATATTTTTTTAATAAATAAAATAAATTATATTATAAATTACTCACTGAGGATATTTTAACAACATTAACTTGAAGACAATAAATACTTCAAAAATATAGGTTATCTACAATTTAGATTTATTTTTTGTATGTAAAAAAACATAATATGAAATTATAAGAATTTAACATAGATCAAAAGCACAGAAAATATATTTCTATTATTACATAGATTGAGATGACTAATAAAAAATTATTAAAGTGAGAAAATATAATATTAAATAGTTTGGGTTTACTTGAAAAGATGAATATCAAATTAGATTATTTGAGATATATTTAACTTATTAGAAATATAATCTACCACACTTACAGTTATGACTTATTAAAAAAACAAAATAAATTTATAAATACATAGAATTGGCCGCCCTATTAAAAATCTATAATTTTGAAATATCTAAAAAATAATAATATAAAAATTAAATAATGTGAAAATGTTAAATTGTCTATACTATATAATATAGCATTTAAAAAATTGTTTAAATATATATTGGAAGATTGAAATAGATATGAAGTTATTATTTTAGAAGACAAATATAAAATGGGAATAGTTTAAAAATTTCACAATTTTCTAAATTTCAAATTAATTACACATGCCATTTTAAATATATTTAATACAATAAAAATAGAAATTAAGAAAGTTCCAGTATAATTATTCATAAATATTTATAGAAATAATATCTTATAAAAAAAATGTAGGAAGAAGTCAATAGTAAAATATTTAATTTTCTTCTTCAAATTTATCAAAGAAAAATAAATCATGATAAGAGTTTATTATACTTATTATTGATCATCTATCTTACATGTCTTGACTCTTCATCATAAGCATCAAATTCATCTTGAGCCAAGTCTCGATATTGCTCTGAACTAACATCAAATTCTCCTAAATCAATAAATAAATCTATCCCAGAGTCTTCTTTTTCATCCATGATATCATCGTCGACAAGATTTTCAAATATTGTTGAATCATTCATTTATGCTTTCTATCTCGCCATTTTCTTCTCCTCCACTCTCTTCATGTCCTTCTTGTTGTCTATCTTCATATGTGTACTCAATATTTTCTATTTCTTGTTCCTGTAGATATTCTCAAACTTTGTCCATTATTTCTACTTCATCATTATTATGTGTCTCGTTCTCATCTATAATATCAACATTATTTGTGTTTAAAAATGATGCATGGCGGTTCCATTATTATTTCCTTTCTCAAAATTTGTTCAATGAAAACCACTTTACTAGAAATATAACCTTCCTGAAGGACCTAAAGCCAAGTTCCATAATGTCCTCCAAAATTACACAGTAGTTCGTCTTTGTCTCAATTTCACTGGTATTCACCACATCAAAATATATTGATATACCACAGTCAAATGTACGCCTAAGCTTATCCATCTTCTTAATACGAAAGTGCTTACCATATGCCCAAATGAATTTGTAATCTGTCACCTAGAAAAATTTAACATTTACAATGCAATGTCAATAAATCATTCTTAAATATTAACTACAATACATTTTTTACTAAATAACATATAAAAACAATAAACTATAAGCATGTACATACCTTCCCTAGATTTATTCCATTCACTATTTCTAATTCTTCCCTTGATATATTAAGAGGAGCCTCTTTTACTTTCTTGCATAATATTATCTCTCAACCAATCCCATGGGCATTTATTTGGCCATGTATTTTTATGATTTTCAGGTAATTGTGGAACACAACTCATGGACCCCATCCTTCTAGATTCTCTTCTATATGCAATTTTGTCAGCTTCTTCTTTCTTTATTTTGTATATATCTATCCATTTATCCATGCATTTTGCATGATGTGCAACATAGAGGTGAATTTTCTCGTACTCATTTCCATCTGTAAGTGAAATTTAGTAAATTATTAAAATTAATATAAAGTTAAATTAAGGATAAACTATATAACTACTAGATATTATATAAAACATGATGCATACCTCATACTTTCTTAACTTGCCTCTTCCTTGTAGTAATTCACTTGTTAGTATATCTGGTTGAGAAGATCCATGGATACTTTGTGTAGTAGAATGACAATCAGGCAAGTAATTAGAACTAACATTCACCATTTCTTTGAATGTTATGTAACCCTCTGGTCAAGTCTTTTGTCACAAAAAATGCTTCAATACCTTCATTAAACGCTCAACAAGCCACATTGATCTTGATGCGACTGGACCACAATATTCTATCTCATTAACAAGGTGTATGAGATAATGGACTTGTGGATCAAAATATACAGTAGGAAGATACTTTTGAAGTGTACACATTAATATGGGTGCTTTATCTCTCCAATAAATATGGTCTTCCATTTTAATCTCTCTTGAGGATACAAACCTGAAATATAATGTTTGAGTAACATTAGTTTTGAGTAATAAATCATTCATAATGGTATGAAAAAAGATATATTTTGATAAGAAATATATAGTTTTGGTCATATTGTAATAAATATTATATGGTTACCTGATATATTTTGATAAGAAATGTATAGTTTTGGTCATATTTCAATCAAAGGTACTAGGAATAATAATGGGAAGTATAACCTGCAACAAAGAAGTGTACATTTTTTAAATATAATAATTAATTTATATCAATGAAATTTTAAGAAAATAAAACACATTTCAACTTTAAATATAAAACTCACCTTAATCATGTTGTGCCAATCATGTGTTTTTAATCCTATTAGATCCTCATTTTTTGCTCTAGAGAAACAATTCTTTATTGTGGCACCATAACTTGTAGGGAACCTTGTTTTCTTTATGGCTTCATTCATATGATTTTTCTCCTCGGTGCTCGATCTCCAAGGAGAAGGGAGGAATGTGTTATCATTAGGATTTGGCCATAATGGACGTATGACTTTACTCACTTCAAGGTCTTTCCTCAACCGTATTCCATAGTCCTTTTTTCCATTGATAAGATTCCATAGTGATCTTGATACATTGCATCCAATGTGCACAACATCAAGTAGGTGTACGATGGGCATATTCCTATAATACTGAAGTTCATAAAACATTGACTACCTTTCCATGCCTGGGGGTAGTTGTTCTACACAAAAAAACAATTATAAATTAGTTTCATACTCAATGTTGGTGTAAAAAGTGTCAACAAAATGTCTATATTTATCCTCGCCTCCACTATCATGATAAGACATATACTAGTCGTTTGGAGTCAAAACTTTTGGAATAGGTTCTCTTACTGGTTTTGTGTTAAAATCATTTCGTTTTGTTACTTTGTAAGGATGATTAATAGGAAATAATTTTCTAGATTCATAGTATATATCCTTCTTTAAGTGTTTTGAGTGTCTCACAATTGTTTGAAATCCACACGATGGGCACCCAACTTTCCCTTTTGTTTGAATACCTATATTCATGTATAATCATTATGTCAATGTAAATGTTTTAATATTTTCAACAACTATAATTAATGATTCACAATATTAAATATCACGAATATATTATATATCCACTAACCACAACATAAAGATAACCCTGGGCCGTGATGAATGGTCCAACACATCATGCCTCTAAAGAAGAAATATCTCCTCCCAATAGGCCTTGATATGTCATGCATTTCAAATCCCACCCATAATTGTTTAAGCTCATCAATTAGGGGCCTCAAGTATACATCCATATTATGTACTTGATACTTTCCTATAACCATCAATAAGTTAAAAAATAATTAGATGATATATTATATGTTGAATATTTCATATAACACTAAAGAAATAAAAGATATCAGTCAGGAAGGTTACTCACCTGGAATAATTAGAGTCAACATTATATTTTGCTTCTTTATTTCCATCCATGGTGGAATATTATTAAGGATTGCAACTACTAGCCATGTAGACCATCCCGATGATTGAATTGAGAATGGATTAATCCCATCCATAGCTATTGAAATTCTATCATTTCATTTCTCACGTGAAAAATATAGTCATTTCTCATCATTTTCTTTCCATGCCTTACCATCCCCTACAGTTCGTAAGGTTCCATCATTGCTTCTATTCTCCAAATTCCAACCCATGATCTTTGTTAATTCATTACATTTAAACTTTTTCTGGAGTTGTGGAATTAAAGGAAAATGGCAAAGAACTTTCCATGGAAATGTTTTTGACTCAACAACACCTTGATGCTCATATCTACTAGTATGACATACATCACATTGTTGTAATGATTATTTCTCACCATAATATAACATACAATCATTAGGACATGTATGGTAAACATTATAATTCAATCCTATATTTGTTAAAGATTGTTTCACTTCCCTGTAAGACTGAGGAAGATGATTCCCCTTAGAAAGAACCTTGGCATAAAGAACTCTACATGATAAAGAACATACCAATCAATTAGAAAAAAACAATATGAAATATTTTTGTATCTAATCATCATAAAACATGATTAAAATTGTTGATATATGGAAATGTCAAGAAATGTAATATTTAATCATCAAATATACATACCTCAACAAAGCAGTAAAGCTAGTGTTTGACCACCCAAATATAGCCTTTATATTTAATAACAAAAATATTGTTCATACTACAAATATTTCTGCACTTTCATACAACATTTTCCTTGCCATTTCATTCGATTCATAGTCTTTTTCAGTGAAAATGTCATGAAGTAAACTATCAATAGCTGGATCCATGTTTGGAACTTCATCATTGATTATGTTGTTTTGGTCTATATTCTCCACATGTGGGTTACTTGTATTGGGTGGAATAATATTGGGAACCTACAAAATTATTTTATATTATTAAATAATCCATTAGAAGTATGTGAAAGTAAAGCATGCCACATGACTAAGAAAGATAAGTAAAAATAAATTGTCTTACATACCATGCCATTGGGTTCCATATGACCATTTACTTTCAAGTGAGAAATAGTTATAGAGTGTCTCCATCTTCTACGTCCTTTACAATTGAAGCATTCACAATATATACTTTGCTCATACCAATCACTAATGTAGGGTTGAGGACCACCACTAGAATCACTATCATTCGAACTATTCGACATTTTAAAATCTACAAAAGTTCAAATAAATGTGTATGAAATGATCAATTAAAAAAGGGGTATTAATGATACATAGTAAAAATGAAAACTCTTTATGTTTAATACAATTTCTAAACTACAAATACTTATTTTTTTAAATATATAAATAAATCATGTATAACATCGATAGAATATCTAATTCTATCGATCCAATGCTAAATTTAAAAGTTTAATTATTTTTCATTAAAAACCCAACAGAATTGAAATTTTAATTTGTTTGCATCTTTATAAAAATATTATAGATAATTCCAGATAAATTGTGTTTGTATAATGTAGAAGACTAATTTTACCATTTAAATTTGTGGTTTAATAATTAAATAAATACCAATCACAATTAATATATAACTCACGAATAACACTTAATCAATATCATTCCATAAACTATAAATATTACATATTTCTATTTTTATATTATATAAAATTATTATAAATGTATAATTATTACATTTTTACATTACTAATCAAAATTTTCTTAACACTAATATTGACTATTTTACTAACAATATTTTGATCTAAATTTTGTAATTATATACAAAATAATTATATGATTATTTCTTATTTTATATATTATTTTTGGATACTTTCCTAACATCAATATTAATTGTTGTATTCATGAAGTCAGGGATCAAATTTGAAGAGATAGTAAAAAAATTATTATTATGGGCACATATTCAAGTATCCCTTCCATGGTGAAAAGTATTCTAAATATTTACACTTCATATGAAAAAAAAAAAATATTTTACACACGTTCTATAGTTTAAGAACATTTTTTGTAAATACGTGAGTATATAAATTCACAAAATAGATTTGTTTCCTAGTATTGTGGTTACAATCAAGTAAAGGATACATTATGAATTTAATTCAATAGTATAAGAATATTTTTATAAATACACGAGTTTATAAAATCACAAAATATATTTGTTTCATAATATTATCGCTACAATCAAATAAAAGTTACATTATAAATTAAATTGAAACGCTTTTCATATTAGAATAATGATAGTAATTAAAATTAAACATTGTATTATCCCATTCTTCCTCTCAAATTTGTTAAGCCCTGTATTCTGATATATGAATTTTTAGTGTTTGAAAACTATAAATATTTATTCTTCATATTAACAAATCTATAAAATAAAAGGTCATGATTTGCATTATTTTAATGAGGTGAAACAGAACTAATTTTAGAATATATTAATGTTAGTATGATATTTTAAATCCACATCCCACCTTTTGTGGATTATTCTTCCAAAATAATATTATGGACAAATACTATAAGACATTTTTAAAAAGAAGATTAATTCACTTTTTTTTATTGACCATACAAAGACAAATTAAATAAAGATGTCCCAAATTTAAATAAAAAGTGTTCGTAGTTATAGAAAAATTAATATCCATACCATAAATTAAAAGTATGCAGTGTAGAGGAGGACAATAATATTTTATTCATTTATAAAACAATTCATAAACTAATAATTTAAAACTATTAACTCAACATTGATTAGGCAATCTATAACTAGATTTTAAAATTAACGTATTGGTGCAAGGATCCAGATGATGTCAATAACCAATCGTAAGGCTGAAACTTCCCTAGAAATAATACTAAAATTTAAATATTTGCTTGGGATTTAGGAATGGGATATCCAGTGTTTGACCTAGAAGCTTCTATACTTGACTTATATTTTGAAATCCAGCTCTTCTTGTGACATTTTATGTAATACTTTGTACTTCAACAATGCCATTTAAGTTTTTTTAAAAAAAAAACTTACGGGAAATTTTTCCCAAACACTTTTGTGACGGGTTTGGAGCCTTCAAACGGGCTTGGACTCGTGAAATTTTCATCCCAAATCATGAGCCATTAATAAATACTAGTTATTTCATTAATATAACTCAAGTCTATCCATTATTTGTGGTAGTAAGCTTTTAGGATTCTCTGCACACGTCCCTCTTCCACAATATTTGCCAAGATTTGTGGTCTAAGCCTAACCAAAATAATTCATTTAAAATACATTTGAAAATTATTTTTTTCTTTCAAAACATTCTATTTTGTTTATAATTTTTGAAGATTTCTGGATTCAGTTTTTTAGCACTCGTCCCTGAGTATACTCACTTGGTTACACAAGAGTCTCTTACATCGACTACTAAGGAGGATCATATTCTGTTCCAAGTATGGATTCCTATGTTTTCTTTTTAACCATGTCCAATAATCTCATTTATTTAAGTTCCATTCAGTCATTCATGTCATTAAACTGTAAGATTTAAATCCTATCTTGTTCTGAGTCTATGAATAATAAAATTTGATATTGATCCCAACAATATCATGGACCGGTATGACTTGGTAGAAAAAGCATAAACCGGGATTACTCTCTAGATCATGTTTTCTTATTGTTTGCTTTCTTATTTTTTTCTTAGAAAAAACCATAACTGTAAATATTGTACTCTATAAATTTGGTATTTTTTCAATAGGGTTATCTATTGAGATGCCCACAAAGTACAAAGTTGCACAATGTTGACAGCAAGCACACATCCTTATCTAAGCAATCTCGCGATGAAATTTGTTTGAACCTGTTACTGATTCAAGGTGGTCATATTAAATAGTAAATCACCTATCCTTCCTAGGGAATTTAATTAATACATCTTGATCAAAATCAGCCAGATCTAAGCGATTGGCAAGAGTTGAAGACATTTGACTATTGTGGGTAATTTTTGTGTTTGTAAAAAACTTATAAGTAGGTTCCTTTTAGGGATAAGTTAAATACGGATGATGCCTTAACTTTTTGCCAAACGTGGGAGAACTTATTTAGGAGACTCACTAAACAATGGGATTCTGTTGGATATGTTACTTCTTTAAGGTGACTATATTAATTTCATTAATTACTTTTCCATCCTTGGTAGTTTAAATAATTAATATGGATCATAGTCAGCGATCTAATTTACACCTTCAAAATTTCATACTTGTATCTGCAAATTTGTGGAATTATTGTCGAAGATGGGATTCGAAAATTCCATTGGAAAATGGAAAATGTTGATGGAAGCATTAAGGAATGACTTCATGAAGAGTGTGGTGGATGTGGTAAGTTTCTTGACTTAGTGAAATCCAATTTGAAAGCCAAGCTATACCTCCAACAATTTGTCTTTAAAATTACAGAAAGTTAAAAAACCTCCCCATCAACACAAAAATCCTTAAAATCTATATTTAAACACAAAAGTCCCTAACTTTCCTAGATTTAAAAAAGTTAAATGAAAGACATAGAATATAAGGTTTATTTTTAAAACAATATAATCAACTTAGAATCCAGGACAACCAGTTTTTTAATGTTAAGTTTCATGGAATTTTATAAAACAAAAATTATTAGTAGTGCGAAATTTAGAGTCTAGTTTTTTTTCAAAAAAAAAAACAATACCTGTTTATCACGCCTATATGTTCAATCATCAATTGTCCAAATGCAGCAATTAATGGAGGAAGACACCTGGAAATTGTTTCTTTTTCATGCTTTTCCACATAATTATGGAAAAATACCAAATGCAATGAATCCAAAAACAACGATGGGGGTTTGCAAGAGTGTGCGGGGGACTTCTGTTAGCACTAGAAGCCTTGTTTAACCCGCTGTGCCTGTCAATCCACGAAGATCAAAATTGAAAGAATATGATCAATTTAATATAAAGATTAAATATATATAAATTGATATGAAATGTGCAGCATGTTATTTAGTAAATATTAAAAATTAATTATTATAAATTTGAAGTAAGACTTGCATAGTCTATTATTATAAATGTCAATTATTTTTAACTTAAATGAGCCGTGCATGTATTTTTTAGCAAGATTAAATTTAAAATAATTTTAATTTTAGAAGGAGACTACATGCTTAATTTAAAGTGACTACTATTTTTGCATGCGTTGAATAGAATTAGTTGTTTACTTGAATAATGATTTAATTGTAATTTATATAATGTAAATTCTTATTATTTACTTAATAATTTTTTAGCTTTTAGGGATTTAGTATTAAATTATGTAAAATATTTATTTTTATACAAAAATAATGATATTTATATAATTGAACACTAATTTATATAATAATCTTAGCAATTTTTGGTTTATAATTCTAAGTATGCATTTAAATAATTTAATACAATTAATATTTTTATTTTTATTTAAATTTTATATTTAAATAAAATTTTAGTTGAAATTATCTTATATCGATGTCTCAAAATTGTTAACATAAAACTTATTTGGTTCTTCTTATTATATTTCAACAATTGAGATAAATAATGGGCAACTGTTTTACATAAGTTATTACTTTTACAAAAGTTCAAACCCTGTTTTTTAACTCCCACATATTAATGTAAGGATTTATTCATGATGTTGCAGGTGCACGTTTTAGAAACTAAATTCATCTTCTTTCTATATTTTCCTATCAGCCTAAAGACATGATACAAAATCAGGTAATCATTTTTACTTTTTTCCTTAGTTGTTTTTTATAAATAATTAAATGATTAGATTCATTTTCTTATATATTTTCTTATATTCCTATAATTAAATAAATTATTTTCTAATGTTTTACTTGGATATAATATTTATTTTCTTACATTCCTATAATTAAATAAATTATTTTCTAATGTGTTACTTGAATCTTTGAATCCAATATATTGTAATTGTGATTTTTATATTCCTCAGGTGAATATTGACCTAGATCATGAAGAAAGAATTCTTCAAATGGAGGAAAGAAAAATTGCATCCCAAAAGGTAATGCTAGAAATCCAGCCAAAAAAGTTAGAACTTCAGGAAAAAGAGCTAGAACTAAGAGAGCGTGACCATAGACTTAAAATTGGATTTTCTTTACCAAATGAAATTTCTAATTGTCCTCCTGAACAAAATAATAGTCAAATAAATAGTGTCACAAATACTCAAGGAATAAACAATAACATGAATAGTGAAACAAATCCTTCATCAACCAATGATGAAATACATGATGAAATCAATGACATACATTCAAATCTCCCTTCAAACAACACAACTTCTATGATAAGAAGCCCTCCTAATATGAGATGTGATCATTTATCTAATTATACTCAAACAAACAACACCCATACTCTTCATTCTCCAACCCATGATAAAACATTAAATGTACAAAAGGTAGAGTCGACAGGGAGAAAGAAAGCAACACTTTATGTGGATAGTAAAGGAGAGGTCCTACATGTTGAGGGTGAAGTAGAATTTTATCATACGTTGTATGATTATACAATGAGATTATTTGGACCAACAATTGACAAGCCTTGGCCCCAACAACTGAAAGAAAAAAAGCAGGAACTAGAAGAATTTATGGCTAAAGAATATGGTCATTTTTTTATAAGAGATGGATGAAATCAATGGCTTGCAATCAACTTCATAACAAAAGGGGATATTTCAAAAATATCTTAAAGAAGGATGGAAAATCACCCCCAGAACCATATGTTGGAAAAGAAACATGGAATGTTTTAAAGAAAGAAGCAAAGTGTGGTAGAAAGGATAAAAAATATGAGCATTTAAAATATGTTACTAGAGATTGAATGCAGGAACATGGGTACATGCAAAAATTGTGAAGAGGTGGTGTTCGAGCTTTAAAAGCTACAGTGGTGAGTATTTTGTCTTTTTTCAAATTATAGATTAATATTTTAGTTATTTTATATTGTGGATGACATTCATTTTTTTCTTTCATGAAGTGGAATCGCTATCAATGACTTCCTAATGAATAAGAGATCAAATTTTCTGGAAAAGAGGGTTTTATAAAGATAAGGAATGAGAAGATTGAAAAGAGTAAAAACTCAAATGATAATAGTGATGCAACAGATCATTCTGTAATTTTTCGATGAGAATTGTTTTTGGTGTAAACATAATTACTATTAGAAGGAATATTTTTATTTTATAAACAAACATTTATTATACTTATATTAATTCTTTCCTTTTCATAATGGAGGAATCGACACAACCATGCTTAAGAGGAGATGATACTTTTTAAGGAGATGATATAACATCTATTTGTATGGATAATGGAGATAATGCAACCACGAATGAACAAAATTCTTTCAAAGAATTTGAATAGCTATTATTATTGAAGGATAGAGGATGATATATAGAAATGAAATATAGACATCAAGTGGGAGTAATTTTCTAGTTTATTAAAATGTTGTAAGGATTTTTCAAAGATAATAAATATTATGAGTTGTTACAATTATTTGACAATATTAATCAAGCAAAGTGTAGAGCACTTTCTATAATAAATAGAACATATTTTTTCTCCACATGATTTTTATTATGTTGTTATTTGTTGGTTTTTATTCAAATTTTAATTATTATTTTCCTTATGAATAGTTAGAGATTTCTTTGAAATTAAAAATGAGTGTACAAATAGAAAAAATATTATTCAGATTGTTAAATAATTATAGTCAGATCATTTAATATGAACAATAAATATTTACTTATAAGATATTTTACAATATATAGTAATGAAATTTTTTTTTTTTACAAGAATATTCACATTTAATAATAAAATTATATTTGTTTCTTGTAAATGTAGAAAATCTATGAAAATATTTATCCGAATGAATGTCAAATTGGATCTTAATAGTAACATTTCTACATTTTTGAAAAAGATAATTTCACAATTAATTATTGTGGAAATCAAATTGTAGCTTCCACCTACAATTTTTATGTGGTAACGACAATTGTAGAAATACAATTGTTGAAATTGCCACAATATAACATTGGTGAGAGTTACAAAACTGTAAATTGTGGAATTTATACAAATATGGAATAAATAGAAAAACTACATTTTTTGTGAATATTGTGGAATACTAACAAATTCAATAATTGTAGAAATGTTACAAACATTAAGAAATGTGGTCAATGCACAATTTAAAAAATGGAGATTAGCTATGAATTTAAAAAATTGTGGACTATCCATGATATAATGAATTGTGGCAGAAACTACAATAATATATCCAAATGTGGATTAACTATAATTTCAATTCCACAATTTTAATTTTTGGAATACCATGTAACCACAAAAATATTGTTGAAAAATTGTAGCAAAAGGCCAAGTTTGTTATAGTCCTTGAACACTGTAGACCAATTATACATGAAGAATGCACATTTTTCACATTTCTTGATCCATGAATAGAAGTCCTTGAACACTGTAGACCAATTATAACCATCTTTCATTATCTTAAGATCTATTTCTCGTGGGTAAAAGTGACCTCCTTCTTCTCCATCATGGAACTCATGCAACACTCTCTACATTTGGCCTATCCCAATGCACCTCAATAGAACAATATTATAATCCTTCTTCAACAAGACACCACCAACAAGTACATATGGGATGGTTTGTAGTCTAATGTATCTTCTCTTTGCTTTGTTCCATTTTGGAAGGCACAAACCTATTTAAAGGTGATGTACCAAGGCTTGGGTTTAACATGGAGTAGGTGCATCATTAGCTACTTTTTCTTGATCATTATGTAGAAATAGGATAGCCTATTTTTCACCCACTCACTCAGCCTGCTTCTTAGAGATGAGTTGTTCACACAGACCCTTACCTCAAACTAGGTTTGTCACCTTGATCTCAATGTCATATTCCATTACCGAGGTGATCCATCCTATTCTCTTATCATTCACATATTTTTTCAAGAGAAAATCCTTAACACCAATATGAGATACTATCAATTAAATCTTATTTTTTGAAACCAAGTGCCTAAAGTTCTTCAAGCTCCTGATAACAACAAGGACATGTTTTTCAATGAAAGTGTATTTTACATCACAATCCTCCAGGATCTGACTGAAGATGGCTATTAGTTGTTCTGAACCTTCTATGTTGGGATGGACCAAGAAGGCTAATATGGTGTTTGACCCTACAAAAGCATATAGCATGAAGTCTTTTGAGAAGTCTGGGTTAACGAGGGTTGGAGCCTGTGATATTGCAAGCTTGATGGAATTAAAAATATCTTTACCTTCTGATGTCCATTTAAATACAAGACTCTTCTTTAACATCATTGTTAAAGGCTTCACAAGAGAAGAAAAATTAGGTACAAACCTATGAACAATGTTTATCCTCCCCAAGAAGCTTTGGAGAGACCTTTTGTGTTGTGGTAATGGAAGTGTCTGAATGGCTTCAACCCTTTTAGGATAAATTGTCAATCCCTATCTTGAGACAATGTGGCCCAACAATTTCCCTTCATGAGCTAGGAACACACACTATTTTGGGTTTAATGACACCCCAAACCTTCTACATCTTAGGAATACTTGTCTAAGGTGAAAGATATGGTTTGCAACATTCTTTGAGAAGACAGTGATATCATATAGATACACCAGGACTATGTTGTTGATTAATCCTTTGAATGCCATTTCCACAGCTCACTGAAATGTTGCTCAAGCATTTAATAGTCCGAATGGAATTTTCTTATAAGCATATGTACCCCCATTTGATGGTGAAGGTTGTCTTGAATTGATCGTCCTCTTTTACCATTATCTCATTATAGCCTGAATACCCATCTAATAATGAAAACCTCTTAGAACTAGCTACAACTTGTAAGATCTATTCCATTGATGGAAGTGGGTAGTGATCCTTATGTGATGCTCTGTTAAGATCATGAAAGTCCACACACAACCTGATTTCTCCATTTTTCTTTCTCATAGGTACCAAGTTAGCAACCCAACCTAAATGCTTGATGGGAAAGAGGATACTAGCCTTAATTAGCTTGTTTAAAAATTTTCTCATGAGGGGCTCAATGTGGGGTTTATTGGCCTTTTCTTCTTTCTGAATGGATTATATACTAGGTCTAGCTCGATAGTGTGTTGTGTCAACTTTGGGTTTAAACCTCTTAAATATTTATAAGTCCAAGTAAAGACATCTGGGAACTCTTGACAAAGTTGAACAAATTTAGATTTTTCTTGTTGAGTGCTTACCTTGCAAATCTATAATTTTTTGCCTTCTTGTATGAAAATGGGTTCTGAATCTTCACCCTTTACTTGAATATTTACCTTCTTCTTTCGGAATTGGTCATTTGGGTTGAATATTGAATCCAAAGTGACAAGACCCTTTGGTAGTTTGTTGGTCCTCACCTATGCCACTTGCTCACAATACTGCTACTCTGGTTTTTTTTATTCCGATCTAGGAGAACTCAACTTCTTCTTGTAGAAAGTTGAAAATTTGTCGATCATTTTCAACAAATTTCCAACTTGTGTTCCTGTCTAGGACAACTGGCATTACAAAAAACTTGATATGGGGTTGATACTTATAGATTTTGATACTCTCTACGCCATCAAATGCTGCCCCAATTACTGCCAATCTATTTGCTGCTTCATTCTTCTTCCTTGGGATGGAATTGATGTTGAATGGTTCAAAATCCTCAATGAGGTCCCTACGCAATTCTCGTAGCTCTTTAGCAAATTATTCTTGGTAGAATTTTTTCCTCATACCTGATTAGAAATTAGTTCACTATCACAAAACACTTGCAAGTTCTTTATACTTCTTTTCCTTTCCCAATGTAGTCCATCGACCAAAGCCTCATAATCTGCTATATTGTTTGAACAAGAAAATTGGAAGCAGAAAGATGAGTAGTATTTCATACCTTGAAGTGAGACAAGCATAGCTCCTCCTTCATCTCCTTACCTACTTCTCGATGCATAAAAGAATAATTACCATACCTCATTATCATATTTTTGGTCTGGCTTAATGATGTTCAGGAGAGGATGAATTTTCTCATGCAAACAGTAGAATCATAGTTCAGATTCCTCCATCTCCTTATGGGGGTCAAAATCATTCCTCTTGTTCACCCACTCATCGAGGGTCAAGTCTAGGATATGCCCCACCTTTGTATCTAATTCACAAGTGCTTGGGAGGTCGTCCTAATTAAAGGCTGAACAATTGGCATTGATTGGGCTAGGTATATAAGACTCAATATGATAATTTGCAATGGGATCAGATCTGATTGTGGCCTTAGCTCCATACCATGCTCTAAAAAGCATGTGTGACCAATCAGAAGACAAATACCCTCTAATATTAGCAATGAAGTCTCTCGACAAACACAATGAAAAATGTGGTGGAAAGTCTATGATTGATACATTGTGCAATACAGTCACATTGGGGCAGGCATGCCTTGTGAGGCTCTAATATTTGATGACTGTTATCCAAAATTCACCCCCTAAGGTAATTTTGATATCATGCATCAAATTCTTTAGTCCCAAGCAAATAAATTGATTCAGGGAAAAAATCATGTTTCAGGGGTTCCCTCGGATTTTTTCTAACTCCCCTGTCCTAGAAGAAAAGAGCAAGTTCTAAAAATGGGTGAAAAAAGTTGCAAAAAGCAAGCTCGGGGTAGAAAAATAATGAAAAATGGCTAAGTCCTAGTCCTCGCAGTAGTCGGGATAGTTGGGACGTCAGGGCGCGAACCAGCTGAAAATCTGCCAGGAAATCTGCGCAGTAGTTGGGACGTCAGGACACGTGGGACGCGAAAAGGCAAACCGGCCGAAAATGGAAAAAATTGCCAAGTTTTGTTATCGCGTGGTTTAGGACATCTGGGACAAAGGTACGCGAAAGATGCGGATCGGCCGGTTTGGCGCAAGTCAGTCCATTTCAGGCGGTTCAGAGAAATTTCTCCCAGTAAGTCTGGGATAGTTGGGACAAAAGTGCGCGGAGGACACGAACCAGCCGGTTCGGTCGAAACAGAGGACTTTCGTACTGAGACATCCAGGCCAAAGGGACGCGTGGGACGCGGAAAGCCGAAAGAGCCGAGAGCGAGTGGAATCTTGCCATGTGTCTTCACCGTAAAAAGGAACAAGGGATCCCGAATTGGCCAAAGCAGGAGATTTTCATCCGGGACAGCCGGGACAAAGGTACGCACGGGACGTGAAAAGCCGAAGCAGCGAAAGGCAAAGAAGAAAAGTCAATGTTTGACCCGTGAAACTTCAAATGGCCATAACTTTTGACTCCGAGCTCCGATTTTCATAAAATTGGACTTTCTGGAAACATAGATATATTTAATTAAGGGAAACATATTCGGCTCCAGTCAGTTAATGCTTATTCCCGTCAAATGATAGAAAACGCCTGCCAGACCCAAAATAGCTGCCCGCACTCAGAAGGCCATAACTTTTGCATTTCTCAACGAAATCACACAAAATTTGTACCGTTGGAATCATGGCTCTAAGCACGATGAAAAAAAATCAAGAAATTCTAGAATTAATGAAGTATTCATTGAGATTTCTAGGAAAACGTGGCCGGGTTCATATCAGTATTTTATTTGGTAGCTGGGAGTGCAATTAAGAGGCATGGTCATCATTCTTTCTCTACTACAGCACATGGGACAATATGGGGAGCATTTTACAAGTAATATATAATCATTTTAATCCATTTAGTGCCTCTTACAGGTGGTTGAAGGACAGATTTCGGGATTTCCATTTCCCCTTCTCTTCCCCTTCTCATTTTTCTATAAATTGGAGTCTTGGGCTCATTGTAAAAAGGAGGTAGTTATTTTGTAGCAAAGCTCCGTCAAAATTGATTTGTGAAGCCAATGTGTTGTAGGCCCTTGTAGTGGACTCCTTGCATGGTGATCCAGGCCCTTATCCTGTAATAGATTGAACTGTGCATATCATGAAGCAATAAAATATCAGTTTGTGGATATATCTTCCCCTGCTGTGTTTTCTTGCATTCTTCTTGCCCCTTTAATCTTTCTACAAGAATATTGTGTCTATTATTATGTTCTTGCAGGGATTCATTATCATTGTGTATGCTTGGAATATTGTTGTGAATGCATTTTGCTAGATTGTGGAGAACTGTCATCACCTCTTCTAGTGTGCACTTTGCCTCTGTATTTCACACATCTGGAGACTACTCTCACATCCTCCTTTTCTGGTGTATCACAGCTTTAGTGTAGGCTTTCATTTTATGCATTCTCTCTCCCTGGTCCCTTGGAAATTTAGATTAGAATAGTTAGTTTCCCCTGCATTAGAGTAGATTGTGGCACGTAGTTTAGGAGCAAGAACCAACTTTCTCTAGAGGTCTATCTCAAGTAACAAGTCCCACAACTTGGAGATAGTACCCATGTTATCCAATCACATCGTGACTTCAAGTATATGCACTTGTATAAACACAAGGGTGCTATGATTTGGTGATGACAATGACTCAAATAGTTTTGACTATTTTCCCATCCAATTGCACTACACGTCTAGAGATGACTTTGTATTGAAGACCCAGTTGATCAGCTATTTGTTTTGGCATTACAGAACTACTTTCCCCCAGATCAATCATGCAATTATGTGCCAATTTTTCCCTAATGATCAATGAAACATATAATGGAGGAGGATTTTTATTCTTACCTTGTTTTTCTCCATGGTTTCCCTCAGATTGAGTCATATTTGTAAGCACTTTCTCTTGTTGGTTAGGGGGTTCATTTGAGCTTGACCAATTGGTTTCCCTCGGGCTGAGCCATATTAGTAAGCACTTTCTCTATCATTTGATGACTCCCACATTGAAATGTTCACATTTGTTTAATGATATTAAATGAGCTATCCTTTTGCTTCCCCTTACCTAGTACATTTTCCTGTTGCACATGGGTTGTTACAACCAGTGCCTGAGTGGGTTTGGAAGGTGGCTTACGATGAGTCTGCACATTGGGAGTTGCACTTTGAGTGCTAATACCTTTTGGAGCAATGGAGGGTTGAGGATTACCTAAGTTTGGTGATTTTCCCTCTCTAATATTCCTTTTCTTGGACCATGTATTGAAAACTACACTTAGAGAAGGGGCTTGATTCATACCACAAAAATCTTCAACTTGCCAATTGAAAAGCATAGTTTCACTTAGAGGTGCCTCTTGTTGAGATCCTTGCTACTAATTTTCTTCTTGGTTAGACTCTTGTGACACACAAATGGTCTCTACCATTAAGGTCTGGTTTAGCGCAGCATTAAAGAACATTGATTGGTTATGTGGCTGATTGCATGGGAAACACCAATCATATTCTTGGGCCATGTTGTTTTGTGTTGGAACTAATTTCCTTGATGTTGAAGCTGTGTTTGGATCATATGACCTGAAAGGTCTAGCAACTTGAGGTTGTCCTTAGTTTTGATTCTGATTTGCAGCTTGAGCTAGTGGCCTATTTTGCTGATATGGGGGTATAGCATGATACTGAGTCTAAGGCTGGTATGGCATAGAAATTTGAGCTTGTTCCCTTTTGATAGTTACTAGATTATTCTCTAGGTTCTGCAGTTTTTTAATAACTTCTTGAAGCTCTTTTGACATGCTAGAGGATGAGGTGGAGGCTTTAGCTGAACTCTAATTCTTAGGAGTAGGTATAGTAGATAATGTGGGTGTGTGACTAGTACTTGGATCTCCTAGTTCTGGGTATAGAGGCATGGGTGTCCTAGGAGCAATTTTTCCAGCCTGAATTAAACATTTTTCAGCTCTTATGGAAATTTTTTAGGCTGCCGCTAAGGTGGTGCCTCCCATGGATTGAATCATTAAAGTAATATCAGAATTTAGAGCTCTAAAAAAGTATAACAAAGAACTTTCATCTATGGGTCTTACAACCAATGAAATCCTATCCCATGTCCTTTGAAATCTGTCAACTACTCACTAAGGGCCCTCTTTATTTTTTTCAGTTGCTCTAACATGGATAGATTATCTCCGTTCTCTCCAAATTGATCATGAAGAACTTTGTATAGATGGTCCCAATTTTGAATATATCATGATGTTAGAATCATGAACCATTGTAAAGCTTTACCATTGAGTGAAGAGGCTATTAAATTGAATGCAATGTCCATCTTAGTGATCTCATGAATTACACAGACATTTACAATGACTTGAATGTGGTCACTAGGAGAAGTCTAGTTTTCTCCGGTGTAATATGGGATGCTCTTTAATGCTTCCAGTGGGACTAGATTTTGTCCATTGAGGGTGAGTGGGCTATTGCCAGTGAAATTAACATAAGGATTGGGTGGTTATTCCATTCTGATCAGCCTTAGAACCCTTGTTGATTGAATGAATGGCCAACCCGGAGGAGGAGTTGACAAGGTTCTATTTTGTGGAGATGGAAACCTCTGGGCTCTTCTCCCCCCTCCCCTTCTATCTTGGGACAAGTGTACATAGACAAATAGTCCCTCCTCTCTAGTTCCTGACCATGTATGTATTCTTCTCATGAACTTCACAAGCTTGGACTGTTGAAACTAGTAGATTCTGATTCTTTTGGAGTCGTTAGATGTGTAGTTTCAAAGTTTCTTAAAAGCTAAAATCACAGGAAATGCACATAAATCATACTGCAATAAAGATAGAGACTTCTTTGTCCCTTCAGGCGTGCCAAAACTATTAGTGCAGAATCACAGCACCCTTGAATGTCTACAACTAGATGGGTTGAGACTTTCAGTGTGATTGGACAAAATGGAACATCTTTCAACGTGTGGGACCTTGCGAGTTGAGAGAGCTCTACAGAGTAAGGTCAATTCCTATTCCTTTGTTCAAGTACACACAAACTAAATTACACAAGATCTATTCCAAACCTAATCTATCTTTCCAAGGAAATAGGGCTAAGAAAATGCACGAAAATAAACCTGAGCTAATGAGGTGATGCACCAAAGGAATGTTATACACCTATTTTTTAATTTAACACAAATTGCAGAAATGCAATACAAACACCATGCACAGATAACCAAACTGCAATAAGAGATCGAAAAATACAACAATGAATAAATGAAAGGGTTGAGAACCATCCACAGACATATATATTATTGCTTAGTATTTGATACAATATATTGCAGTAGACAAGAATAAAAACTTGCATTACAACCCGAATGAGAGGTTAGGAAAGCTCCACAAATCCACCTTTGAACAAAAGAAGAAGTGAGGGTGAAAATACAAATGTCCAACCCTTTACAATGAGCCCTGACCCTTCCTTTATATATTCAACACAAAGGCAAGAAGGAGAGAGAGGCGGGGAAAACTAATTTGAATCTCAACTAGTAGCCATCAATGCCTCCTGTAAATATGCCCCAAATTTTTCATGTCTACATCGATTAATTGTTCGGCGTATTGAAGGAGGATGAACGGTTGATCAAAAGAAAATATAATCTAGTTGTTGGAGCAAAAAGATCTTATATTAATGGCATGAAGATGTATTTTAATTTTTTCCCCATCTAACTTATTCAAAATTAAAGTGTAATGACCCACAAATTCACACACAAACAACACAGTAAAAGACAGGATATATATATATTTTTTTGACTTGCTTGAAGATAATACGACACTACACAAGTTCTCTAGGGAATACAATCAACTAAAGACATGCTTTCCACAACATGGACTCACACTGGTTACAACTAACACGAGGCACACACTTAGGACACAATGGTACATCTAAAGTATGCAATTTTACAACAAGGTTTTCCCATAGAAGGTTTCTTTAGAATCATGTTTTAGCTATAAGTGCTTTTCATTCTTTACTTTTCCCAGAGAAATCATGATAGGAGAATCTGAAGTTCATGTCTCCTTGAAGATTTTTCTCCTACCTTGTTAATGTTAATATACAGTGTGAACCAATTATTGTATGGTAAGAGGTTACTTCATTTACTTGATTAACTTATTCATTTGTGAGGAGGCAGTTAATTTCTCAAGGCTCTTAACTTCATCAATTTGTTTTCGACGTTGTGCTTTTGAACATATATGTTTTATCTTTTCAAGCGGTCAATTTTATTTTATTTTATTTTATTCCAGTACATGACTACCTAAATCTTGGATTCATCATTAAGATTTTATTAGTTGTTAACAAGGTTTCACTGGGGTCAAGAGTCTAACCAGAAATATTAAAGGTTTCACTTGGGCTTCGCTTGAAGAGATAGACATAAGTATACTGTTTACATTATCAACAGGTAAGATAGATTGAGGAGTTTTTTAATCAAGTTCCTTCTATTTATTATAATTTTATTATCTTCCTATAATTTAATCATTGATTTCACCTTAAGACAGTTCTAAGGATTCACCACAATAAGAGATTGTTGATTAGTTTACGTGGGATCACAAGGTATATTTGTTTCTCTTGTTTTCTTTTTGCTAGGTTCAAAACATAGTCCTCTACCAAATGACACATGACCAAAGGTAACGAAAGTGATGTAAGTTGATTCAAGTTTAGATAATTATAATTAGTTTTGACAATTCAAGGATAAATCATATTCTGAAAAGTGAAAATTCAACAAAGGATACGCATGTCAAAACAAGTTCATTTAATCTTATTGACAATAGTATTTCTTAAATTGACTTTCTAACGATAACAACAACCTACATGAGAACAATACAAAATTATAACGCAATGCCTTCTAGATAGTCTCCACAATTTCCATACTAATGATGTAAAGCAAAAGAAAAACATTCGTACAACAGCAGTTCCTAAGAAGGATGGAATCCACTTTCTACACGTGTTTGTTTTTCTCTCTCTTTTTTTTTCTTTTCAACTCAGTAAATCATCCTGCACATTTGTTAGCACATGTCAGTTCGCAAGAACTGAGCATGATAAAAGCTATAACATTAAGACAATATGTTGTTATCTAACTGTTTTAAGGAAGAAAAAGACACCGTTGATTATGAAAAATAATCTAAGAGTCTAAACAAGAGCAATTAAAGAGTTGTCCAAAAGCATAAAATGTCTAAATAAAAGGGACGACACTAACTCTATTTAATTATAATTTTCTCATAGGAGCAGTTAATAAACATCATAGTGAATTTCACCCATACCACAATAATGATCCTCATTTTAACAAGATAACATTTCGAAATGAAAACAATTACAAGAAGAGAATTAATTTCAAACGTGATCTGTCCCTATTTGTTTAAGTTAGTTCACCAAGCCAAGGATCCACTATGCCACTGGAAGATCCCAAACAATCAATCGACATGAGAATATATAAACCAACATGACTTATTAATATTAAGATGATGTGCCTATAACAGTTAATTTTATGTCAGTACTGAATAAATAAATTGTAAAGAAAAGGGATGAAACACACAAATGACCTCGTATGGGTCACATCCTATCCTAACAATCCTTTTATTAAACTTTCTTCTAATCAAGAGAGTGTCTTAAGAAATAGGACAAAATTGGCAAGACCAAACATAACCATTATAAATCTTACAGGAGGGTTACTCAATCATTCACAAGAACACAACACAGGATACATAGCTTCCAAAGGATCTGTCGTCAACAACAAGTTGACTTAAACCTTTCTAGTTAATACATAACCATTCCACTACAATGATAGTAAGGAGGTCGTATCACAACGATCATCACAAAAACCAGTCAACCAATGAGTTTCCAAACACACCGACCTCTAAGTCACAGAAGAATGAAATTTAAGCATCTTTACAGAGCAAAACGTAGAGTAATTTCTTACGCATAAAACCAACATCCCAATTTTAATATTTGAAAACTTCCTCACTAATGATCAAGTAGGTCTCGTATCCTCCAAAATGTGTGAAACAAAATCAAGGTAAGAAAAGAGTATTTCCTCTGACATTTTAAGCTATCCAAAAGAAATGTGAGTATCGTCAAAAGAAGACATTCCATAGGATCAGCTACATTCGTCAAAACATACAACAGTTACCAAGGGAGAGAAGGTGATTCCAAAGACAACAATCTCCAAACGGTGAACATGAATTGATATCAAATTATGATGATCAACCATGAGACTCGAAGAATAAAAGTATTTCTTCGAGCGATTCAAAACAAATAACAAAAGCAACTAACCTAGTTGAGAGTAATATCAACTTGGCTCAATTCAAAGATCAGTCAAGCTAAGCACACACTAAGCCAACCGAAAAGGGTTACTAGAACCTAAAACAACTAAAAGAAAAGGATAGAGACAGGAATAGCATCATTTACCTATACACAATGCACTCGCAGTACTCAATCACTATTTCGTAAATACCCAACATTAACCAGAACTACAGATCTCGAACCGAAACAAGAATAAGAACAAAACAGGAACTATAAGGTTGAGTCCAATGAAAATGTTGGATAAAACATTCAAATCATGAGACCAACACAAATAACTCGGGAATTTTCATTACAGGACCCACACCTCTTTTGTTTTATTAGTCTTAAGAACAAAGTTCACCCAACTAATATTTATTAAAACCCAGAAAATAATATAAAGGCTTCAACTAGCGCAATCATTTCTAACGCCAAAAAGGAATACAAATGAGCAAGGGAAGTGGAAACCAAACAGCATACCATCACACGAGACATTTATATGAAGAGTAGAGTTATTTAATGAATCAGTTAAATAACAGCATAAGAATCAATGGTATAGAGAATATCGTGCCTGATTAAACTCCCGCAGTCGATAACAAGATGGACAGGCCTGCAACAGCAACCCAAGCCTAATTCCATTTTCTTCAAGCTCGTTGGGTGCCCAAACATCTTCACGTTGGCATAGGTAGGAGTTCACGGCCAGGGTGGGTGGTCTAAAATACTTGCCATCATCCTCCCAACACCGCTCCAAGATTAGCCCTAGAACTTCTGTAGGCCCCATTTTGGCAATTAAACTTGATCCTTCATCATTCATCCAAACACCTCCACCATCTCCATATGCATCTGATTGTTTCTAATTTGGACCTCCTAACCTTGGTGCTCTCATATTAGGAGCAGCCCTAGTCTGACACAAAGCAAAAGAAGATGGCTTTTTAACCAAAAACAATCTCTTGGTACAGACTCCATATCCATAAAATAGTCCCTAGACTTAGCATCCTCACCTTTTCCCTACATCCCATAACCTGCAATCATGGTTGTCCATGAGAATACATCACTTTTAGGTATTTGATCAAATACTCGGCGTGCAACTCTAAAATTCCCACATTTGCAATACTTGTCTAAAAGGGCATTCATTACTATAATAAACAAATCAAAACCACTTCTTAGTATGAAGACGTGGATCTCCTTCCCCTGATGCAAATTCGACAAGTGAGAAATTAATGGAAGAATAGTTGCAAAGGTAACATTGTTGGGTTTCATGTCAGCCAGATGCATTTGTTGAAAGAGATCTAAACTTTCCTCATAATGTCCACTCTGTGCATACCCTGCAATCATTGTATTCCATGACACTATTGTTTTCTCAGTACATGTTCTGAATCTGAAAAAATATCCTGCTACCTTCATCTCCCAAGACATTTTCTCCAACATTGAATAGATCTCCTGTGCCCATGGGTGTGATCTGCCACCTACCTTTTTCCATCTCTGTGAGTCTCAGTGGCAATCTCAGCTGCTGTAATGGGCTTGTGGATAGCATTTGCAACGGGAAACCAATGGAAACAACAATTAAAGGTGTCACTTTCTGAAGGTAGATTGTCGTGATTCCAGTAGGTTATATTATCAAGAGATGCAGTTGCTTTCCAAGAATCAACTCCCCCTTCTTCTGAGTTAGAAGCTTTAGAAATACCATTATGGTCCTCGGGTTTCATCTTTTCCAGGAAAAATCCACAATAACTTCCTGGTATTGACAGAGTAGCTCCGGCTAACTTCCTTCTTTTGAAAGAAGCTTCCTTCAAATCAAGCTCGTCCACTACCACACCTGTTATCTTGGGCTGAAAGTAATCAAAAACAGGGCATTGGCCATTGTATTTGATGACACATGGAAGCTGGTGAAGTTTTTTTGTCAAAACAATACACCCATCATAAATCCTAATGATTCCACTCACTCCCATGGAAGATACAGAACAACCACTCTCTGTAAAACCATCCATTATGTCTGTGTGGAAGTAAAACGAGCTAATAATGACTGGTAATGGCCAGATATAATTCAGATGACAAAGCTTCCGAGGAGAAAGGCTCCTCCAAACAGTAAGCGGGAGAATCCTGAATTTGAGGATGCGTTGATACTGAACAGAAAACAACCTAGTTGGATAGCCTGCCTGTTGGTGGTGCTCACGAAGGCTTCTACCAAACTGTAGCATGCCTGTTGCCCGGATATTTACTGTTGCATGCAGTTGCTATGGATCCCCAATCTCAAATCAGAGGATACCCAGAAGCAAACAAGAAACCCAACTGTAGAAAATGGGTGAACTGAGAAGAGGCGCAGAAGCATTACTGCGCCTCAAGATTTGATCGAGCTTCTTCCTTGTTAAATTCACCACCTGGATAGAAGTGACTTTCCAAAATGAAAAGGCAAGACAGCTCAACTAAAACTTTATCTCATCCTTCTACTACAACTGCAATGTTTTGCAACCACTAATCACGACTGTGGTCGCGTGTAACAAGAACATCAGGTTCAGCACCAACGGTTCCTTGGGATCACCCTGCAGCAGCTGTCACACTTAGCTCTCTCTGGGGCCACTGATTTTCTTGGATAAGTTTACTTCTCTACCCTGTAGCTGCTGCATAAAGCCAAGCACTTCCTCACGGCACTTTCCTAGGAGAATTTCGGTTCTACGCTCCACTGAAACTTCCTGTACAACACGATTTTTGAGACCCACACCCACCCACGCAACATCAGGGTGGTAGAACTTCATTTCACCATCAATGAATCCACTGTCCAAAACGCACCAATGCAATTCATCTATTGCAGCATTAGAACACGCCAAGAAGGAGTAGGTCAAAATGAGGTGACAGCGTTATAAATTATGGTAGGTTGGTGACAGTTGGTATGTTGAACAATGAAGATAGTTGGTGGAGGCACCAAACCACACACCACTTGCCAAAAGGATAGAACAACAACATCCCATGGAACAACTTCTCCCTCACGTCAGGGAGGTCACAAAAAAGGAAGCCCATGCCTAGCGGGGCATTACAGAGCCTCGACCCTTCCTTTATAGATTCAACACAAAGGAAAGAAGGAGAGAGAGGTGGGAAAACTAATTTGAATCTCAACCACTAGCCATCAATGCCTCCTATAAATATGCCCCAAATTTTTCATGTCTACATCGATTACTTGTTCGGCGTATTGAAGGAGGATGAACGGTTGATCAAAAGAAAATATAATCTGGTTGTTGGAGAAAATATATCTTATATTAATGGCATGAAGATGTACTTTAATTTTTTCCCCACCTAAATTATCCAAAATTAAAGTTTCATATCTCCATGGCATAGACGGGGTTGAGATATTTTCAATGGTGTCAAATTTGTTAGATTTCGAGCACTGGATCAAAATATATGCCCATTTGAATATTTGAAATGGGACACGTGGAGGGCTAGCATATGTTTGGGGACCACATTTGGATTTTTATTTTGAAGTTGCGTTGGACTGACATGTGGTATTTTGAAGTTGTGTTGGACTGACATGTGGTAAGTCCTTATACTCGGCGGGTCCATACATCTAATGAGGGACACATGGAGGCTTCACGCTTGTTTGGAAACCTTCCCCAAATTTTACTCTTGAAGTAGCTCTATGCCGACACTTGGATCCCTATACTGGCATATTTATCTTTCACTATTCAACCCTGACCTTGTCCCTTTATTGGACCTGGGACGTGTGGAAGGTTCCCGCTCATTTAGAAACCCGCTCAGGATTTTACCTTTGAAGGAGCATCGGGTTGACACGTGGAAGCCAACGTATGAGCTTGGAATTTTCAATGGCTGCTCTTACTTTTTTGGGCCATGAACACATGGCAAGCTGGTTCTCATTTGGGGATCACCATTTGGGCCGCGCCTTTGAAATTATGCTTATGTAATACATGGCGGCGTCCACTAGTTCTCTATACTTAGTCGATTTTTGGCCCACCTTGTCCAACTTTTGACTTTTAGCTGTTGACTCTGCCCCTTTTTTAGTCTGGGATACATGGAGGCCTAGAACTTGTTTGAGTTAGCCCTTTTGAATTCAATCTTTGGAGGTGCACCAATGAGGCACGTGGAGGCTTCTGATGAACTCTTAATACTTAGCCAATTTTGTGGGTCATTGAAAATCATTTACAAATCCTGAAGACATCGAGCCTTCTTCATTTCTTCTCCTTTGAGCCTCTCATTTATTTGACACTATTTTCTCCTTCCCTAACCCTGCTATTCTATTGTAGAGACCACCTGCAACCTATTTTTTGGATTTTAAATGTGGGCTCGTATGATAGAACCATCCCTTGGATTTCTTTCCTACATGGGGTCGTGTTTCATCAATTTTTTCGGGGGGGAAATAAAGATAACACTTCCCTTTAGCATAAATGGAAGTTGTTTGATCACATAGATGTGAGAAGGCCTTCAAGACACTGAAGGAATGAGTTTTGACAATAAATATTGTAGTAGTGCTAGATCAATTGTTGATGTGTAATCACAACAACCCAGAATGTCTACAACTCGATGGGTTACAATCATCAGTGTGATTACATAACATAGAGCTTTTCCCAAAGTGTGGAACTCTGCAATTAGGAAAGCTCTCTAGATGAACGTCGGTTCCTATTCCTCTAATAAGGTGCACACATATAATTTGCAGAGGGTCTACTCTAAAATCTACTCTAACTTGCGTAGGAGACAAGGGTAAGGATATGCAAGAAATAAAACGTAAAATAACAAGGGTGATGTACAAAAGCAATGTTGAACACCTGCCTTGTAATTAAACAAAAACCATTAAAACTATAACACAACCACCATGCACAGATGAAAAAAATGTAATGTGAGATCGGGTGGATGCAATGAACATAAGAGAGGCTTGAAAATCATCCACAAACTCATCTTATTGATCCAAAAATTGATACAGTGCATTACAGTAGCCAAGAGGCAAAAATTGCATTACAAATTGAATGAGAGGTTTTACTCCACAAAATCACTTGCAAACAAGGGAAGAAGGGAGGGTGCAAGAAAAAATGTACAATTTCTAGAAAATTAGCCCTCCTTATAAAATATAGGAAGAATTAGAAAGGGAAAAGAGAATAATCTTGAAATCCTACTCCAACCACCTAAGAAAATGCATTAAATTCACCTGGAACAATGATGGGTTCCACTGCAAAATCTATGCCTCCATGTTTCGTTCCTTTTTGGACAAGAAAGGAAGCCCATACTTCATTATGGTGGTAAGTGAGAAGCCTAACAACATTAAAAATGGAGGACTGTATTTTTTCATTTTTGAGAACTTAGTCCCACATCCTTAAAACATCCAGTTGTAGTTGAATAGCAGATGTTGAGATATTTACAAAAATTCCTCTCTTGCTTAAATCTGAGCTTCCAGTCAAAATTTATGATCATCTAAAGGTCAAGGTCGGGTGTTCCATGTAATGCCCTGTTCTTCATTGCGCCTTTGCTTCTGTGACGACCGTGCTTCTTAGAGTTGAACGTTGTTGCATTTCTTTTGAAACGTTAGTGTTTTCGCCCTGTCGAGTTTAACGGTTGGTTGCTAGTATTATGATTAATAATTTTTATGTCAAATAAACTAAGCCTTTTCAGGCATCCACGCATACTTATTTCATAATTATGGAAGCGTGCCTTCAACCACCGACCTGCCTTTATGGTTCATATTCCTTCTGTTGGCATGAGGTGGAGGGTTTCCTTGTTTTCTAGCAAGAGGGGTGCGTGGTAGAGTGTATGGCCTCCTGCCATATTCTTTTTTTATTTCTTTTGGTGCCTTGTTTGGCATATGTTTGGTGAGGATTAATGAAACAAATTTTATTACCCACCCACCGTATGTCTTCCTCCCTGCTGGCCGCTTAGCTTTCAAATCAGATTTTTATTTTGATCTTCCTTGTGTTTGTCTTTTACCTGCCATTGCATTAAAGACCCCTGCATCCTTCTTGGCGTGTTCAACCTTTCTTTTTGGTGGCCGCACAAGCCCCATTTATTAAATTTTTGATTTGCTATCTGCTGTCGCTCGTGGTCTGCCTGCATTATCCTCCTCTGACCGCGTGAGATCTCCTTTTTTTTGGACTACGTGTGGAGTGGTTGAGAAGCCATCGAAATCTTGTCTGTCAAGGTGTTTTCTCATGGTTGCTCCTGGACGCCTTCCTTCTTCCTGCCCTGGCCAGGTGAGGAGACTGGAGGGAGTTTCTTTGTTGTTGTTAGTTCACGTGGACTGTCGTAAGGCTCAGAACCTTGGGCACCTTGCTGCTGGTCGCGTGGGTCTGTATGGCGGTTATAGATGAAGCTTCAAGCTAGTGAAGCAGGTGTGTTACCTCCACTTTCTTTGAGTGCTGCGAGGTGTGTTCTGGTCAGGGATCCACAGCAGTGACCTGCAACAGTGATTAGCCAGGCGGCAGGCATGTTGCAGAATGGTAGAAGCCTTTGTGAGTGCTTCCAACAAGCAGGTTGTCCAACTATGTTGTTATCTGTTCAGTATCGAATGCATCCTCAGATTTGGGTTTCTCCTTCATGATATTTTTATCAAAATCAACTATGTGACAGTGAGAGTGTTACCAGGAGACCTGATGAAATTTATTTGCAAAGATTCTCTACTGAGACCTTGCTTGTTCTACGATGTAACTCATGGAAGAGGATCTCATAGGGGTGGATCTGTTTCATATCAGAATATTCATGAAGCACATTTTGCTTTGCAATTATATGAGCTTCTTCAACGAGTCACTGAGTTGGCAGGCATAAAGGTTTCTGTTGGAATTATCACACCTTACAAGCTACAGCTGAAATGTTTGCACCGAGAGTTTGATGTTGTCCTCAAATCTGATGAAGGAAAAGGTTTATATATCATTACGGTAGATGCCTTTCAGAGCCAGGAGCGATGTAATCATTATGTCTTGTGTCTGAGCTTCAAGTCATGGGGTTGGCTTTGTAGCTGATATTCGCCGCATGAATGTGGCATTAGCACGAGCTCGCAGAGCACTTTGGGTTAAGGGCAAAGCAGCTGCATTGAAGCAATCTAGTGACTGGTCAGCCTTAATTGAGGATGCTAAGTCTAGGGACTGTTTTATGGATATGGAGTCTGTACCAAGAGATTTTTTTTTGGTTATAAAGCCATCTTCTTTTGCTTCGTCTCAGACTAGGGCTGCTCCTAATATGAGAGCACCAAGGTTAGGAGGTCCAAATCAGAAACAATCAGATGCATATTGAGATGGCGTTTTAAACCAGGCTCAAAGAGGAAAGTTATACGTTGGATACATTGTGTCTGTCAAGTGGTTCTTTGCATTACTCTTTGGTATTGGTATAGGGTTTGCAACATTTTTTATCAATATGGCAGTTGAGAATTTCTGTGGCTGGAAATTTACTGCTACATTTGCTTATTAAACGTATGCCCTAGTTTTTCTTGTGGTGACCTGCTCACGCCAATTATTGGCTGGCTGCATGAGGATTTGGTGGACAATATAGTTGGGTTTGTGGGAAAAAGGAAAAGGGGGTCTATAGCTATAGGAGCAGGTACAGATCATCTTTGCATGTGGCAGTGGTGAAGTTGGTGCCATTAAATTAATAAACCCTTGCAGAAATCCAACTTTCTTACATACCCAACTGAAGCTGAGATTGGAAAAGTGGGTTTATAGATATAGAAACAGGTATAGATCTTCTTTGGATATGGCAGTCATGACGATGGTTGTGTGGGTTTCTATGGTGGTTGTGATGCTCTTCAGAGCAGAGTGCTTCTATCTTCCCAGAGTTGCTCCCGAGGATTCCAAGAAGGCATGTTTCAATCACCCATTTCCTATGCCAAGCATGGCCGTTAATAGGGTATGGACCTTCAGCAGGCTGAGGAAGAGAAGTTGCGCAGGTTGTGTTGCTGTTGCCCGAGCCCTGGTCGACGTGGTTGTTGGATTGGAAGAATTCTAATCAGGCATGTTAAATCTACTCCTTGTAATAGTTTTCTACCTTCTTTCAGTATCTTGAAATGAATATTCTTTCCTCTTGAATGGTTCCTAGACAAAATGTTTTCGTGGTTGTTTATATCACTGCCTGATTGTGTTGGTTGTTCCCTTAAATCTCGTTCCAATTTCACTGGTTTTGCTTGGAATGTTCTTTTCCTCTCTTATAGCTTACTCTATTTCATATTTGTCTAAATGGGCTACTGCAATATTGAGTGATGCAGTCTAGTTCGTAGGGAAGGAAACATTATAGAGTTTCGTTTGCTTATATGACTCTCTTTTAAAAGAATTCTGTGATGGTATTTATAATTGAAGGCTTACTATATGGAAGGTTAAGCCTTCATATCTCTATTTGGGTTGAATAAATACGTATTTCCTATTTAGGGCTCTCCTGTTTTGCTAAAAGGTACATTAATAGTGACGTTGTGTTCTAAAACTTGTTTAAGCCTGTGGGCATTCCTTACTTTTTGTTTAATTAGAAAATGGCATTAGGGTTTTGCTTTAGAACTGTACATGGTTGACTTTTGTACCCAGTTCTAGAGGATGAATAACCTGACATCTATTTTGGCCTCTACGTGTTGAGAGATTTACTATACCTACTTCCTGGTTCAAACTCTTGTTTGATTAAAGTAAGGGGGAAACATTGTAAGTTTAATTGAATGAAATCTCTACAATTTTTATTAAGGGTCGCGAGCAAGCTATTAATAGCTGGACTGAAACAAAAGTTGTAGGTGAATCCATGGTATTGGACTCGTGAACTCATTTCCTGTTAGATGACAGCTGATTACAGTGATAATATAATAGGTGGCTATTATATTCATCTGTTTGATATTTGCTAGACATTTCCTTGATAAGCCCACATGGATCGGGTAAAATTTCCATCTTCTATACCATTGGCAAGGAGCTCATAGAACTTCTAGGCCTGACTGCACTGCGTAACCTTCCTGATGGATATGTGTGTTGGTTCTTATTTTTGTGCTTGCACTCTGTGGTAAGGTCTTTTGAGTCTGGGGCATCACTGGTGTATTACCCACCGTGTATCGAATCCCTTTGTTTTCGAACTCGAATATCTTATTCTTCGAACTTGGTTACTAAAAGTCCCATTTTGTGGCTTTGTTAAGGAAATCAATTTTTATTTTAATTTTAAAATACTTATTGACATTGTCGGAAATATATAAAAATTATTAACGACTTTTGGGTTTAGCCTTCCCTTATATTATGTAGAGAAGTTGACGATTAGGATAAGGTTTGTTGGTAGAATAATGGCCCTTTTTGTGTCTCATTTGTACGCTTTTGGAAGAGTGGATTTGTTTTGTTAACTAGTCCTACGTTTAAGAAATCCTATAAGAAGGTAGTGGTAAAACTCCTTGGTTAAAACTGAAACTATAGTTGTTTTTCTTTTAAGGGCATCGAACCCTTATTACTATGAAGCCTTCCCCTGGGAGATTTGGATAACGTCGTTTTGTTTCGCGCCTACGATCATAATTAGTATGTTTTGTCTTCTCTTGGACCTCTTTAGATGGATGGATTGGGTATTGGATTCCAATCACGTAATCCATAGGATTACATGAAGGAAATATCAACACTCTTGACTTTCTTGTTCCTAACCCATAAGGTCTTGCCTTGATTTATGTGATTTTGTTCTTACTGGTATTTTGACTTTCTCCTTGTTGGATGGTTTAGATTTCTTTCTCATGCGAATAATTTTGGAGTTGTGGGTTGTGTTTTAAATCCATTTTTGAATTAGAACATTCCTTTCTTGATATTGTTAAATGTTAGCTTACTGTTGCAATGTGTAGCCTTAACATGCTCAGTTCTCGCGAACTGATTCTAGCTAGTATTTGTGCAGATGGATTATGCGAGTAGATTAAAGGAAAGAGTTGTAAAGGTTTCATCAGTGCAATTTATGAAGTTCCTTGTAAAAATGTCCAATGTGAGGTAAATTTTGTAATAGTGCTTGCAAAGGAGTTTAGAAGACCTCTTGCCTTGGGTTGTTCTGAAATTTTGTGATGATGTTGTCTTGTCCTTCTGTAGGTAAATTGGTAACTTACCTTTGTGAGAAATGGTATTCAATCTTTACATTGATATGAGTATTGTAAAACTTTGATCTTGAGAATAAATTGTCAAGTTAAATCTTTCTAAGACTGAGTGACAATATATTATAAGTAAAGTAAAATGGGTCGGTTAACCCTTAAAGAAGCTAAACAAAAATAATAATTTATATTCAAACAAATAAATGTAGAGGTGATCTATTTGAAATCAAATAATTCCATAAGTGATCAAAATGAAACCATCCTTTGTGAAGTAAAAATTTATATAACTTGATATCCCTAGCTACACTAGCGAACATTATCCTTTTTCATGGTGAATTCTTAAATGATCCTAAAGGTGAAACAAATTGTTAGTTGATATAAGATAATAAGATTTAATAAGTAGGAGGAATCGGTTTCGAAACCACGCAATCTGTCTCTCAACCATTTGAAAGGTAAATTGTTTTCTTTTGTAAAAATCATCCAGTGAAGCCTAAGTAAAATAATTAATAATTTTCGATAAATCCTCAAGCTTCAATAAAAACCGGGTTAATAACTAATGAGGTCATAAAGATGAATTCAACTCGACCTTCTTCCTCTAACCTTTTTCCAAGGTGCCTTGTAATTTTTCTCTTAAGTATGTTGAAAGCAAACCCATGTTGTCATATGGGCATGAACAAGTTCTAGTAGCGTAAGTGTAAATAGATGGCCTTGTGGAATTAAATTACCCCTTTCTTAAATAATTGAATTAAGCAAATAAATGTCATAATAGAGAAGATTTAAAGATGATTACTCAGTGTAAAAAGAATAAACTTAGCTTGGTAAGATGAATTGTATGAATCATATCTTGAGCCTCCTTGAAAACGTAAGCTAAGAATTGCAAGATGTCTTTTTAAAATAAATAACCCTCAAGAATATCTCATTGTGGTTGGCCCTAACTGTAAGAGTGTTTTGTGGTTGGACTTCTATGTTGTCATGTCTAAAAGAAAAGTGTATTATCCTTGAAAGGTGTGAACGTTTCCGTGCTGCCTTTATGGCCATCCTTGTATCAAGTTGTTCACAGTGTTAGTTGTATCCTCGGTGACGACATGTTGTGTCATGTTATGTGTCAAGCAAGTCAAAAAAAAAAATCCTGTCTTATACTGTGTTGTTCGTGTGTGAATTTTTGGGTCGTTACACTTGGTATCAGAGCATAGGTTCATGCTCTCGAACCTATAGGCCGGATTGGTGTTGTATGGTGATGTTACATGATGGTGATGGTGTTACATGATGTTTTTTCATGGAGATGATGGTATTGCATGATGATGATTTATATTGGAAGAGTAATGTGCTTTAAGTGTGATGTGATCCATGTTGTAATTGTGATTTTGTGAACGCACATGATGTGTATGTCACTTTGTGCGTGTTTGTAATCATGTTGATATGTTGGGGATGGGAGTATTCTCTCTCCTTCTTGTGGATTCTATGAAGAGTTCACGTGTGAATTACTGTTTGTGATGTGTGAAAAGAATTATAATGTGGATGACGTAGTGTTGGAGCATTGTGACATATTGTAGTATGTAAGTGTATCAATGTGTTGTATGACTAGATTGATGTTAAAAGAAATGAGTTGTATCATGATGTTTTTACCATGTTTTGAAGAAATGTGTGTACCACCTGGTTATGTAGCAATGGATGTTATGTTGAGATGTACTATGTTCATCGTATGTATGATTTGTGCAAATATGTAATGCTTCATGTTGTGATTTGGGGTCATACGGTGAGTGTATGAACCCTATCGTATGGTGATTGCACTTTGGGTGCAGAATGTGGTAAAGTGATGTGTTACACCCGGTGAATGTATGATTGTGATCTACCTTGTATATGTACCACCACTGTGTTAGTGATGTAGTTACTTGTTATGTTGTGAACCTTACGCTAACCGACCCTGAGGGAAATCGGTAGAAGTGTATGTTGAGAGTGAGGAATGGTGTACCATGGGTCAATAACTCGAGCCGAAACTCGGTTTAGTAGATAACATGTGATTCTTTCCTCTCTCCCTATGTGGTTGTATGTACGCAACCTAAGTGCAACTATGACTATGTTTAGCCTTGTCGAAGTGGTGGCGGGATGATTCAGATAGAGGTGATGACAGTTGTATTATTGATATGTATTTTGTGAGCTGAGGCTCGATGTTCCGAGTGCTAGCAACTCGTTGAGTACCCCTTTGGTGGCTAGATAAGGCCACACAGTTATCGTAATGTGACATTATTATAAGTTGATTTTATTCGTAAATTGAGCTTTTTACTTTATTTTGTAAGGACCAACAACTTTTCTTGATTGCCATGCTTTACAATTTTGGGCATTTCCTTGGTTTGTGGCACTAACATGGGGATTTTGATACTAACTATGGCTATTTGGCCATTTATTTTGCTTGATTTTGGGTCTTCTTTTAAATTTGGAATTTTTATCGCCTTGCCCAAGGCTTGTACTTTGCCACTTGGCACTTTGATTGGATTGTTGTGCTGGTTCTATTGTCGTGATGTGTGGAATAGGGTCATGGGATGCACCATGGAATGGTTGGACCTATGGACCCGCTTCGTTGTATGGGGGTACGCCCCAAGGAGTTACAGATAACTAGCGGGTTGTTGAACCACGCGTTATTATGTCACTTGGGTTAGGAGTGTTCGAACTCTATGTGTCTTGGCCATAGGGTCAACCGGCCTCCTTGAGGGAGGCATGAGAGTTTGAGGGAGGCATAAGAGACTTGAGGGAGGCATAAGAGTTTGAGGGAGGCATAAGAGACTTGAGGGAGGCATAAGAGTTTGAGGGAGGCTTATGATATTTGTCTGTATGGTTGATGTTTCAGGATATATGTTGAGTTATTGTGATGTTTTGGTAGTGGTCTTTTGATGTATGTGTTACTCATGTCAGATGGATATGTGTTGTGATGTTGTGGATATGTCATTGATTCCCTTGTGGACACTATGTACCTGTAGCTTTTGTTTGGTGTTATGTGAAATTTTTTCATTGATGGAATTGAGGAAATGTCTGGAAATTGTAGTACTCTTTTGTTTGAGTATTTAATATGTCAGTCATGATGTGTGACGAGTACTATGTTATGTGGATTGTGCCTATTCTATTCCGTATTTGAGTAACCTTTTGTGGTGTAATACAATCTTGAAGTATATACTTGTGTGCTTGTGAATCTGTAGTGTCTTGTGAACCTGATAGGGTGTTGTGTTAGCAGTTCATGTTGGGCACCCACAATAAGGAATAAACCAAAACTCTTCAATGATGAAATTTTAAAAGAAATTAAACTAAGAATAATGATAATGGAAAGGAACTAATGAAATAATAAATAAGAAGGAACTGCCAATCTTCACAGAACCTTGAAAGTTAAAATTTCTACCAAATGTTCTTAAGGCTACTTTGTGACCGTGCTTTAATCAGCTAAAATTTTAAACCATAGGGTGTACTTTCTCCTTTACCTGTTCTTGGTTGCGAACCATTTCTTTTCCTCTGTGTTATTTCGCATCGAGGATGATGCTTTCTTAAGGGGAGGAGAATGTAATGCCCCGTTCATCATTGCCTTTGCTTCTGCGACGACCGTGCTTCTTAGAGTTGAACGTTGTTGCGTTTCTTTTGAAACGTTAGTGTTTTCGCCCTGTTGAGTTTAACGGTTGGTTGCTAGTATTATGATTAATAATTTTTATGTCAAATAAACTAAGCCTTTTCAGGCATCCACGCATACTTATTTCATAATTATGGAAGCGTGCCTTCAACCACCAACCTGCCTTTATGGTTCATATTCCTTCTGTTGGCATGAGGTGGAGGGTTTCCTTGTTTTCTAGCAAGAGGGGTGCGTGGTAGAGTGTATGGCCTCCTGCCATATTCTTTTTTATTTCTTTTGGTGCCTTGTTTGGCATATGTTTGGTGAGGATTAATGAAACAAATTTTATTACCCACCCACCGTATGTCTTCCTCCCTGCTGGCCGCTTAGCTTTCAAATCGGATTTTTATTTTGATCTTCCTTGTGTTTGTCTTTTACCTGCCATTGCATTAAAGACCCCTGCATCCTTCTTGGCGTGTTCAACCTTTCTTGTTGGTGGCCGCACATGCCCCATTTATTAAATTTTTGATTTGCTATCTGTTGTCCCTCATGGTCTACCTGCATTATCCTCCTCTGATTGCATGAGATATTCTTTTTGTTGGACTGCATGTGGAGTGGTTGAGAAGCCATCAAAATCTTGTCTGTCAAGGTGTTTTCTCATGGTTGCTCTTGGACGCCTTCCTTCTTCTTGCCCTGGCCGCGTGAGGAGACTGGATGGAGTTTCTTTGTTGTTGTTAGTTCACGTGGACTATCGTAAGGCTCAGAACCTTGGGCGCCTTCCCTGTTGGTCGTGTGGGTCTGTATGGCGGTTATAGATGAAGCTTCAAGCTAGTGAAGCAGGCGTGTTACCTCCACTTTCTTTGAGTGCTGCGAGGTGTGTTCTGGTCGAGGGATCCACAGAAGTGACCCGCAACAGTGATTAGCCAGGTGAAATGCATGTTGCAGAATGGCAGAAGCCTTTGTGAGTGCTCCCAGCAAGCAGGTTGTCCAACTATGTTGTTATCTGTTTAGTGTCGAATGCATCCTCAGATTCGGGTTTCTCCTTCATGATATGTTTATCAAAATCGACTATGTGACAGTGAGAGTGTTACCAGGAGACCTGATGAAATTTATTTGCAAAGATTCTCTACTGAGACCTTGCTTATTTTACGATGTAACTCATGGAAGAGGATCTCATAGAGGTGGATCTGTTTCATATCAGAATATTCATGAAGCAAATTTTGCTTTGCAATTATATGAGCTTCTTCAACGAGTCACTGAGTTGGCAGGCATAAAGGTTTCTGTTGGAATTATCACACCTTACAAGCTACAGCTGAAATGTTTGCACCGAGAGTTTGATGTTGTCCTCAAATCTGATGAAGGAAAAGGTTTATATATCATTACGGTAGATGCCTTTCAGAGCCAGGAGCGATGTAATCATTATGTCTTGTGTCCGAGCTTCAAATCATGGGGTTGGCTTTGTAGCTGATATTCGCCGCATGAATGTGGCATTAGCACGAGCTCACAGAGCACTTTGGGTTAAGGGAAAAGCAGCTGCATTGAAGCAATCTAGTGACTGGTCAACCTTAATTGAGGATGCTAAGTCTAGAGACTGTTTTATGGATATGGAGTCTGTACCAAGAGATTTTTTTTATTTGGTTATAATTTCTATGGCTAGAAATTTGCTGCTACATTTGCTTATTAAACGTATGCCCTAGTCTTTCTTGTGGTGACCTGCTCACCCAATTATTGGAGCTGCGTGAGGATTTGGTGGAAAATATAGTTGGGTTTGTGGGAAAAAGGAAAAGGGGGTCTATAGCTATAGGAGCAGGTACAGATCATCTTCACATGTGGCAGTGGTGAAGTTGGTGCCATTAAATTAATAAACCCTTGCAGAAATCCAAATTTCTAACATACCCAGCTGAAGCTGAGATTGGAAAAGTGGGTGTATAGATATAGAAACAGGTTCAGATCTTCTTTGGATATGGCAGTCATGACGATGGTTGTGTGGGTTTCTATGGTGGTTGTGATTCTCTTCAGAGCAGAGTGCTTCTATCTTCCCGGAGTTTCTCCTGAGGATTTCAAGAAGGCATGTTTCAATCACCCCTTTCCTATGCCAAGCATGGCCGTTAACAGGGTATGGACCTTCAGCAGGCTGAGGAAGAGAAGTTGCGTAGGTTGTGTTGCTGTTGCCCGAGCCCTGGTCGACGTGCTTGTTGGATTGGAAGAATTCTAATCAGGCATGTTAAATCTACTCCTTGTAATAGTTTTCTACCTTCTTTCAGTATCTTGAAATGAATATTCTTTCCTCTTGAATGGGCCTAGACAAAATGTTTTCGTGGTTGTTTATATCGCTGCCTGATTGTGTTGGTTGTTCCTTTAAATCTCGTTCCAATTTCACTGGTTTTGCTTGGAATGTTCTTTTCCTCTCTTATAGCTTACTCTATTTCATATTTGTCTAAATGGGCTACTGCAATATTGAGTGATGCAGTCTAGTTCGTAGGGAAGGAAACATTATAGAGTTTTGTTTGCTTATATGACTCTCTTTTAAAAGAATTCTGTGATGGTATTTATAATTGAAGGCTTACTATATGGAAGGTTAAGCCTTCATATCTCTATTTGGGTTGAATAAATACGTATTTCCTGTTTAGGGCTCTCCTGTTTTGCTAAAAGGTACATTAATAGTGACATTGTGTTCTAAAACTTGTTTAAGCCTGTGGGCATTCCTTACTTTTTGTTTAATTAGAAAATGGCATTAGGGTTTTGCTTTAGAACTGTACATGGTTGACTTTTGTACCCAGTTCTAGAGGATGAATAACCTGACATCTATTTTGGCCTCTACGTGTTGAGAGAATTACTATACCTACTTCCTGGTTCAAACTCTTGTTTGATTAAAGTAAGGGGGAAACATTGTAAGTTTAATTGAATGAAATCTCTACAATTTTTATTAAGGGTCGCGAGCAAGCTATTAATAGCTGGACTGAAACAAAAGTTGTAGGTGAATCCATGGTATTGGACTCGTGAACTCGTTTCCTGTTAGATGACAGCTGATTACAGTGATAATATAATAGGTGGCTATTATATTCATCTGTTTGATATTTGCTAGACATTTCCTTGATAAGCCCACATGGATCGGGTAAAATTTCCATCTTCTATACCATTGGCAAGGAGCTCATAGAACTTCTAGGCCTGACTGCACTGCGTAACCTTCCTGATGGATATGTGTGTTGGTTCTTATTTTTGTGCTTGCACTCGTGGTAAGGTCTTTTGAGTCTGGGGCATCGCTGGTGTATTACCCACCGTGTATCGAATCCCTTTGTTTTCGAACTCGAATATCTTATTCTTCGAACTTGGTTACTAAAAGTCCCATTTTGTGGCTTTGTTAAGGAAATAAATTTTTATTTTAATTTTAAAATACTTATTGACATTGTCGGAAATATATAAAAATTATTAACGACTTTTGGGTTTAGCCTTCCCTTATATTATGTAGAGAAGTTGATGATTAGGATAAGGTTTGTTGGTAGAATAATGGCCCTTTTTGTGTCTCATTTGTACGCTTTTGGAAGAGTGGATTTGTTTTGTTAACTAGTCCTACGTTTAAGAAATCCTATAAGAAGGTAGTGGTAAAACTCCTTGGTTAAAACTGAAACTATAGTTGTTTTTCTTTTAAGGGCGTCGAACCCTTATTACTATGAAGCCTCCCCTGGGAGATTTGGATAACGTCGTTTTGTTTCGCGCCTACGATCATAATTAGTATGTTTTGTCTTCTCTTGGACCTCTTTAGATGGATGGATTGGGTATTGGATTCCAATCACGTAATCCATAGGATTACATGAAGGAAATATCAACACTCTTGACTTTCTTGTTCCTAACCCATAAGGTCTTGCCTTGATTTATGTGATTTTGTTCTTACTGGTATTTTGACTTTCTCCTTGTTGGATGGTTTAGATTTCTTTCTCATGCGAATAATTTTGGAGTTGTGGGTTGTGTTTTAATCCATTTTTGAATTAGAACATTCCTTTCTTGATATTGTTAAATGTTAGCTTACTGTTGCAATGTGTAGCCTTAACATGCTCAGTTCTCGCGAACTGATTCTAGCTAGTATTTGTGCAGATGGATTATGCGAGTAGATTAAAGGAAAGAGTTGTAAAGGTTTCATCAGTGCAATTTATGAAGTTCCTTGTAAAAATGTCCAATGTGAGGTAAATTTTGTAATAGTGCTTGCAAAGGAGTTTAGAAGACCTCTTGCCTTGGGTTGTTCTAAAATTTCATGATGATGTTGTCTTGTCCTTCTGTAGGTAAACTGGTAACTTACCTTTGTGAGAAATGGTATTCAATCTTTACATTGATATGAGTATTGTAAAACTTTGATCTTGAGAATAAATTGTCAAGTTAAATCTTTCTAAGACTGAGTGACAATATATTATAAGTAAAGTAAAATGGGTCGGTTAACCCTTAAAGAAGCTAAACAAAAATAATAATTATATATTGCAAATAAATTAGTGTAGAGGTGACCAACTTGAGAGCATGTAATTCCATAAGTGATCTAAGATGAAACTACCCTTTGTTAAGTAACACTATATAACTTGATATCTGTAATGCCCCGCTAGGGCATACCTGAGATCCAGAAAAATAAAAATAAAATAGAATAACGATGTAAATAGAATGAGTTTTAGAGTAAAAAAAATAAAAAATGGAATAATAATAATAATGAAAGTAAATTTTTTTAAATAAATAAATATAATAAATAATGGAGATGGAGTGAAGGGCATGGGAAGGCACGTGTTTTCTTGGCAAGGTGCAGAGGTTGGTGAATGTAATCAAGTGCTTGACCAAATGAAAGAATGGGACAACTGTTTAAAGAGAATTGAAGGCAAAGTGGACTTTGTAGGCATGTGGGTGAGAGTTGGGTCAGTTTGGCAGGGGGCGCCCCTCTAAGCTGTCACAGTCTCACCAAATGCAATAAACGATTTTCCAACAACCATTCAAATCTGGACCAGTACACTCCTAGCCTATGCCTATACCAAACATGGAGCGTAGAATTGAAATTCTCCTAGGAAAGTGCCGTGAGGAATTAACTGGCTATATGCAGCAGCTATAGGGTGGAGAAGTAAACTTATCTTAGAAAATCAGTGGCCTCCAGAGAGAGAAAGTGTGACAGTTGCTTCAGGGTGAGCCCAGGGAACCGTTGGTGTTGATCCTACTGTTCTGGTTGCACGCGACCACAGTCGTGATCAGTTGTTGCAAAATATTTCCAACACAAAACAAATTTTCCAAGAACCCGAACAAGCTTTGAAACTCAAGCCAGTGGTTGGCCATGAATGAGAGATGAGAAGCAGCGGGAGGTGGGCTAAGCTACCACATCCGTACCCATTTTCTTTCAGTAAACGAACACATCGCCCTCTCCAGGTATCACCTCATCACTAGAAACCATATAACTTTCACTGAATTCCAAATTTACAGTAAATGCGACTGGTTGGGGGTTTCTCCTGATGGCCTAATTGGGGCAGAGGGGGTCGAATGTCAGAGTGCTGGAAAAAAAATGCCCTTACTTTGATGGTAAGGCCAGCGAGTCTATTCCCTGGTCATGTATTCCAGCCAACTAAATGCCTCAAGCCCAGGGGTCTTATGGAGATTTTGGACAGGGACTGGATGGATTTGTATGCGTGGATTCCCAGAGGGAGTAGCTTTTTTAGGGTGCTGAGGAATCTGAGATATTGGGAGCTTGTGATGTCGGCTTTGAGTGATTTCTGGTGCGATCATGTGGTGCCTACCAAGAGAATTCTTGAGAGTGATCCCAACATAAATATAAGCCACTAGAGACCCAATCGTAAACATAGACTTTTTGATGTTATTTTCTCTCAGAGTGTGCTTCTGGCTGAGGATTCGAAGTTGCTTGTCAGAGAAATCAAAGGGAGGATAATATCTTAGTTAAATTCTTCATTTCTCAGGGCTTCAGGCATACTCCATAGTGGACTCCACAGGTTGAAAGGATGCAGGTTCAAATTCTGATAGCCCATGTTACTGGTTAAAAGGTTACAGGTTCAAATTAAGAGGGGACACGATTGTACACTTAGTTGATCAACAGATAAGGGAATATTTTTATGGTTGCTTACACACATAGTCTTTAGGGGTTCACTTAAATCTGGCATGTTTTCAAGAGCACATAAATGGAATCCACATCTTTTCACTCGGGGGACTATTTTTTAGGCTTTGGCTATTTTGTACAGCTACGAACAAAGTGCTTCTATCTTCCCGGAGTTGCTCCCGAGGATTCCAAGAAGGCATGTTTCAATCACCCCCTTTCCTATGCTAAGAATGGCCATTAATAGGATATGGATCTTCAGCAGGTGGAGGAAGAGAAGTTGCGCACGTTATGTTGCTGTTGCCTGAGCCCTAGTTGACGTGCTTGTTGGTGGGAAGAACTATAATCAGGCATGTTAAATCTACTCCTTGTAATAGTTTTCTACCTTCTTTTAGTATCTTGAAATGAATATTCTTTCCTCTTGAATGACGCCTAGACTAGATGTTTTTGTGGTTGTTCCTTTAAATCTCGTTCCAATTTCGCTGATTTTGCTTGGAATGTTCCTTCCTCTCTTATAGCTTACTCTATTTCATATTTTTCTAAATGGGTTACTGCAATATTGAGTGATGCAGTCTAGTTCGTAGGGAAGGAAACATTATTGACCCTCTTTTAAAAGAAAAGGTAATACTATATGGATGGTTAAGCCTTCATATCTCTATTTGGGTTGAATAAATACGTATTTCCTATTTAGGGCTCTCCTGTTTTGCTAAAAGGTACATTAATAGTGACATTGTGTTCTAAAACTTGTTTAAGCCTGTGGGCATTCCTTACTTTTTTTTATTAGAAATGGCATTAGGGTTTTGCTATAGAACTGTACATGGTCGACTTTTGTACCTAGTTCTAGAGGATGAATAACCTGACTTCTAATTTTGGCCTCGACGTGTTGAGAGAAGTACTTTACCTTCTTCCTGGTTCAAACTCTTATTGTGTTTAAAGTAAGGGGGAAACATTGTAATTTTAATTGAATGAAATCTCTACAATTTTTACTAAGGGTCGCGAGCAAGCTATTAATAGCTGGACTGAAACAAAAGTTGTATGTGAATCCATGGTATTGGATTCATGAACTCGTTTCCTGTTAGATGACAGATGATTACAGTGATAATATCATAGGTGGCTGTTATGTTTACCTGTTTGATATTTGCTATACTTTTCCTCGATAAGCCCACATGGATCGGGTAAAATTTTCCATCTTCTATACCTTTGGCAAGGAGCTCATAGAACTTCTAGGCCTAACTGCACTGCGTAACCTTCCTGATGGATATGTGTGTTGGTTCTTATTTTTGTGCTTGTACTCGTGGTAAGGTTCTTTTGAGTCTGGGGCATCATTGGTGTATTACCCACCGTGTATCGAATCCCTTTGTTTTCGAACTCGAATATCTTATTCTTCGAACTTGGTTACTAAAAGTCCCTTTTCATGGCTTTGTTAAGGAAAATCAATTTTTATTTTTATTTTAAAGTACTTATTGGTATTTTCAGAAATATATAAAAATTATTAACTGACTTTTGGGTTTAGCTCTTCCCTTATATTATGTAGAGAAGTTGATGATTAGGATAGGGTTTGTTGGTAGAATAATGGCCCTTTCTGTGTCTCTTTTGTACGCTTTTGGAAAAGTGGTTTTGTTTGGGTTAACTAGTACTACGTTTAAGAAATCCTATAAGAAGGTAGTGGTAAACTCCTTGGTTAAAACTGAAACTATAGTTGTGTTCTTTTAAGGGCGTCGAACCCATATTACTATGAAGTCCCCCTGGAAGAATTGGATAACGTCATTTTGCTTCGCGCCTACGATCATAATTAGTACGCTTTGTCTTCTCTTGGACCCCTTTAGTTGGATGGAGTAAATTTTGGATTCCAATCATGTAACCCATAGGATTAAATGAAGGAGATATCAACACTCTTGACTTTCTTGTTCCTAACCCATAAGGTCTTGCCTTGATTTATGCAATTTTTTTCTTACTGGTATTTTGACTTTCTCCTTATTGGATGGTTTAGATTTCTCTCTCATGTGATTAATCTTGGAGTTGTGAGTTGTTTTTTAATCCATTTTTGAACTAGAACTTTCCTTTCTTGATATTGTTAAATGTTAGCTTACTATTGCTATGTGTAGCCTTAACATGCTCAGTTCTCGCGAACTGATTCTAGTTAGTATTTGTGCAGATGGATTATGCGAGTAGATTAAAGGAAAGAGTTGTAAAGGTTTCATCAGTGCAACTTATGAAGTTCTTGTAAAAGTTTCTATGTGTTGTAAATTGTGTAACATTGCTTGCAAAGAGTTTATATGACCTCTTGCCTGGAATTGTTCGGAAAATTCACGAAGAAGTTGTTTGTCTTTTTTTTTGTAATTTGACTGGTAACATACCTTTGTGAGAAATGGTATTCAATATTTCCATGGATATGAGTATGGTAAAACTTTGATTTTTGAGAATGAATTGTTAAGTTAAAACTTTCTAAGACTCAGTGGCAATATTTTATAAGTAAAGTAAAATGGGTCGGTTAACCCTTAAAGTAGCTAAACAAAAATAATAATTCTATATTCAACAAATAAAGGTAGAGATGATCTACTTGAAATGAAATAAGTCCATGAGTGATCAAAATGAAACCATCCCTTGTAAAGTAAAAAAAATTTATAACTCGATATCTCTAGCTACACTAGCGAACATTATCCTTTTTATGGTGAATTCTTAGAATGATCCTAAGGTGAAACAAATTGTTAGTTGATATAAGATAATAAGATTAGATAGGAGGAATCGGTTTCAAAGCCATATAATCTATCTCTCAAGCCATTTGAAAGGTAAATTGTTTTCTTTTGTAAAAACATCCAGTGAAGCCTAAGAAAAATATTTAATAATTTGTGATAAATCCTCAAGCTTAAAAAAAAGGGGGCGGGGGGGGGGGGGGGGGGGGGGGGGGTGGGGTTAATAACTAATGAGGTCTTAAAGATGTAATCAAATCGACCTTCTTCCTCTAACCTATTATTTTTTTCCAAGGGCTTTGTCTTCCTTCTCTTAAGTCTATTGAATGCGAAACCCATGTTGTCATAAGGGCATGAACAAGTTCTAGTAGCGTAAGTGTGGAATAGATGGCCTTGTGGGATTTAATTTCCCCCTTTCTCTAAATAAACGAATTAAGCAAACAAATGTCATAATAGAGAATTTTTTAAGATGATTACTCAGTGTAAAAAGAATAAACTTAGCTTAGTAAGATGAATTGTATGAGTCATATCTTGAGCCTCCTTGAAAATGTAAGCTAAGAATTACAAGATGTCTTTTTAAAATAAATAACCCTCAAGAATATCTCATTGTGGTTGGCCCTAACTGTAAGTGTGTTCTGTGATTGGACTTCAATGTTGTCTCTGTCAAAAAAAGAGAAAAGTAAATTGTCCTTGATAGGTGTGAACGTTTCCATGTTGCCTTTATGGCCATCCTTGTATCAAGTTGTTCACAGTGTTAGTTGTATCCTTGGTGACGACATGTTGCGTCATGTTATGTGTCAAGCAAGTTAAAAAAAAAATTATCCTGTATTTCACTGTGTTGTTTGTGTGTGAATTTGTGGGTCGTTACAATATCCCTAGCTACACTATTGAACACTATCCCTTTCATGCTTGATGAAATAAAATTACTCATGAACTTAAAGGTGAAACAAATTGTTAGTTGATATAATTATAATTAAGATTTAATAAGTAGGATAAATCGGTTTCGAAACCACGCAATCTATTTCTCAACCATAAGTTAAAGGTAAATATTTTTTTCTTTTGTAAAAATCATCCAGTGATAGCCTAAGTATCTTGCATAATTAATAATTTTCGATAAATCCTGCAAGCTTCAATAAAAACCGGGTTAATAACTAATGAGGTCATACTTAGATGATTTCAACTCAACCTTCTGATCCTCTAACCTTTTTCCAAGGTGCCATGTCTTTCTTCTCTTAAGTATTAATGAATGCAATACCCATGTTGTCATATGGGCATGAACAAGTTCTAGTAGCGTAATTGTGAAATAGATGGCCTTGTGGAATTAGTCTTACCCCTTTCTCCAAATAAACGAATGATATTAAGCAAATAAATGTCAAAATAGAGAAGATTTAAAGATGATTACTCAGTTTAAAAAGAATATTGCATTTCTTAGTTTTTGGTAAGATGAATTGTCCATGAATCAAATCTTGAGCCTCCTTGAAAACGTAAGCTAATAATTGCATAGATGTCTTCTATTAAACTTAACATTAACCTTTCAAGAATATCTCATTGTGGTTGGCCCTAATTGTAAGTGTGTTTTGTGGTTTGACTTCTATGTTGTCATGTCTAAAAGAAAAGTAAATTGTCCTTGAAATGTGTGAACGTTTCCGTGCTGCCTTTATGGCCATCCTTGTATCAAGTTGTTCACAGTGTTTGTTGTATCCTTGGTCCTTGACATGTTGTGTCATTTTATGTGTCAAGCAAGTCAAAAAAAAATTATTATCCTGTGTTGGTCGTGTGTGAATTAATGGGTCGTTACATTCCACACGGGCTTTCACAATATTTTAAAAGATCTAAGCAAGTTAAAATTCCTGGTAGGATAAAAAATGATTCATCTGAGCCCTTGATATATTTATATGAAATTTAGCTCTGTCAAATGATTGAATTTACCTTTCGCCAATCTTTTCCAAAATTCTTTGGGTTTGAAGTGTATCCATGCAATATCGACGTGGAAGCCCCACGTATTCTTTATGTTTTTTGCTACCTTTTAGGGTCCTCCGAATATAATGTGCCGACACTTGGAACCATCTTTGAACATGTCTCCTTCATTTCAACCTTTGGTGAGTAAAGGGCCCCACTATGATATAATGTCAAAGCACCTTATTAACTGGGTGGGACCTTTGTAAAGTTTCGACTCCACATGGAAACCCTACGATTTGTTTCCAATACTTTATCCCCTCCTTTCACTCTTGAATTTGTGACAGTTGGATACTTGGCATCACTCACGAGCCTGCTCTGCTTTCTTTGTGTTTTAGCTAAGTCCCTTATGTTTAGTTGAGAAACTATATTGGACCCTACACACATTTGAGGGTCATCGCACAGTTTTTGGACCTCACCTTTGAAGTTATGCTAATGAGGCATGTGGAGGATTCCATTGGATCTTCCCATGCTTAGATTTTTCAACAATCAGTTAAAATTTCTACGGCTCTGACCACGTGGAGAGCCTACATTCATTTGGGAACGTCACCTTTGGATTTTACCTTCGAAGTTACGTTGATGACGCATGTGGAGGATTTTTTTGGCTCTTCCCATGCTTAGAATTTTCAATGATCGGTTCAAATTTCCTGGGATCTAACCACGTGGGGATCCTATGCTCATTTGGGAACCCGCCTTTGGATTTGCTACCTTTGAAGTTGCTGCTGATGAGGCACGTGGAGGCTATTTTTGTGCTGGATCTTCCCATGCCTAGACTTTTCAACGATTGGTTCTTCCTTGTTTGGGATCATTTTAACCACGTGGAGATCCTGCACTCATTTGGGGACTTGCCTTCTATACTTGATACCTTACAAAGTTGCACCGATGAGGCATGATGGAGGCTTCCGCTTTTATCGCACATTTTGAAGGCTTGCAATGAGATGACAAATGTCACCTTCTGCGGTTCATAGTATTTTCTTTTCTTTGAGTCAACTCGTTCTGGGCTTGATTTTGACTTAAGAAGTTAGCTTTCTTCATTTTTTCAACTGTTCATTTCCCTGAGATCCCCAAAAATGTGAAGTCTGAAACTTTGAGCCTTTCTCAAATTTTTCACTTGAGCTTTGATCTTCTTAAACATTTCCATTGGCCATTCATTTTCCCACCTTCCATTGCCATTGCGGAGCCTACATGTAACCTGATTGTTAGATTTTAAATGTGGGTTTCGCATGAATTAACCGACCTCTACATTTCTCATGGTGTGGAAGGTTGTGTTTGATCAAAATTTTCCTGAGGGAAAAATTAGATAACATCAACAACGAGATTTCTTCGTGTGAATATAAATGCTTATTTGGCTTAGGGTTAGGAGATGTTTTGATGCAAGATGGCTATTTGGTAGCTTTTGAGTCTTGCAAACTCTAGGATTATGAGCTAAACTATCTGACTCATAAATTGGAGCTTGTAGCAGTTGTAAACATGCTTTGGTTTGATGGATGCATTTTTTGTTAGGAAGAACGTTCGTTATTGAGTTTAAATTCTCAGGAAAGGTCATTTTAGCCTACAAAATCTCTTCAAAAAGCACAATCTCAATGCCCATCAACGACGTTGGATGGATTTCCTTCAGGGATATTTGAGTATGATATGGAGATAGACCATGTGAAAGAAAAGAAGAATTTGGTTATGTCAACATCAGTGGATATAGACTTGAAGAGAAGTATCTTACAACAACTTCCACATGATAAAATTCTAATTTTCAATTAGAGTAGAGATTGAGTCTGAGAGACCCCTTGAGGGGAAGTATGAGGGATTCAAGATTAGATTTATGTACCTAGGGATGGATATTTGAGACATATCATTGTAATTTAGAGGCACATCGTGTACCCTATTCAACCCATCTATGGGTGAAGAAGATACATGCCATTCCTTTAGATAGTTGTAACATTGGAGAGGAATTCAGAGAGAAATAACTACATTTATGCCTCATTTCATGGAGTTTACAGTGGGTGAAGGCAAAGCATCAACATCCCGCTAGCCTTCTTTACCTGCATGCTATACTAGAGTGGAAATAGGACATAATTTCCGTGGACTTCATAGTGGGGCTACCTACGATGAGATACCACCATGATGCCATCATGGTCACAATGGATGGATTGAAGAAAGTGAATCATTTTTCACTGGTGAGGACCACATATATAGTGAGTGATGTGGTATGAATGTACTTGGATGAAGATTATTCTGTTACATTGATCCAATGTACACCTCTCAATTGTTAGACTAATATGTAGTAATCGCTTGGTAGCAATAATTAATTTTAGTACAACCTATCACTCTGAGACAGATGGTCAGAAAGAGTGGGTGAATAAATTTTAGAGGACATGCTTCAGATGTATGTCATGGATCATCAGCCAAGATATGAGGAGTATTTGTACTTGGTTGAGTTTTCTATATAACAATGAGCTTCACTAGAGTTCCAGTGATATGGCATTATGCACTAACAGGTGTTATATGGAACGGAGTGTAGGACTCAAATTGATTTGGGACATGTAAGACCATAGAGTTTCTCTTGGGCTAGCTTTATTATAGGATATGGGGTAGCAGGTTGTCTTGATTAGTCATAGGATGTAGGAGGAACAAGATAGGCAGAAGAAGTATGCAAATCATAGGAAAGTTGACCATAATTTTTAGATGGGCAAAAAGGTGTTTCTTCACGTCAGGCCTAATAAGAGTCCTATCCTTTATGGAAAATGCTCTAATCTACCTTCTACATTTGTGGGCCCCTTTGATATCTTGGAGCGGATTGATACCTGGGCCTACCATCTAGCTTCTCCACCCAGCTTGACTCACATCCATGATGTGTTCTATGTTTTTGTTCTTAGGAGATACATTCCATATCTTTCTCATGTATTGGATTGGAACACATTGTAGGTGGAGGAGCAAGGGTAGGTGATGGTGGAGCCTAAGACCATAGGCCTTCAAGAATGAGAGATTGATCAAGTACGCGTCCAGTAGGATCAATATGATGAGACAACAACTACATGGGAGGATGCCACACCTTTGAGAGCACATTTTCCAAACTTGAATTCCAGTCACTTCTAGGAGGAAGTTGAGTCTAAGGGGATGGGGATGTAGTGCCCACTCCTCTTTGAGATTGATCTTACTATGATTTTTTCTTACTTTGGATTCGAGGCATGGAATTTTTTTATCATATTTGATCAGTAGACATTGATAGATAGAAATTATTATATTTTTATTAGCCTAATTAATAGAAAATATGGATGTTTAGACTTTTCACATGTTGTGATTTGGATGATCGATTATATGCAAGGATTGATACTTCAGTGTTGATAATGATTTAGAGTTACTAGTTTATATATATACTGACACATTGGGTTTTGACGTATAGATTGTTGTTAAATGATCCAACTAGTCTTGTGATCAAATTTTTATTGAGGAAATGATAGAATTTAAATATTTTAGGATTATAAAAAATTGATGAAATTTATTATTTTGAGTGATGATTTAGTTGTGTTGTTAGATGATGTGAGTTGATACGTGTATATGAATTTTATTTTCTTGATGTTATTGATATGGACATGAGGAAAAAGAGGTATTGCTTTGATTTTTGTAGGAAATTATAACACAACCAAAAAAAGGGATATGAGACCAACAATAGAAGAATTTTGATTATTGGCAACTTGTGTTTTTGTATGGTATTAAATTTGCTAGGAGGTCCACATTTGGGGGTGGCCTCAAATGTGACCATGGATAAATGTGTTGTTTACCCTTTTCATTTTAATTAATTTTTTAGTATGTTGTTTATTATTGTAATGTGTTTGACTTTATTATTGTTTGTTAATGTCCTCTTATTTAAGTTTATTAATCATGTTAATAAAAGTAATGTTGGATGTTATTAAGGGGTATTTAATTTTGGTAGATTGTCTTTGATTTTATTGGTTTTGGTGATGTGTATTCAACCTTGCATGTAAAACTCGGATTTTTTCTTAAGGGCCACTTTTGAAGGCTTGTGGGACACGTTAAGCTTGTCCCACACCTCTTAAAATCACCTATCAACTTTACCTATGCAGTAAGGGGTCAAAAATAGGTCTCATTATGTGATTTAGAAGGTAAAAAGGTGAAATTATTACACCTTCTTATATGAGCTTTTAATTTTGTCCTTTGGAGTATTGTTATGGTTTATATGTGGAAAGAGAACTTGAGACATTCTCACCCATAAATTTATGAGCTTTGGGCTTGTTATTTAACCATGTCATGTGGAGTGGAGGAGAAGTGATGTGGCATCCTACATGGAGCCACATCACCACTCTCTCCTCACTTTGTATTTATATGTTGTTTTGAATTTTTGGGGATTACATGTTTTATTTTGAATCTTGCAATTTGGAGGAGCTTGTTGTGGAGTGCTTGTTCAAATCTTGTAAGATTGGTTTTTCCTTGTGTTGGACTTGGAAAATCTTGGAGCTTGTGCTTGTGGTTTGGATATTTCTTGCAATGGAAAGGTAGGTACTTCACCCATGAATTTTTATGTTTATTTTTTCTACAAATAGTTGTAAATGAATTAATGTTGTTTATTTTTGTTTTGGGGATAAAATGACCTTAAGGTTGTGTAGGAGAAAGACAATGGGGATTTATTTTGGGAGGGATAAAAACTTATATTATGGATTTGAAGGGAGTTTTTCAGTTAGGTGTCCAACCTTGTGATAATAATAAATATTTCTTATTTATCTTGATATGTTTATTGAGTGAGGGAGAAGAATTGAGGGAGACATAAGAGGAAAAAGGAAGGGACAAGATTTTGGTTGTTGCTCTGTGAAAAAAATTTTGGAGGCTTTTAAGGTGGACACCTACACCCATTTGGAGGCATAAGTGATTCCCCATGTTTTTTCTCTCCCTTGGATTGAGTTTGAGCCTTTATGCTTGGGAAAATTATATGGTTGTTGTTATTATTGTTTTGTTCTTTTTGTGTTGAGATTTTGTGTGAATGGTTGTTGTTTAAGCCTTGTAAATGTTGCCATGGTTGCTTTATACCCCTTATTACTTCATTATTGGGGCTCGAGGACAAATGCGGAGGATGGTTGCTCCTTATCATTGGATTATAGGTTTGGTGGAGAGGATTGTCTACTCCTGTTTCTGTTCTTTTTGTGTTTGGATATTGATGAAGTGGAGTAGCTCAAGTTAGACTTTTGAAATGTTTTTTGTTGAAGAATTTTAAAGAAAGAGATAATTATTTTTGTAATATTTGGCCATGTTGTTTCCACTTAAGTGGAAGGCTTGTATACTCTTGTATTTTAAAAGGAGTTTCTTGTAAAATTTATTATCATGTTATGTATTGGAAGTGTTTGAATAAATAAATTTTGAAATTTGTAATTTATTGAAAATGTATTTCTCTCAAATCTAGAAATAAAATCATAGTTGTTTCTACTTTCCTTTGGTGAAATTGTTTTGTTTGTATTGAAAGAATGTATGAAAGCTATACTTGATTTTTCTTTTTAAAATGGATATTATTATTTTCGTGAACTGAAAATAGACACATTATTATTGTGATAGTAAGAGTTAGTATATTAAAAAGTTGGAAATATATTGGCATGACAATACCCTTGTATGTAAAAATATCAAGATATTGAAATACAATATGTTTAAACTAAAGTAGGAAACAATGAAAGTTACTTCAATGTAATTGGATGTGTGTATGCATTTGATTGATTATCTTAAAGTTGGTTTAAAATGAAGAAATGACATCAACCTATCAACTATTGATTGTAGGCACCATAAGAAAATTTAATATTACCATAGAAACCATCCCAAGTACAAAAGATGTTGGAAAATACACGACAATGAGGTTCTATTTTTGGGAAACAAAATCACTCCCTTATGTAGAGTGGTGGTTTCAGAACCTCCCCCTGTGTAGAGTAGTGGTTACATAATCACCACTCAAGACAAGGTGGCTAGTGCACGACCACCGACTAGATCAGAGTGGTGGTTTTGTCACTTTTGAATGAAAAATTAAATTTATGATTATGCAAAACCTGATATGAATTCAATTAAATTCATAGCTTTAATAAAATGGAACCACCAGTAACTTGTAAATTCAAAAAACCATTCATCTGAGCATATAAATTCATTTATGGGAACCAAAATGTGTATAATCTCACAGATCTAATGAAATAGGGTTTTTCCTAAATAATGAACCCACAGAATGTAAATAACCCAATAGAAAACCTAGATTCTTGGTGGAATCTCTACATTAAACTAATAAGAAACCTTTTAATAACAAACCCATAAATAAACTAAACTAGATAAAGAAAGGAGTGGAGGAAGTTCTCTCCTTTGGAAAACTACATTCCAAGAAATTTCTCCATGGTTTGACTTCTTGCTTCCATTGCTTCTACTCCTCCAACCTACAAATTAAAATGGAAAAAATGAATGATTTAGGGTAAAATAATTAATAAGAATACCCCATAAGGATGGTTAGGGTTCATTTGAAAATACCTATATCTAACGGTGCATATGCATTTAATCTAAGGGTTGAGGATCAATGCTACACATTTCAAGTTGTAGCACCTTATGGGGTTGGGTAATTTTTAACTAAGGTATGGGTATCTAATGATTGGGGTGACTTAATGCTTAGAGTAAGTTGAGACTCTAGCCTTAGGTTATTAAGTAAATAAATGACATTGGTCTAATAATGATAACTTGAATAATATTGTGAAAGGGGCAACTTATCTAATTAATTGTAAGGGTTAATTACTTGGAATTTAAAATGTTTAGTTAGATAACCTCATGAGGGGAATTGTTTTTAATTGTTGTGAGAAGTAAGTATTAAACTAACTAAGGAAACATTGACCTAGTTAATATTTTAAATAAGGTGAGTTAACGAAAACCCTAGAAAGGGATTTATCCCAAAGTGCCCTTGGTGTAAATTAATAATATTAATTATTAATTTAATATTCAAAAACTTTTCAAATGTGAGAAATTTATTAAACAAGAGTTAATTAAACCAAGTTGATAGTATCTTGTTGAAAACCTGTTAAACAAAAAAATATCCCATAATTTCCTTAATTAATTTTTGAGTTTGTATTGGGTTTTGTGCATTGAAAATGTGGGTTTTACACCAATACTATCTAAAACACCTAATTCGATCTAAGAAAAGAAGTTAATAATGCATTTTCTAATAATTCGTTTCATCCTATAAAATTCCTCACATTTAATAATGCAACTAGAATAGTATTTCCATCTACATTGTGGCATATTCATTTCACATTCTTTTACTTTGTCTTCTTCTAGACAATAACACGAAATGTATTCATCATGAAATTAAATGTTATATTTAAAACATCCCAGTATTGTAGTGTCTTTTTTTTTGTGGTGGTGAGAGGGGGGGTGTTAGGTGATGTTAAAGGTTTTCATAGGGAATCTCTAATTTATTTACTATTTATATATGTTTAATTCATACATGTTAATACAAAGGGCTAGTACACCCACCATAAAATATTTTTTAACCTAGGTACTTCTTACATTAACTACTAATAGATCTATCGGCATAGTTATGAACATCTCGACATATTCATTTCAACTTAAGTTCCTCCCTTTACAACATAAAACAACATAAACTCTAGGTTAGCCAAATAAATTCTAGGATTGATTCTAACGTAATAGAAACCAAAATATAATAGATGAATCATTACTTAAAATTTAGTTTAGTTTGGCATATGGTTTTGAAATTATGCTATATAGAATACCAATTTCGCAGTGCAACCAAATTTTCTCTTAAAACAATATTTTACCATGCTCATCTCTCATGACATCATAATATTTATAGGGAATTCGAAAACATATCTACTTGACGTATTTAATAATTTAAATATGTGGTTGATGATAAACTTGATCATGGTCATTATACAACATTAACAATTAGATAAATTGTAACTCTAAGAAGAGAATTATAGTAGCTTAAAAACATCATTGAGAAAAATTCCATAAGAATGGCATGAAGCCAAAGAATGAGATTATAATTTCTCAGAAGTTCCACCATAAGAGAAGGGTTGTCCTAATATTGAGGTTTCACCATACAAGAAGGGTTGTTAGAATCTTTTAATACTACACAATAAGAAGGCCCACTACATGCAATGTACATTATATATCAAAATAAAAAAATAAAAATAGAAAATACTATTGTAGAGGGAATTCACACTTTCCATTTTTTCTTCGTAGACTCATTAAGGGGAGAAAAATCACTTTAGACAAACCTTTTCATTTGAATGACTTGAAGGGTGTGTCTTCCTTTCAATAAATTTAGTAATATTATCCTAAAAAAAGGAATGAACACAAGTATAAATGGAGCATAGCATACGCAAGGCCATTGTAATAAGGCTTGCAATTTGATGTTTTGTGGACCCTTTTTTCATATTATAACTCGATTTTAAAATTTAAAAATATATTAAACAGTAAATTTAGACCAAAAGAATTTTATTTCAATTGTAAATATCATAATTTATATTATTTGCAAACAATATATATTTATTAGTAACTTCATATGTATGATATATACTATAGTAAAATTAGAATGTAACTTGTAATGACCCATGCCATTGACAATTAGATAGATTGTAACTCTAAGAAGAGAATTATAGTAGCTTTAAAACATCATTCAGAAGAACCCCATAAGCATGGTATGAAGTCAAATCATCATTATAATTTCTAATAAATTCCATCATATGCGAAGGGTTGTCAAAACATTCAAGTTTCACCATACACAAAGGGTTGTTAGAATATTGTAAAACTGCACAATAAGAAGGCCCGCTACATGTAATGTACATTATATATCAAAACATACAAATAAAATTATAAAATATTATTCTAAAGGCAATTGGCACTTTCTATTTTATCTTCGTAGACTAATTAATGGGAGAAAAATCACTTTAGACAAACATTCTTCATTGAAATGACTTGAGGGGCGTGTCTTCCTTTCCATAAATTCAATAATATTATCCGAAAAAATGGGATGACCACAAGTTTAAATAGAGCACAACATAGGGGAGGCTATTACAATTAGGCTTGCAATTTAATGGTTTGTGGACCTTTTTCATATATATTTGTTAGTTTCTTCGAACATATAATACATAATATAATAAAATATAATGTATTTAAAATTAGAATGTTTTTATCCATTTTAAAATATAAATAAAAAATTTGTAGAGTGATTTTTGTTTGAAAAATTTATTAGTAATTATTAATTTATCTTAAAATATAATATTATGGAATATGTTGTATTTTTTCATTTTCCTTTTAAATACCGTAAAATATTATTTATTATTTATTTCATTTGGACTATATTCTTCATTTCAAATTTTTTATTTATTATTTATTTGATTTAGATTATATTCTTCATTTCAATTTTGTAGCAACTAGAAATGAAAATGTTTCAAACAAAGATTAAAGGATTTTGATGCAGATAAAAATCTAGTTACAAACTAATTTTTTTCTTACATTATTTTTGTTCAATCATTTCTTAATATTCTTATTCATTTTCCAATAAAGGATATTTGAGTTTTTAGCATATCTGTTGAGTTAACGTAGCCGATGATCATTGTTAAATTTTTTTTAAAATGAATTGAATGAATGAACAAATCTCGTTTTTTAACTGATTGACAATTATAGACTTGAAATTAGCATTTGTATTTATGGAAAATTGCAGAGAATAGTTGATTAGGAAAATGAAGTAACCTGTAAAGATCTGTTCATATTCTGACGTTATCTGACGGCCCGCCGTCATGCACAGAGGTCTATTTCGCCATTCTACAGTCTACACTTCAATACTACAGTCTACACTTCAATACTTTTTGTGGAAGCATACGCTGTCAGATTTTGTATTTTGTGCAGCTTAAAGAAGAGAATAGCTACTTCATTTTTCTCAGTGGAAGAAATTATGATTCTATTTTGTCTAATTAAGAACTGCAACTCCGATGATTACGCCGAAGGCCTTTCTTAAACCGGATCGAACCCTGCTGCCGCTGAAACACGCCATTAAAATGGACAATCCGGATTTCATTGGTCTTTGAAGCACGTTCATATCTATGCCGTCCCTCTTGAAGTCGCTGTCGAAATGGTTTCCACTAACCAGAAACTTAGGCAGACGAGGATACATCTTTCCAAACCCGCCATTCGAAAACCGCTCGGCTCGACAGAATAGCACCTACTTATTTTTGCCGAAACTTGAAACTACGATTTCGCTTCTCTTGACGCTTTTTTGTGGACACGTTTTCTATCGTGGATTAACTCTTGTTCTCGTTTTCTATCGTGAATTAACTCTTGATCTCGTAATAGAGTTTAGCTTGTGATTTAAGGACTTAGTTTGAATTCGAATTTGATTAGTATTTTCAGTTGACTACCAACCAATAAGTATTTTAATTTGATTACTTAACCATCTTTCTTGTTATGTCACTTATCAATCTTCTTATTTGTTATAATTTTATTTTTCTTTATTTTTAAAAGTTTCTTATATTTTAGAAAAGAGTGTCTAATTCTCTGGGTGATGGTGTCGATGTAAGTGAGAACATTTAGGTTGGCCAGCTTCATCCTTTGTATTATAGGGACTTTATATTTTCTTTGTTTTTGTTCCTACTAAATATCATTGTTTGCCATCATTTTCTTACCCATTTTTATCTGTATGCTCCATGTTGAAGTTGTTGTCGAAATATGTTCCAGTTCCATTAACTAGAAATTTAGGTAGACGAAAATATGTCTTTCGAAACCCACTAATTGAAAACTGCTCAAAGAATACCGCTCGGTTCGACAAAACAACGCCTAATTATTTATCCCTACCGTAGACAACGAATATAAAAGCATATTTATCATTTGTCTTATGAATTGAGGACAGAGAGACACTAGGCTTGATTCCACGTGAGTGCGAATTTTATTTTTTTCCCTTTGTTTGCCCTTAATGTCTTAACTCTTGTTCTCGTTTTCTATCATATCTAGCTATTGTTCTTGTAAAGGGCGTAATGGTGTGGCCTGATGATGGGGCATGAGTGCTCACTAGCCACCTGCTCAAGTTCTAATCCCCTAGGCCCAGGGGACCGGGTACCCCTTTCAATTGAAAAAAAAATTGTTCTTATAATAGCAAGCTAATCTGATTACATAATGCTTGTTTATGTATCTCTTGTTTTGCTGTGAATAATCGAGCTTAAAACTTAAATGGTGGTCTACAAAAAATTGCATTAAAAACAACAAGTGTTCTTGTAATAGTATTTTAATATGATTATGTAATGCTTGTTTGCACATCTCTTGTTTTGCTGCAAGTGATTGAGCTTAAAACTGAAAAAATCGTCTACAAGAAGCAATCATTGTAGTTGGCTTTCGAACCTGGAACCTATTGGATTATCCTATTTTAATTTTGACCCCTTTATGCCGAAATCACAGCCACATGAATTATGTGAGAAGATCGAGATGATATGGTGTAACAAATATAGGAGATATTATCTAATTAGAAACAATGTAAACTATGGAAAAGGTGTGGGACATACAGGTATATAATTACCACCTTTTTTTTCCAACTTTCCACTCATGTCTTCATCTTATCTAATAAATTAAATGTCATCCAATCGAAAACCTTTACATTGTAAAATACAAAATAACAAAGTCTTGGTGTTTTAAATGATCAAACTGAAGAGGGGGATGGGAATGGCATGTCGTTTCCTTCCATCATACTATTATACATGTTCCAATATGAATTTTCCTTTTTGCTATATTTAATTTCTTGAAAACATGGGTTGCCTTTCATTTCCATAAAAATTTCATCTTACATATTTATTGTGAAAGTTCTCACTTTAAATAAGGCATCATATCCACTGCCCACAGACATTAGCAGAGGCCGTGGAGAAGGCCTATATTGCAGAGGAGACTCGGGGGAACACACAACAGGCTAGAGACAGAGTTCGGAGCCGTATCCAGTAGATGCAGGATCGAAGGGGTCAGATCCTCCTCCACAGGGTGGACAAAGTTCAGGGCAAGCTTCATTCAGGCCACCACAGCAGCAGCAGCAGTAGACCTGCCCACCTTACCGACCTCCTTAGAGATTTGATGCGCAAAGAGGACATAGTATGGGGACTCCTCCTAGGGGTCCCATCAGGACACCAGGGTGCGCCGAGAGCTCATTCAGCAGAAGCTCTTCAGCAGAGACCTTAGCAGTCCAAAGCCGGATCGTCAAGATCTGTAGCTCAGACATCTACAGTATCAGCTGGAGTTGCTTCCCACTGGAGAGGACCAGGCAGCTAATATGGTTGTGGTGTTGTGGGACATCATTGGAGAGATTGCCTAGAGAACCCTAACAAGGGTAAGATGCAGAGCTCAGAGCCTACTGTTGGAGATATGGTACGGAGTCATCGGATCTACGCAGCGGTCGAGAACCGCCAGGTTGAGCACTAGAGTACTGTGATTGAGACGACAGGTAGTGTTGGTGGTATTTCCACCTTTATATTATTTGATTCTTGTTCTTCTAATTCTTTTATTGCACCATCCTTAGTAGAGCATTGTAGGCTGGTGGCAGTTAGGCAAGGCCATAGTTGGGACATTGAGATGGCTTCTGGAGCCAAAATTTATGTAGACTCCTTAGTTAAGGAGTGTGTAGTGGATTTGGGACCCTTCAACACTACTTCTGACCTTCGGATCCTTCCATTAGGATCTTATGGCATCATTTTAGGCATGAATTGGTTGTCCGCTCACAGAGATAGAGTGGATTGTTACCACAAGACTATTGTTTGCATAGATGATCTTGGAGTAGAGTCAATGTTATTAGGAGTTAGGAGGGCCGTATCCATTCGCACCATCTCCGCTATGCAGCTTAAGCGGTGTGCGCGACGGGGTTGCCAGTTGTTTGCTATTATGGTCAGTGACAGGTCAGAGGATGAGTCGAGAGGACCTTCCCTCGATGACCATCCCATCTTATCAGAGTTTGTTGATATGTTTCCAGGGGAACTACTGGGGTTACCTCCCCCATGTGAGATCTACTTCCATATAGATCTAGTTTTGGGCACAGAGCCTATCTCACGAGCACCCTATCGGATGACTACTCCTGAGTTATGTGAGCTCAAGTTGCAGCTTGAGGACCTTCTGGAGAAAGGCCTAATCCATCCTAGTGTATCCCCTTGGGGTGCACCAGTGATCTTTGTAAAGAAGAAGGATGGATCTCTTCGGTTGTGTATTGACTACCGTCAGCTGAATAAAGTAACGATCAAGAATCGTTACCCCCTTCCATGGATTGATGATTTATTTGATCAGATGAAGGGGGATACAATTTTCTCTAAGATAGACCTTAAGTCAGGGTACCATCAGCTCAGGATTGTGGAGACGGATATTCACAAGACAACATTCCGTACGAGATATGGCCACTACGAGTTCACAGTGGTACCTTTCGGTTTGACAAATGCCCCCGTAGTGTTTATGAGTTTGATGAATGGGGTATTCAGGACCTTCCTTGATCGCTTCGTGCTCATCTTCCTTGATGACATTTTGATTTACTCACACACACATGAGGAGCATGAGGAGCACCTTTGCCAGGTTCTTCAGTGCCTCCGTGAATAGCACCTTTACGGGAACTTGGAGAAGTGTGCGTTCTTTCAGCCTGAGGTGCAGTATTTGGGCCACATCATTTCTGGGGAAGGTATCGCAGTCGATCCTTCCAAGATTCGAGCCATCATGGATTGGCCAGCACCCACTAGTGTGACCGAGGTGCGTAGTTTCATGGGACTAGCAGGGTACTACAGGAGGTTTGTTCAGGACTTTTCTCGGATTGCGCACCCTATCACTTCTCTTCAGCGGAAAGGGAAGAAGTTTTTATGGTCAGATAGATGTGAGAAGGCCTTCAGTACACTGAAGGAATGCCTCACGAGAGCACCTATTCTTGCAGTGCCAGATCCTCAGGGTGAGTTCTATGTTTGCACAGATGCTTCCTTGGCAAGACTTGGAGGTGTGTTAATGCAGGAGGGTAGAGTAGTTGCCTTTGAGTCTCGCAAACTCAAAGATTATGAGCTCAATTATCCAACCCATGACCTTGAGCCTTGCAGTAGTGGTACATGCCTTAGTGCGGTGGAGACATTTTCTTCTTGGCCTAGAGATTTACACTCAGGACTAATCACTTGAGTCTTCGCCACCTCTTCACGCAGCCCAATCTCAACGCTCGTCAGTGGCGTTGGATGGAGTTACTCTGTGAGTATGACATGGAGATAGAGCATGTGAAAGGGAAGGAGAATGTGGTTGCAGATGCCTTGAGTAGGCAGAGACATGTGGCTATGGCCACCTCAGTGGGCATGGATTTGCGGAGTAGGATCTTGCAACATAGCTTCCTCATGATAGTTTCTACCTTGAAGCCAGAGCAGAGATTGAGTCTCAGAGACCCCTTGAAGGGAGATTTGATGGATTTTCATTAGAGGCAGATGGCCTTCTCAGACACAGAGGTCAGATATATGTTCCTATAGATGGAGGCTTGAGACATGACATTTTGGAAGAGGCTCATCGTGCACCTTATTCAGCCCATCCCAGGGTGAAGAAGATGCACGCCACCCTGAGATAGTTGTATTTTTGGAGAGGACTTCGGATGAGACGTGGCTTTGTTTGTGTCACGCTGTTTAGAGTGCCAGAGGGTGAAGGCCGAACATTAGCATCCAGCTGGCCTCCTCTATCCTCACGCCATACCGGAGTGGAAGTGGGACACCATTTCCATGGACTTCATCGTTGGGTTACCTACGTCGAGATACCATCACCGACGCCATCATGGTCACGGTGGATAAATTGACGAAGGTAGCTCATTTTTCTCCGGTGAAGACCACCTATACAGCGAGTGCTGTGGCATGAGTATACCTTGATGATATTGTCAGATTACATGGGATTCCGCGGAAGATCATTTGCGACCACGACCCTTTGTACACCTCCCATTTCTGGACCACCATGCAGTATGCCCTCGGGACGAGGATTAATTTCAGCACAGCTTATCACCCTGAGACAGATGGACAGACAGAGAGGGTGAATCAGATTTTGGAGGATATGCTCAGGATGTACGTGATGGATCATCAGTCGAGATGGGAGGAGTATCTGTATTTGGTGGAGTTTGCATACAATAATAGTTTCCAGAGTTCTATAGGCATGGCCCCTTTTCAGGCTTTATATGGTAGAGAGTGCAGGACACCTCTTAGTTGGGACAGGATTGAGGACAAGGGTTTCCCTTGGGCCAGCATTATTACAGGATATGGAGCAGCAGGTTACCTTGATCAGGAAGAGATTGCAGGAGGCGCAGGACAGACATAAAAAGTATGCAGACCAATATAGGACAGATCATAGTTTTGAGGTAGGCACAAAGGTGTTTCTTCGTGTCAGACCGCATAAGAGCCCTATCCGTTATGAAAAAGGTTCTAAGCTTTCTCCTAGGTTTGTGGGTCCCTTTGAGATCTTGGAGCGCCTCGGTCCCTTGGCCTATCATCTAGCATTGTCACCTAGCTTATCTCGCGTCCATGATGTGTTTCACGTTTCTGTGCTTAGGAGATATATTTTTGACCCTTCTCATGTGCTACATTAGACCGCATTGTAGGTGTAGGATCAGGGGCAGGTGATGGTGGAGCCCGTATGAATTATAGAGTGCACGACCTTGGGCCTTCGCGGTAGAGAGATTGATCAAGTTCGGGTCCAATGGGACAGGTATGATGAGACTGCAGCTACTTGGGAGGATGCTACTTTGCTACGAGGACAGTTTCCACACCTTTTCCAGTGACTTCCAGGAGGAATTCGAGTCTAAGGGGAGGGGGATGTAGTGCCCACTTCCCTTTGACCTCATTTTGTTTTGTTGTTTTCGAGACTAATTACTTCACTTATGGATTTATTATGGCTTCTTGATTTAGCATGCTAGTAGATATCATAGACATTGGACTATTATTGATTTGATCTTTATATGATGCATATGGTTTACTGGTGGACATTTGATGATGATATTTGTATATTTTTGACATGGTTATTTATCTCTAATTATGACATGTGATATGTTTAATCATATTGAGTAGAACTTGATAATTGGACTAATGTGATGATCGTTTGGACATAAATGAAATGTGGAATAGAAATGTGCTAGAGAGTGTAAGTGATATCGTACTTGCATAGATGATAGTAAATCATGTGTCGTTTATTTTAGATTATATTGTGTATTTGGCATGAACGTTTTAATGCGGCCAACAGGCCGAAGGAGGTATTCTCTATTCTGCAGGTATATTATATTCACAACAATATTGGGGAGTGGAGACCAACCACATCGGAATTCGAGAAGAATCCAACTAAGGTCACCATGGCAACAAGTAATTGTGTGTGTGTTAGAATTATCTGGTTAAGGGAAAATTGTGACCTAGGGGTCATGTGTTGTTTTGTTTTAATTTTCCCTTTTTATTATGTTAGTATGTGTTGCTCTTAGTAGGTGAAATTTAACTTGTGTTATTATTCATATTCTTTGGATTGGAGTTTACCCCTTTGTTAGCCATGGGTTGTAGTGGCTTAATTAAGTTAATTTGAAATTTGTCCTAAACTAATTAAAAGATGTGACCAAAAGAGAGTTCATTTATTAGGCTTGATTTACTTTGGATTTTGTGTGGAATGATGTGTGTTTGAGTTTTGAGTGTAGCACACTCTACCCCACATGGGAAACTCGAATTTGGCCTTAGAGGCCAAAATTCAAAGCTTGTGGGACAAGTCAAACTTGTCCCACACCTCTTAAAACCCCATGCCAACCCTACCTATGGGTTGGAAGGCCAAATTTAGGGTCTTTTAGGTGTTTTGGGGGGATAAAAGGGTAAAATATTAATTGCACTTTCTTTCAAAATTTAATTTTGTCCTTTGGGGGAGTGGGCTTAGTTGGAGTGTGTAAGGTGCTTGCCTTTCTTTCAACCACTTATTAATGGTGCATTGGAATATGAAGTTGACCAAATGATGTGGAGTGGAGGGGAAAGGAGGTGGCATCCTACTTGGAGCCACATCATCCCTCCCTCTCTTTTCTCTATTTATTTGATCCTCTTGTTTGTTTTGGGGGTTGGAAGTTTCATTTTTAGTCTTTTGTATTTTGGAGAGGAGAGGATTTTGAAGGAGTTTGTGGATTTTTGGAGCTTGTTGATACTTGTGGGAATTTTGTTGGAGCTTGTGGAGGATTGCTTGGTCCTTGGAGGGATTGAGACTTCATACTTGGAACAAGCTCTACCATGGAAAGGTAGGAGCTTCACCTTTGTTTGCATTATGTTTCCTTTTTGTTATGTGAATGTATATTTATGTTGTGTTGAATGTTGTTGTTTGAAATGTTTGTTGGGAATGGGTAGAATGCCTAAGTTGGGAGTGGGAGGAGACTATGGGGAGTTTATTTGAGGGAGGCATAAGAGATCATTTTCTTGAGGAGGGAGTTTGGGTTGGGTGCCCACCTAGTAAGAGAAATGCTTGCATTTTCTTCTTGTTTTTACTTGAGGGAGCCATAAGAGTTGAGGGAGGCATAAGAGTGGATGGAGGGATAAGGGGTACTTGAGGGAGGCATAAGAGTTGTTAGGGGTATTGTGTTTTGCATTGGAGGCTTTTAGGTGGCACCCATTCCCATTGGGAGGCATAAGTGGCCTCCCCATAGGTCTTACTCTTATGGCTTTCTTGATAAGCCTTGTGACTTGTTGTTGTGATTGTTTTCCCTCTTGTTGTATTGTTGATTTTGTTTTGAAGGATTATGGAATGAATGTGAAATTTTATGTTGAGTTATGTGGAAGCTAGTAGTTGCCATGAGTTGGATTTTCTCCCATTGTAATGTGGTTGGGGCTCGGGGGCCAATGGAGAGGATGGCTTCTCTTCTCCATTGGGTATCTTGGTTGGGAGGAGAGCGTTGCCTCTCCCCTTATTTTGTTGTGAATCAAGAAAACTATTGGAGGAGCTACCTTGTTGATGTTTGAAGCATTGGAGCCTTGTTGATGACAATGTGAAACCACCTTGTATTTTTACCCACCTTGAGTGGAGGAAAAATGTAATATTGCTTTGTATTTTAGCTTCCATCATTGTAAATTTTGTTCCCACATTAAGTGGAAAATGTTGTAACAAGATTTTGAAGGAAAGTTGTATTGATGTTCATTAGTAAGGTTGTAAGGTGGATGGAATTGAAAGTTGAAGGAAAGACAATTTATTTATTCTCCTTTGCTTGGCTTAGAACCTCATTGAGTATGTTGATCTTGTTGAAATGTTGGTAGTTCTTGCTTTAAAACTTAATGGAAATATTTTTGAAACCCTCTTGAGGGATGTTGGGGAAATATATATATATATATATATATATATATATATATACATTAAATTCCATTTTGTTGCTTAAAAGAGATGTATTGAAAAAGTGGAATGTTAGTGTATTTTCTCTTCTTGCATTGTTGATGGAAAGACTTAAGTTTTTAGATAGCTTTCAATATGCCAATGAAGTAATTTTAGTTCTAGCTTTATTATGTTCTTCCCCCTTTAAGAAATTATTGAAAATCCATTTACAAATTATTAAAGGAAATGAAATCAACCTATTTGAAATCCCATGCAATGTTTATTGAATTGTGTAGAAGGAAATTTTAATGCAAAGACTTTAAACTTATTAAGTTTATTACCCAATCCTCCTTAATACATAATAAGGAAACTAATATTTTCAATATAATTCATATCTAAGTAATATTACAACTAATGTATTTACTATTTTTAAGTTCTAATTATAACAATATACCATTAATATTTATTTGTATTAACAAAGTATATTATTAAAACTACAGCCAAGAAATAATATTAAGTTATACATGCAATTAAACCTATGTATGTATAAGCAACTAATGCACTTCCCATTTCAAATAATTGCAAAACAAATCGTGATTCATGAATATTCTGATTTGGAACAGATCCACCTTTATGAGATTTTCTTCCACGAGTTAAATCATTCTGTTTTTTTTTTTTAGTTGATTATAGGACCAAAAAAAAAAAGGATTAGGACCGAGTCTTGGAAGGTCTAATGCACACTCCCATGATCAAATGATCTGTCAATGTAGCAATGAACATATGCATGCAATCTATTCGGTGTTATGCCAGCGACATCCTCATCTACCAAGGTAGTATTCTCATGGAGATGTTTCATAGTATTTTTTTTCTCATCTGCGGCAGCATAGCTGTCTTGCAGCAGACAACATCTATGAAACAATAGTTAACATGCCCTCTTGATTACAAGCTTTTGACTTTATCCTATGATGTAACATATCTCTGGTCATGGATTATCCTTTGCAGATATTCGGAGGTAAAGACTAATTCAGAAAACTCGTATTTAGGAAGATTGAAAAAAAACTCAAGCATTTGTTAAGCTAAGCCTAAAACGAATCTACAGCTACTTTTTTTTTTTATGGTGTGCACGCCAAAAGAACCTAGCTCTACAATCTGTCCCGATGTAAATAGATCCACCGCTGTGAGACTCTCTTCCACGAGCTACCTCGCAAGACAGGCAAGGTCTCAATGAAGATCTTTGTAATAAATTTCACCAGGTCTTCTGGTAACGCCCTCACTGTCCCTTGATCGATTTTGATAAAATAACCTGAAGGCGAATCCCGAATTTGAAGATGCATTCGATACTGAACAGGGTTGGATAACCTGCTTGTTGGGAGCGCTCAATAAGGGCTTTGTTTTCACTGTGAACCACCTGCTGCCTGGCCGACTACTGTGGCAGGTCGTGGCTGTGGACCCCCACCATGGATGCACCTTGCAGCACCCAACGAAAGTGAAGGTAGCACGCCTGCTATACTAGCCCGTAGCTTCATCTCTAACCACTATTTTCAATCTCGCGCAGCCAGGCCGAGTAAAAACCAGCAGGCAGACCAGACATGGGGGGGGGGCATAAGATTTGCAAATCTAAATGGAATCAATGATGGTATGCGGCCAGTTGGGTAGCCCGCACGTCAAAAGGGATGGAGCTTTAATTTTTGATAGGTGTTTGTTGAGCCACCCACCTCCAACATAAATTTTTTCAAACATATCTTTTGGAATTTGAATCCACCCGTCCTTTTTGTATTTTCTGATATTGGCTCTATTTATCATTGTTTGAATATTGTGGTTAATCAATGCATTAAAAATGAACAAGACTTACATGTATTTTTATAGACTCCTTCTTAATCATACATATTTTGGTGCCTTAATTCAGAATCAGTTCGCCTAATCTTCTTGCACCTCCTCTATATCTTTGAGTACTATTCCTTCTTGCCCATTTGCAATTTGTTTTTATTCTTCTAAGGATGAAGCGGTTCCATCAAGCCCAACCATCTCCAAACTCACTTTCGTATCTTGGCGAAGCTCAAGAATCTATGCCATAAATAATGGAACAAACTTATCTTCTCCTCCTACGTGGAAGATTTCTTTAGAGGATTCCGCTAAGTGACCCGATTTAAATGTATTGCAATTCTAAGCTGGTTCTCTTAATCTTGATCTTCTGTAAAAAAAAAAATTAGTCGCATTTTTTTTTGGTTATGTGTTTATGAAAGCAAGTCCTAGAGCGTCGTCTTTTTTTTTTGCGGTATTACATTTTGGTATCAGAGCCGGGGTTTCGAAGCTTGGACCCTTGGGCACACGCAGAAATCATGAAACGTGAACATTTAACCTAGTGCAGAGTTGACTTTTTGTTTTTAATATATAAAACCACAATGTTGATAATTATAGGAAACAACAAATTTAGAAAACTGGCACAAGACCTAGAACAATGAACTAACTCTCGCCTTGATCTGTGCAGGAGGTATGGATTGGGCAAGGGGTCTCTTCATATAGACCTAGATATACCACCGCCAGAGCAGGCCGTAGCAGCCATCCTACCTCAGATCTTGCAGACACTCCAGGATGTTAATGCCGCTATACGCGGAGAGCCCTTGGGAGGACGACTTACAAGACATAGTTTGGAGCCATCAGTAGATGCCCAGGCATCCCCTTGACACAGCAAGGAGCACAGGGCAGAGAACTTCCATTCGGAGTAGCTAGGGTAGAGTCACCACAGAGAGGACATGTGGGACAGGGATCTCAGGACATAGGGACAGGTCTCGGAGCCCTAGACAGAGGGAGGAGCATTCAGAGAGACCTAGGATTCGTCATACGTCAGCTACAGACCATATCAGGGAGATCCTGAAGCTACGACCATCTCACTATTCGGGTGATACAGGCGGTTTTCAGGCAGAGGCCTGGTTGGTGAGCTTGAGTGGATGCTTCAAGCTCTACCCTTGTACTAGCAACACCAAAGCTCGTGTTGCAATCCATCTTCTGAAGGATGGAGCAGGAGTCTGGTGGAGGACCGAGGAGTAGAAGCTCCATGTTGACTTGGAGATGATTACCTGGGAGTTGTTTGAGGAGCGTTTCAGGAGAAGGTATTTACCCAGGAGATTTATACAGCAGCGGATAGACGAGTTTCATGACCTCCGTCAGGCATCGATGACAGTAGCTGAGTATGAGAGTCGATTTTTGGACCTACTCCAGTACGTTGACTATATACAGGATGAGCAGGTACGGATTCACAGGTTCATCCGGGGCCTAAACTTGGATTTAGGTGGCCCAATGCGCATTCACTGCCCACAGACATTAGCAGAGGCCGTGGAGAAGGCCTATATTATAGAGGAGACATGGGGGAAGACGCAGCAGGCTAGAGACAGAGTTCAGAGCCATATCCAGCAGATGCAGGATGGTAGGTCGAAGGGGTCAGTTCCTCCTCCACGGGGTGGACAGAGTTCAGGGAAAGCTTCATTCAGGCCACCACAGCAGCAGCAGCAGCAGACCTACCCACCTTACCGACCTCCTCAGAGATTTGATGCGCAGAGAGGACATAGTATGGGGCCTCCTCCTAGGGGTCCCATCAGGACACAAGGTGCACCGAGAGCTCAGTCAGCAGGAGCTTGTCAGCAGAGACCTCAGCAGTCCATAGCTGGATCGTCAGGATCTGTAGCTCAGACATCTAGAGTACCAGCTGGAGCTGCTTCCCACTGGAGAGGACCAGGCAGCTGTTATGGTTGTGGTGTTGTGGGACATCATTGGAGAGATTGCCCACAGAACCCTAACAAGGGTAAGACGCAGAGCTCAGAGCCTACTATTGGAGATATGGCACGGAGTCATCGGATCTACGCAGCGGTCGAGAACCATGCCAGGCTGAGCACCAGAGTACTGTGATTGAGATGACAGGTAGTGTTGGTGGTATTTCCACCTCTATATTATTTGATTCTGGTTCTTCTGATTCTTTTATTGCACCATCCTTAGTAGAGCATTGTAGGCTGGTGGTAGTTAGGCAAGGCCGTAGTTGGGACGTTGAGATGGCTTCTGGAGCCAAAATTTCTGTAGACTCCTTAGTTAAGGAGTGTGTAGTGGATTTGGGACCCTTCACCACTACTTCTGATCTTCGGATCCTTCCATTAGGATCTTATGGCATCATTTTAGGCATGGATTGGTTGTCTGCTCACAGAGCTAGAGTGGATTGTTACCACAAGACTATAGTTTGCATAGATGATCTTGGAGTAGAGTCAGTGTATATCAGGAGTTAGGAGGGCCGTATCCATTCGCACCATCTCCGCTATGCAGCTTAAGTGGTGTGCGTGACGGGGTTGTCAGTTGTTTGCTATTACGGTCAGTGACAGATCAGAGGATGAGTCAAGAGGACCTTCCCTCGATGACCATCCCATCTTATCAGAGTTTTCTGATGTGTTTCCAGGGGAGCTACCGGGGTTACCTCCCCCACGTGAGATCGAATTCCATATAGATCTAGTTCTGGGCGCAGAGCCTATCTCACGAGCACCCTATCGGATGACTACTCCTGAGTTATGTGAGCTCAAGTTGCAGCTTGAGGACCTTCTGGAGAAAGGCCTAATCCATCCTAGTGTATCCCCTTGGGGTGCACCAGTGATCTTCGTAAAGAAGAAGGATGGATCTCTTCGGTTGTGTATTGACTACCGTCAGCTGAATAAAGTAACGATCAAAAATCGTTACCCCCTTCCACGCATTGATGATTTATTTGATCAGATGAAGGGGGCTACAGTTTTCTCTAAGATAGACCTTAAGTCAGGGTACCATCAGCTCAGGATTGCAGAGACGGATATTCACAAGACAACATTCCGTACGAGATATGGCCACTACGAGTTCACAGTGGTACCTTTCGGTTTGACGAATGCCCCCGCAGTGTTTATGAGTTTGATGAATGGGGTATTCAGGACCTTCCTTGATCGCTTCATGCTCATCTTCCTTGATGACATTTTGATTTACTCACGCACACGTGAGGAGCACGAGGAGCACCTTCGCCAGGTTCTTCAGTGCCTCCGCGAACAGCGCCTTTACGGGAACTTGGAGAAGTGTGCGTTCTTTCAGCCTGAGGTGCAATATTTGGGCCACATCATTTCTGGGGAAGGTATCGCAGTCGATCCTTCCAAGATTTGAGCCATCATGGATTGGCCAGCACCCACTAGTGTGACCGAGGTGCGTAGTTTCATGGGACTAGCAGGGTACTATAGGAGGTTTGTTCAGGACTTTTCTCGGATTGCGCACCCTATCACTTCTCTTTAGCGGAAAGGGAAGAAGTTTTTATGGTCAGATAGATGTGAGTAGGCCTTCAGTACACTAAAGGAATGCCTCATGAGAGCACCTATTCTTGCAGTTCCAGATCCTCAGGGTGAGTTCTACGTTTGCACAGATGCTTCCTTGGCAGGACTTAGAGGTGTGTTAATGCAGGAGGGTAGAGTAGTTGCCTTTGAGTCTCGCAAACTCAAATATTATGAGCTCAATTATCCAACCCATGACCTTGAGCTTGCAGCAAGTAGGGTACATGCCTTAGTGCGGTGGAGGACATTTTCTTATTGGCCAGAGATTTACACTCAGGACTGATCACTTGAGTCTTCGCCACCTCTTCACGACATCCCAATCTCAACGCTCGTCAGCGGCGTTGGATGGAGTTACTCTGTGAGTATGACATGGAGATAGAACATGTGAAAGGGAAGGAGAATGTGGTTGCAGATGCCTTGAGTAGGCGGAGACATGTGGCTATGGCCACCTCAGTGGGCATGGATTTGTGGAGTAGGATCTTGCAGTAGCTTCCTCAAGATAGTTTCTACCTTGCAGCCAGAGCAGAGATTGAGTCTCAGAGACCCCTTGAAGGGAGAGTTGATGGATTTTCATTAGAGGTAGATGGCATTCTCAGACACAGAGGTCAGATATATGTAGCTATAGATGGAGGCTTGAGACATGACATTTTGGCAGAGGCTCATCGTGCACCTTATTCAGCCCATCCCGGGGGTGAAGAAGATGCACGCCACCCTGAGACAGTTGTATTTTCGGAGAGGACTTCGGAGAGACATGGCTTTATTTGTGTCACGCTGTTTAGAGTGCTAGAGGGTGAAGGCTGAACATCAGCATCCAGCTGGCCTCCTCTATCCTCACGCCATACCGGAGTGGAAGTGGGACACCATTTCCACGGACTTCATCGTTGGGTTACCTACGTCAAGATACCATCACGACGCCATCATGGTTACGGTGGATAAATTGACGAAGGTAGCTCATTTTTCTCCGGTGAAGACCACCTATACAGCGAGTGCTGTGGCACGAGTATACCTTGATGAGATTTTCAGATTACATGGGATTCCACGGAAGATCATTTGTGACCATGACCCTTTGTACACCTCCCATTTCTGGACCACCATGCAGTATGCCCTCGTGACGAGGATTAATTTCAGCACAGCTTATCACCCTGAGACAGATGGACAGACAGAGAGGGTAAATCATATTTTGGAGGATATGCTCAGGATGTACGTGATGGATCATCAGTCGAGATGGGAGGAGTATCTGTATTTGGTGGAGTTTGCATACAATAATAGTTTCCAGAGTTCTATAGGCATGGCCCCTTTTCAGGCTTTATATGGTAGAGAGTGCAGGACACCTCTTAGGTGGAATAGGATTGAGGACAGGGTTTCCCTTGGGCTAGCATTATTACAGGATATGGAGCGGCAGGTTACCTTGATCATGTAGAGATTGCAAGAGGCGCAGGACAGACAGAAAAAGTATGTAGACTAGGATAGGACAAATCGCAGTTTTGAGGTAGGCACGAAGGTGTTTCTTCGTCTCAGACCGCATAAGAGCCCTATTCGTTACCGAAAAGGTTCTATGCTTGCTCCTAGGTTTGTGGGTCCCTTTGAGATCTTGGAGCGCCTCGGTCCCTTGGCCTATCGTCTAGCATTGCCACCTAGCTTATCTCGCATCCATGATGTGTTTCACGTTTCTGTGCTTAGGAGATATATTTCTGATCCTTCTCACGTGCTAGATTGGAACGCATTGTAGGTGTAGGATCAGGCGCAGGTGATGGTGGAGCCCGTACACATTATAGAGGATAGGTAGAGAGATTGATCAGGTTCGGGTCCAATGGGACAGTAATGATGAGACTGCAGCTACTTGGGGGGATGTTACTTTTCTACGAGGATAGTTTCCACACCTTTTATAGTGACTTCCAAGAGGAAGTCGTTTCTAAGGGGAGGGGGATGTAGTGCCCACTTCCCTTCGACCTCATTTTGTTTTGTTGTTTTCGAGACTAATTACTTCACTTATGGATTTATTATGGCTTCTTGATTTAGCATGCTAGTAGATATCATAGACATTGGACTATTATTTATTTGATCTTTATATGATGCATATGGTTTACTGGTGGACATTTGATGATGATATTTGTATATTTTTGACATGGTTATTTATCTCTAATTATGACATGTGATATGTTTAATCATATTGAGTAGAACTTGATAATTGGACTAATGTGATGATCGTTTGGACATAAATGAAATGTGGAATAGAAATGTTCTAGAGAGTGTAAGTGATATCGTACTTGCATAGATGATAGTAAATCATGTGTCGTTTATTTTAGATTATATTGTGTATTTGGCATGAACGTTTTAATGTGGCCAACAGGTCGAAGGAGGTATTCTCTATTCTGCAGGTATATTATATTCAAAACAATATTGGGGAGTGCAGACCAACCACATTGGAATTCGAGAAGAATCCAACTAAGGTCACCATGGCAACAAGTAATTGTGTGTGTGTTAGAATTATCTGGTTAAGGGAAAATTGTGAGCTAGGGGTCATGTGTTGTTTTGTTTTAATTTTCCCTTTTTATTATGTTAGTATGTGTTGCTCTTAGTAGGTGAAATTTAACTTGTGTTATTATTCATATTCTTTGGATTGGAGTTTACCCCTTTGTTAGCCATGGGTTGTAGTGGCTTAATTAAGTTAATTTGAAATTTTCCTAAACTAATTAAAAGATGTGACCAAAAGAGAGTTCATTTATTAGGCTTGATTTACTTTGGATTTTGTGTGGAATGATGTGTGTTTGAGTTTTGAGTGTAGCACACTCTACCCCACATGGGAAACTCGAATTTGGCCTTAGAGGCCAAAATTCAAAGCTTGTGGGACAAGTCAAACTTGTCCCACACCTCTTAAAACCCCATGACAACCCTACCTATGGGTTGGAAGGCCAAATTTAGGGTCTTTTAGGTGTTTTGGGGGGATAAAAGGGTAAAATATTAATTGCACTTTCTTTCAAAATTTAATTTTTTCATTTGGGGGAGTGGGCTTAGTTGTAGTGTGTAAGGTGCTTGCCTTTCTTTCAACCACTTATTAATGGTGCATTGGAATATGAAGTTGACCAAATGATGTGGAGTGGAGGTCACATCCTACTTGGAGCCACATCATCTCTCCCTCTCTTTTCTCTATTTATTTGATCCTCTTGTTTGTTTTGGGGGTTGGAAGTTTCATTTTTAGTCTTTTGTATTTTGGAGAGAAGAGGATTTTGAAGGAGTTTGTGGATTTTTGGAGCTTGTTGATACTTGTGGGAATTTTGTTGGAGCTTGTGAAGGATTGCTTGGTCCTTAGAGGGATTGAGACTTCATACTTGGAACAAGCTCTACAATGGAAAGGTAGGAGCTTCATCTTTGTTTGCATTATGCTTCCTTTTTGTTAAGAGATCATTTTCTTGAGGAGGGAGTTTGGGTTGGGTGCCCACCTAGTAAGAGAAATGCTTGCATTTTCTTCTTTTTTTTACTTGAGGGAGCCATAACAGTTGAGGGAGGCATAAGAGTGGATGGAGGGATAAGGGGTACTTGAGGGAGGCATAAGAGTTGTTAGGGGTATTGTGTTTTGCATTGGATGCTTTTAGGTGGCACCCATTCCCATTGGGAGGCATAAGTGGCCTCCCCATAGGTCTTACTCTTATGGCTTTCTTCATTAAGCCTTGTGACTTTTTGTTGTGATTGTTTTCCCTCTTGTTGTATTGTTGATTTTGTTTTGAAGGATTATGGAATGAATGTGAAATTTTATGTTGAGTTATGTGGAAGCTAGTAGTTGCCATGAGTTGGATTTTCTCCCATTGTAATGTGGTTGGGGCTCGGGGGCCAATGGAGAGGATGGCTTCTCTTCTCCATTGGGTATCTTGGTTGGGAGGAGAGCGTTGCCTCTCCCCTTATTTTGTTGTGAATCAAGCAAACTATTGGAGGAGCTACCTTGTTGATGACAATGTGAAACCACCTTGTATTTTTACCCACCTTGAGTGGAGGAAAAATGTAATATTGCTTTATATTTTAGCTTCCATCATTGTAAATTTTGTCTCCACATTAACTGGAAAATGTTGTAACAAGATTTTGAAGGAAAGTTGTAAAGATGTTCATTAGTAAGGTTGTAAGGTGGATGGAATTGAAAGTTGAAGGAAAGACAATTTATTTATTCTCCTTTGCTTGGCTTAGAACCTCATTGAGTATGTTGATCTTGTTGAAATGTTGGTAGTTCTTGCTTTAAAACTTAATGGAAATATTTTTGAAACCCTCTTGAGGGATGTTGGGAAATTTACCTTAGATATATATATATATATATATATATATATATATATATATATACATTAAATTCCATTTTGTTGCTTAAAAGAGATGTATTGAAAAAGTGGAATGTTAGTGTATTTTCTCTTCTTGCATTGTTGATGGAAAGACTTAAGTTTTTACATAGCCTTCAATATGCCAATGAAGTAATTTTAGTTCTAGCTTTACTATGTTCTTCCCCCTTTAAGAAATTATTGAAAATCCATTTACAAATTATTAAAGGAAATGAAATCAACCTATTTGAAATCCCATGCAATGTTTATTGAATTGTGTAGAAGGAAATTTTAATGCAAAGACTTTAAGCTTATTAAGTTTATTACCCAATCCTCCTTAATACATAATAAGGAAACTAATAGTTTCAATATAATTCATATCTAAGTAATATTACAACTAATGTATTTACTATTTTTAAGTTCTAATTATAACAATATACCATTAATATTTATTTGTATTAACAAAGTATATTATTAAAACTACAGCAAAGAAATAATATTAAGTTATACATGCAATTAAACCTAGCTAGGTATAAGCAACTAATGCACTTCCCATTTCAAATAATTGCAAAACAAATCATGCTTCATGAATATTTTGATTTGGAACAGATCCACCTTTATGAGATTTTCTCCCACGAGTTAAATCATTCTGTTTTTTTTTTTTAGTTGATTATAGGACCAAAAAAAAGGATTAGGACTGAGTCTTGGAAGGTCTAATGCACACTCCCATGATCAAATGATCTGTCAATGTAGCAATGAACATATGCATGCAATCTATTCAGTGTTATGCCAGCGACATCCTCATCTACCGAGGCAGTATTCTCACGGAGATGTTTCATAGTATTTTTTTTCTCATCTGTGGTAGCATAGCTATCTTGCAGCAGACAACATCTATGAAACAATAGTTAACATGCCCTCTTGATTACAAGCTTTTGACTTTATCCTATGATCTAACATATCTCTGGTCGTGGATTATCCTTTGCAGATATTCAGAGGTAAATACTGATTCAAAAAACTCGTATTTAGCATTTGTTAAGCTAAGCCTAAAACAAATCTACAACTACTTTCTTTTTTTTTTGTTTGGTGTGCATGCTAAAAGAACCTAGCTCTACAATCTATCCCGATGTAAACAGATCCACCGCTGTGAGACTCTCTTCCACGAGCTACCTCACAAGACAGGTAAGGTCTCAATGAAGATCTTAGTAATAAACTTAACTAGGTCTTTTGGTAACGCCCTCACTATCCCTTGATCAATTTTGATAAAATAAGCTGAAGGCGAATCCCGAATTTGAAGATGCATTCGATACTGAACAGGGTTGGATACCCTGCTTGTTGGGAGCACTGAATAAGGGCTTTGTTTTCACTGCGAACCACCTGCTGCCTGACTGACTACTATGGCAGGTCGTGGCTGTGGACCCCCGCCATGGACGCACCTCACAACACCCAACGAAAGTGAAGGTAGCACGCCTGCTATACTAGCCCATAGCTTCATCTCTAACCACTATTTTCAATCTCGCGCGGCCAGGCCGAGTAAAAACTAGCAGGAAGACCAGACGTGGGGGGGGGCATAAGATTTGCAAATCTAAATGGAATCAATGATGGTATGCGGCCAGTTGGGTAGCCCGCATGTCAAAAGGGATGGAGCTTTAATTTTTGACAGGTGTTTGTTGAGCCACCCACCTCCAACATAATTTTTTTCAAACATATCTTTTGGAATTTAAATCCACCTATCCTTTTTGTATTTTCTGATATTCGCTCTATTTATCATTGTTTGAATATTGTGGTTAATCAATGCATTAAGAATGAACAAGACTTACATGTATTTTTATAGACTCCTTAATCATACATATTTTGGAGCCTTAATTCAGAATCAGTTCGCCTAATCTTCATGCACCTCCTCTATATCTTTGAGTACTATTCCTTCTTGCCCATTTGCAATTTGTTTTTATTCTTCTAAGGATGAAGCGGTTCCATCAAGCCCAACCATCTCCAAACTCACTTTCGTATCTTGGCGAAGCTCAAGAATCTCTGCCATAAATAATGGAACAAACTTATCTTCTCCTCCTACGTGGAAGATTTCTTTAGAGGATTCTGCTAAGTGACCTGATTTAAATGTATTGCAATTCTAAGTTGGTTCTCTTAATCTCGATCTTCTGTAAAAAAAAATTTAGTCACATTTTTCAGTAATGTGTTTATGAAAGAAAGTCTTAGAGCGTTGTCCTTTTTTTTTGCAACGTTACATCACTTATCATCTTCTTATTTGTTATAATTTTATTTTTCTTTATTTTTAAAAGTTTCTTATAGTTTAGAAAAGAGTGTCTAATTCTTTGGGTGATGGTGTCGATGTAAGTGAGAACATTTAGGTTGGCCAGCTTCATCCTTTGTATTATAGGGACTTTATATTTTCTTTGTTTTTGTTCCTACTAAATATCATTGTTTTCCATCTTTTTCTTACCCATTTTTATCTGTATGCTCCATGTTGAAGTTGTTGTCGAAATGTGTTCTAGTTCCATTAAATAGAAATTTAGGTAGACGAAAATATGTCTTTCGAAACCGACTAATTGAAAACTCCTCAAAGAATACCGGTCGGTTCGACAAAACAACACCTACTTATTTATCCCTACCTTAGACGACGAATATAAAAGCATATTTATCATTTGTATTATGAATTCAGGACAGAGAGACACTAGGCTTGATTCCACGTGAGTGTGATTTTTTTATTTTTTTTCCTTTGTTTTCCCTTGATGTCTTAACTCTTGTTCTCGTTTTCTATCATAACTAACTATTGTTCTTGTAAAGGGCATAATGGTGTGGCCTGATGATGGGGCATGAGTTCTCACTAGCCACATGCTCAAGTTCTAATCCCCTAGGCCCAGGGGACCGGGTACCCCTTTCATTTGAAAAAAAAATTGTTCTTATAATAGCAATCTAATCTGATTACGTAATGCTTGTTTATGTATCTCTTGTTTTGCTGCGAATAATTGAGCTTAAAACTTAAATGGTGGTCTACAAAAAGTTGCATTAAAAACAACTAGTGTTCTTGTAATAGTATTTTAATATGATTATGTAATGCTTGTTTGCACATCTCTTGTTTTGCTGCAAGTGATTGAGCTTAAAACTGAAAAAATCATCTACAAGAAGCAATCATTGTAGTTGGCTTTCGAACCTAGAACCTATTGGATTATCCTATTTTAATTTTGACCCCTTTATGCCGAAATCACAACCACATGAATTATGTGAGAAGATTGAGACGATATGGTGTAACAAATATAGGAGATATTATCTGGTTAGAAACAATGTAAACTATGGAAAAGGTGTGGGACATACAGGTATATAATTCCCACCTTTTTTTTCCAGCTCTCCACTCATGTCTTCATCTTATCTAATAAATTAAATGTTATCCAATCGAAAACCTTTACATTGTAAAATACAAAATAACAAATTCTTGGTGTTTTAAATGATCAAACTTAAGAGGGGGATGTGAATGGCATGTCGTTTCCTTCCATCATACTATTATACATGTTGCAATATGAATTTTATTTTTTGCTATATTTAATTTCTTGAAAACGTGGGTTGCCTTTCATTTCCATAAAAATTTCATCTTACATATTTACTTTGAATGTTCTCACTTTAAATAAGGCATCAAATTGTAAATATGATCTTTATATGGAGGAAATGTTATGCATGATTCACTACGAAGTCCAAATTTTGACATCCTTATCTCTGTCAGCCAGTTATTGTTCGTATACATGCCATATTTACGTAAGAGAAAACTTAATCCACCTCCAATCAAATGGTCACCCATGCCTGTAGTAAAGCATACTCAAATAAGGAAGTTGAGGCATGTAGTCTTGTTTACATTGGTAGAGTATAGCTATCACATAGTTACACTAATTTCTACCAGTTACATTTTTAAATTTATATCAACGTTCACCACATCCAATTTTAGGAGATCGTTGATGGTGAAAATGGGGATATGATAGGTAGGGGAAAGTCCCTCGTATTTTCACACTCCATTATGTTCATAGATCTCCCACCAGTGTTGTTTACAACATTGCACCACTATCATTATATGCTTCATTCTCTACATGATAACAAGATTTTATAGTTTGAGCACTCTTGATTTCGAATATCATAAATTCTGAGGAGGAAAAATTTCTAGGTAATCATAGTTTTTTGATGATAATATATGATGATCAAAAACCTCTCAACATCACATTTTCAATGCAATCTCCACTAAAACATGAGATGAAAATTCTAACATTTGTTTTATAATTTCCATTAGGTGATAAACATGTTGACATAACATCTCTTCCTCCCTAATTCATGTCCCACACCAGCACAATGAAACTAATAAATCTCAAATGGATGAAAATATTCATGGTAATATTAAGGGAGGTCTCTATCTGCACTCTCGTGCCCTAACCCTAATATTGCTGAGAACAATATTGTTGGTGGCAGCAGTGAATTTTGGCTCTTGCTTTGCAGTTTTTTATGAAGGTACTCACCCACGCCTAGGCGATGGAGATAGGGTAATTTTGAAGGAATGCTTTCGAGGCCACTAACCATGGAAATAAGAACTTGGGAAAGGTTCATGATTCTGCTAAAGGTAGAAAGGGCAACCCATCTCCAAACAAAAATAAAGAAAATAGTTTTCCATATTTTCCTGTGAAATAAACCTCTCTGCAGGGCATGGACGGTTGCAATCAGGGGAGATAATGGTTATCATTTGTTGTTCCCCCTACTAAAAGAGGAATGTTCTTAAAACTCTCAAAAAGACTCCAGTGATCAAGATAGAGGAGGATCTACTACAAATGGTTCTCAGGAAAAAGGAAAACCTTTGTCAGCCTTGCCTCTTCTACATATTTCACAAGTTTTCGACTAAGCTATCTTAACTCAACAAATCAATTTCTAAAATATGGAGGGAAAATATAAAATTCAAGATTGAGCTTTATCCCTATGCTAAAGCTTATTTCATTGATGTCTTTGAAACCCCTAAAGAAATGGATTTAATATTTTACCAGTATTGCGTTTGGGGTGAACTTGGGCTCATGTCAATGCCTTGGTATCCATCTTTTCATCCTTTAATACCTACCCTATTTTGATTCACTTTTCAGAACTCCATTTACAATTGTAGAACAAATCATGCCTTATTGCTATAGGAGATACTTTAGGATGTTTTGAAAAATTAGATGATAAAACCTATGAGTAGATTCATACAACTTATGCTAGAATCTTGGTAGATATTGACACCTCTCAAAACATTTTAGCAAAAATTAGTCTACAAATTGGTGAAAGACGTTCGTTGTAGAGGATCAATTACAAATATTTAGCCTTCATATGTCTGCGATGCTTTCAAATGGGGCATCTTTCATATGAATGTGAGTACTCCAGATGTAAGCTCAATACAACAAAAAAGTGTTTTTTACCACAATTATTCCACAAAATTGCCATAATTTACAATAATTGTAAAATACTTGTAGCATTTCTATGAAAATTTCATTTGGTCATTTCTAAGTATTGTGGATATTCTACAATTTACATTTAGTGATAATAATTCGTAGAAAATTTGTAATGCCCGTTCATTATTGCTCCTGGCAGGTGGCCTGTCCCCAAAGTGTGGGGCTCCAAAAATAAGATAAAATAAAATTCTTTTTTTGCTATGGTAGCTGGCAGTGGGTGGAAATTTATGTTCTGTCCTTGCGTGAGGGAGATGGGAGTCGGTGGAGTCCCATTTTTCCTCACCTGGATCTCTTTTGGATCCTCATTCAATGCGTATAGTTAGGTGTTCGGCGCGTTTTTTTTCTTCCTCCTAGCACGTTTTCTCTGCCTTGGTTGCTGCGTGAGTTTGGTTTGACGTGGGTGTAGATGAAGCTACGAGCTAGTGTAACAGGCTATCAAACTATGTTGTTATCTGTTCAGTATTGAATGCAGTCTGCATGCAGCGACCTCGATTATGCCTCTCAGCTACAGTTACAGGAGGCCCTGCCATCTTGCTCGCAACAGCTCAACAGCCCAACAATTCCTGCTTCTCCTTCTTCTTCTGCTCCTGCTTCTTCTGCGAATACCGTTTTCTATGGCAAACAACCTGCTCATAGTGAAGAAGAAGATGAGATGAAATTGTTACTATTAATGCAGGAACTCGAGTTCAAGAAAGACCAACAAGAACTCGCCGATCACGAACAGGCCACCTGAAGAAATGCTTCAAGCGGGACGGATTGATGAAGTAAAATAAATGGGACTTGCCTTGTATTGGATGTCTGCGTAAAGTATGGTGTGAGGAGACTTATATATATACAAGCTCATATAATGTTGTATATGGTGGCAAAGGAGTATGAGCGAATACGTGCTGGCAAGGCTCCTCATGCTATGGACATGTCATGCTATGGTTTAGAACCATGCCCCTAAGCAAGTGGAATGATGTGACTGCCTGGAAGAATGCTCTTCACAATGCTCAAAGCCAACTTCAGCACCAAACAATAAGGTGACAGATCACACCCACAGGCACAGGAGATCTATGCAATGTTGGAGAAAATGTCTTGGGAGATGAAGGTAGCAGGATATTTTTTTTCAGAGCCAGAACATGCACTGAGGTTGTATCTCCAAATCGATTAAGTGACAGTGTGAGTGTTACCAGGAGACCCGATGAAATTTATTGCAAAGATTCTCTACTGAGACCTTACTTATTTTATGATTTAACTCATGGAAGAGAATCTCATTGGCGTGGATCTGTTTCATATCAGAATATTCATGAAGCACTATTTGCTTTGCAATTTTATGAACTTCTTCAGCGAGTCACTAAGTTGGCAGGCATAAGGGTGCTGTTGGAATTATCACACCTTACAAGCTACCGCTGTAATGTTTGCACCGAGAGTTTGATGTTTTCCTCAAATCTGCTGAAGAAAAAGGTTTATGTATCATTACAGTAGATGCCTTTCAGAGCCAGGAGCGTGAGGTAATCATCATGTCTTGTGTCTGAGCTTCAAATCTTGGGGTTAGCTTTGCAGCTGTTATTCACCGCATGAATAACCATATCTATCTCCTAACAGCTTATTTCACCTAGTATTTGCATGAATAATCTTTTGCATTATAACCTGGGTCGATCTACAGTATTGGGTGAAATAGTTTTGGGTATTGTATATCCGTTTGAAGATATTATTGCTGTGTGTGGCTACTTGACGATGGATTAATGTTTTGTTGGAAATGTTTGTGTTCTGCTGTTTTGGATGAATAAATGTAACCTGTATTTTGGGTTCTTGTGGTTACTATTAATTTGTAATACCCATTCTAAAATTGGGTTTCTATTATTATTGTAATTCAAAGCAGCTACATTGAAGCAATCTAGTGACTGGTCAGCCTTAATCGAGGATGCTAAGTCTAGGGACTGTTTTTTTTTTGATATGGAATCTGTTCCAAGAGATTTTCTTTTTGGTTATTAAAGCCATCTTCTTTTGCTTCGTCTCAGACCAGGGCTGCTCCTAATATGAGAGCACCAAGGTTAGGAGGTCCAAATCAGGAACAATCAGATGCATGTTGAGATGGCATTTTAAACCAGGCTCAAAGAGGAAAGTTATACGTTGGATACTTTGTGTCTGTCAAGTGGTTCTTTGCTTTTCTCTTTGGTATTGGTACAGGGTTGCAGCATTTGTTATCAATATGGCAGTTGAGATTTTCTGTGGCTGGAAATTCACTGCTACTTTTGCTTATTAAACGTATGCCCTGGTTCTTCTTGTGGTGACCTACTCACGCCAATAGTTGGCTGGCTGCGTGAGGATTTGGTGGAGAATATAGTTGGGTTTGTGGGAAAAAGGAAAAAGGGGGGGGTCTATAGTTATAGAAACAGATACAAGATCTTCTTTGGATATGGCAGTCATGACGATGGTTGTGTGGGTTTCTATGGTGATTGTGATGCTCTTCATAGCAGAGTGCTTCTATCTTCTCGGAGTTTCCTCCCGAGGATTTCAAGAAGGCATGTTTCAATCACCCCTCTCCTATGCCAAGCATGGCCGTTAACAGAGTTTGGACCTTCAACAGTTGAGGAAGAGAAGTTGCGCAGGTTGTGTTGCTGCTGCTCGAGCCCTGGTCGACGTGCTTGTTGGTGGGAAGAACTATAAACAGGCATGTTAAATCTACTCCTTGTAATAGTTTTCTACCTTCTTTCAGTATCTTGAAATGAATATTCTTTCCTCTTGAATGACGCCTAGACTAGATGTTTTCGTGGTTGTTTATATCACTTCCTGATTGTGTGGTTGTTCCTTTAAATCTCGTTCCAATTTCACTGATTTTGCTTGGAATGTTCTTTCCTCTCTTATAGCTTACTCTATTTCATAATTGTCTAAATGGGTTACTGCAATATTGAGTGATGCAGTCTAGTTCGTAGGGAAGGAAACATTATTGAGTTTTGTTTGCTTATATGACTTTCTTTTAAAAAAGAATTCTGTGATGGTAATTATAATTGAAGGTTACTAAATGGAAGGTTAAGCCTACATACCTCTTTTGGTTGAATAAATACGTATTTCCTGTTTAGGGCTCTCCTATTTTGCTAAAAGGTACATTAATAGTGACATTGTGTTCTAAAACTTGTTTAAGCCTGTGGGCATTCCTTACTTTTTGTTTGATTAGAAAATGGCATTAGGGTTTTGCTATAGAACTGTACATGGTCGACTTTTGTACCTAGTTCTAGAGGATGAATAACCTGACTTCTAATTTTGGCCTCGACGTGTTGAGAGAATTACTTTACCTTCTTTCTGGTTCAAACTCTTGTGTGATTAAAGTAAGGGGGAAACATTGTAAGTTTAATTGAATGAAATCTCTACAATTTTTATTAAGGGTCGCGAGCAAGCTATTAATAGCTGGACTGAAACAAAAGTTGTAGGTGAATCCATGGTATTGGATTCGTGAACTCGTTTCCTATTAGATGACAGCTGATTACAGTGATAATATCATAGGTGGCTGTTATATTTACCTGTTTGATATTTGCTAGACTTTTCCTCGATAAGCCCACATGGATCGGGTAAAATTTCCATCTTCTATACCTTTGGCAAGGAGTTCATAGAACTTCTAGGCCTGACTACACTGCGTAACCTTCCTGATGGATATGTGCGTTGGTTCTTATTTTGTGCTTGTACTCGTGGTAAGGTCTTTTGAGTCTGGGGCATCGTTGGTGTATTACCCACCGTGTATCGAATCCCTTTGTTTTCGAACTCGAATATCTTATTCTTCGAACTTGGTTACTAAAAGTCCCTTTTCGTGGCTTTGTTAAGGAAATCAATTTTTATTTTTATTTTAAAGTACTTATTGGCATTGTCGGAAATATATAAAAATTATTAACTACTTTTGGGTTTAGCTTTCCCTTATATTATGTAGAGAAGTTGACGATTAGGATAGGGTTTGTTGGTAGAATAATGGCCCTTTCTGTGTCTCTTTTGTACACTTTTGGAAAAGTGGATTTGTTTGGGTTAACTAGTACTACGTTTAAGAAATCCTATAAGAAGGTAGTGGTAAACTCCTTGGTTAAAACTGAAACTATAGTTGTGTTCTTTTAAGGGCGTCAAACCCATATTACTATGAAGCCCCCCTGGAAGAATTGGATAACGTCGTTTTGCTTCGCGCCTACGATCATAATTAGTACGCTTTGTCTTCTCTTGGACCCCTTTAGTTGGATGGAGTAAATTTTGGATTCCAATCACGTAACCCATAGGATTACATGAAGGAGATATCAACACTCTTGACTTTCTTGTTCCTAACCCATAAGGTCTTGCCTTGATTTATGTAATTTTGTTCTTACTGGTATTTTGACTTCTCCTTGTTGGATGGTTTAGATTTCTCTCTCATGTGATTAATCTTGGAGTTGTGAGTTGTGTTTTAATCCATTTCTGAATTAGAACATTCCTTTCTTGATATTGTTAAATGTTAGCTTACTGTTGCAATGTGTAGCCTTAACATGCTCAGTTCTCGCGAACTGATTCTAGCTAGTATTTGTGCAGATGGATTATGCGAGTAGATTAAAGGAAAGAGTTGTAAAGTTTTCATCAGTGCAATTTATGAGGTTCCTTGTAAAAATTTCCAATGTGAGGTAAATTTTGTAATAGTGCTTGCAAAGGAGTTTAGAAGACCTCTTGCCTTGGGATATTCTGAAATTTCGTGATGATGTTGTCTTGTCCTTCTGTAGGTAAACTGGTAACTTACCTTTGTAAGAAATGGTATTCAATCTTTACATTGATATGAGTATTGTGAAACTTAGATCTTGAGAATAAATTGTCAAGTTAAATCTTTCTAAGACTTAGTGGCAATATTTTATAAGTAAAGTAAAATGGGTCGGTTAACCCTTAAAGGAGCTAAACAAAAATAATAATTTTATATTCAACAAATAAAGGTAGAGGTGATCTACTTGAAATCAAATAAGTCCATGAGTGATCAAAATGAAACCATCCCTTGTGAAGTAAAAATTATATAACTTGATATCCCTAGCTACACTAGCGAACATTATCCTTTCTTTGGTGAATTCTTAAAATGATTCGAAGGTGAAACGAATTGTGAGTTGTTGTAAGATAATAAGATTTAATAAATAGGAGGAATCAGTTTTGAAACCATGTAATCTGTTTCTCAACCATTTGAAAGGTAAATTGTTTTCTTTTGTAAAATCATCCAGTGAAGCCTAAGTAAAATATTTAATAATTACGTATAAAACCTCAAACTCCAATTAAACCTCAGTAAGAACTAATGATGTCTCAAGGATGAACTCAATTGACCTTCTTCCTTTAACTTTATCCAAGGTACCTCGTAATTTTCTCTTAAGTTGTTGAACGTGAACCCCTGTTGTCATATGGGCATGAACAAGTTCTAGTAGCGTAAGTGTTGATAGATGGCCTTGTGAAATTAAATTACCCCTTTCTCTAAACAAATGAATTAAGCAAATGAATGTCGTAATAGAGAAGATTAAAGATGATTGCTCAGTGTAAAAAGAATAAACTTAGCTTGGTAAGATGAATTATATGAATCATACCTTGAGCATCCTTGAAAACGTAAACTAAGAATTGCAAGATGTATTTTTAAAATAAATAATCCTCAAGAATATCTCACTGTGGATGGCCCTAACTGTTAGTGTGTTCTGTGGATGGACCTCTATGTTGTCATGTCAAAAAAAAAAGTGTATTGTCTTTTTGGGTGTGAATGTTTCCGTGCTGACCTTGTGGTCATCCCCGTAACAAGCTATTCACAGTGTTAGTTGTATCCTTGGTGACGACATGTCGCATCATGTTGCGTGTCAAGTAAGTTCAAAAAAAAAATATCCTGTCTTTTACTGTGTTGTTCGTGTGTGTGAATTTGTGGGTCGTTACAAAAGTCACATTTCCAACCATTCTTCATAGGAATTCCACAATTTTTAGAAAATCGAACTAAAATTGATCGTAACTAAAATTCAATATTAAATAACTTTGAAATACCATGTGCGTGCGTGCGTGCGTGCGCGCGCGCGCGCGTGCGTGCATGCGTGTGTGTATGTATATAAATATAAATATTATGTAGCTATATTCAAATATGTTTATTCTACTATATGTTAAGAAGAATAATATATTTGTATTATTTTTGTAATTATAACTAATTTTATAAACATAACCCATTCTTTAATAAATAATAAATGTATACATATGATTCTTATTTTATTATTCCTGTTAATATAAAAAAAATTTCTTAAGATAATTATTATTTGATTTATAAATAACAAATGTAGAATATAAATGGAATTTATATTATAATTCATTTTTTCCATTTTTAAATATTTTGGATGATCCACAATTTTATATAAGTGTTTAAAATTTGTAGAAAATTCACATATACAACACTTTCTATTTGAAAATCCACAATCTTATTCAATTTTTCTATTTTTAAATATTGTGGATGTTCCACGATTTTATGGAAATGTTAATTTCTTTAATAATTTGGAGCCTGAAAATGTACCCATATCTAGTATACAAATTTTAAGAATTTAAGAGAATTGTAGATTATTTTTGAATTGTCTATATATTTTTATTTTTCCACAATTTTATTTTAGTGAATATAATTTGTAGAAAAATCATATCTCTAAACATTCTTTATAGAAAATCCACATTTTTATTAAAAATCAATATAAAATTTATCACAAAATTACACACCACAATTACTCATAAAGGGAAATGTAACAAACATTACCATGAAATTATATCAATGTTGAAAATCCACATTAAATACTTAGAAAATTTCACACTATCCACAATTTAGATTTTTTTACATATTTTAAAAAGACATATATATATTTTTAAAAATTAATCAAAATATTGAATTAATTAATACATATTTTAATCATAACAGATATTTAAAAAGACTAATAAAAAATATAATAAAAAAAATACATTAAATATTGTGTATTTGTAAAAAATGAACATTTTAAATTAATTATGACAAAAACCTTCCCTTCTTACAAATTGAGAACTTTTATTATAGCTAATATAAAATAATAATAGTGTAAAAAAGTCACCTTTCTAAAATGTTTTAAGTTTTGTGTTTTTAATATATTTTAAAATAGCTAACACGAAATTATAATAATATAGAATAAATCTCAAATCTTTTAATATTTATAACTAAAACTTCCTTTTAGGATATATTAAACAAAACTTTTACATTTATAAATGTGTAGAAATGACACCATCTAAAAAGATTAAAATTTGATATATCTAAAAATTTTTTAGTAAATAAAATAAATTATATTATAAATTACTCACTGAGGATATTTTAACAACATTAACTTGAAGACAATAAATACTTTAAAAATATAGGTTATCTACAATTTAGATTTATTTTTTGTATGTAAAAAAACATAATATGAAATTAAAAGAATTTAACATAGATCAAAAGCACACAAAATATATTTCTATTATTACATAGATTGAGATGACTAATAAAAAATTATTAAAGTGAGAAAATATAATATTAAATAGTTTGGGTTTACTTGAAAAGATGAATATCAAATTAGATTATTTGAGATATATGTAACTTATTAGAAATATAATCTACCACACTTATAGTTATGACATATTAAAAAAACAAAATAAATTTATAAATACATAGAATTGGCCGCCCTATTAAAAATCTATAATTTTGAAATATCTAAATAAAAATAATATAAAAATTAAATAATGTGAAAAATGTTAAATTGTCTATACTATATAATATAGCATTTAAAAAATTGTTTAAATATATATTAGAAGATTGAAATAGATATGAAGTTATTATTTTAGAAGACAAATATAAAATGGGAATAGTTTAGAAATTTCACAATTTTCTAAATTTCAAATTAATTACAAATGCCATTTTAAATATATTTAATACAATAAAAATAGAAATTAAGAAAGTTCCATATAATTATTCATAAATAATTATAGAAATAATATTTTATAAAAAAAATGTAGGAAGAAGTCAATAGTAAAATACTTAATTTTCTTCTTCAAATTTATCAAAGAAAAATAAATCATGATAAGAGTTTATTATACTTATTATTGATCATCTATCTTGCATGTCTTCATCATAAGCATCAAATTCATCTTGAGCCAACTCTCGATATTGCTCTGAACTAAGATCAAATTCTCCTAAATCAATAAATAAATTTATCCCAGAGTCTTCTTTCTCATCCATGATATCATCGTCGACAAGATTTTCAAATATTGTTGAATCATTCATTTATGCTTTCTATCTCGCCATTTTCTTCTCCTCCACTCTCTTCATGTCCTTCCTGTTGTCTATCTTCATATGTGTACTCAATATTTTCTATTTCTTGTTCCTATAGATATTCTCGAAGTTTGTCCATTATTTCTACTTCATCATTACTATGTGTCTCGTCCTCATCTATAATATCAACATTATTTGTGTTTTAAAATGATGCATGACGGTTGCACCTTGGATTGTGTTCTATGACAGAACACTAATTTTGATTTTGGATATCTTGGATGATAAAAAAAATTTCACATTGCTCTGGGAATACATATGGCTCATCTGTGTGCATAAACTCTAATTTTTCTATCATAGAAAAACCATTATCATGCATATAAACTGTTTTATTATTTCCTTTCTCAATCAATGAAAACCACTTTACTAAAAAGATAACCTTCCTAAAGGACCTAAAGTCAAGTTCCATAATGTCCTCCAATATTCCATAGTACTTCATCTTTGTAACTCCCCGTAGGACTATTCGCATGAGGCCAAAATACAAACCAGGTTTAGAGAGAGAAAATTATGAAATATTTTTTTTTTGATAGGTTCAGGTTATAAGAGGACAGTTGCGAGGCGTCGGAGATGATTATCGATCTATTAAGATCACCTCAAATTTCAAATTTCATATTACATCTTCGTTTCTTTCCTCGACAAGGTTCTAAAGTTCTTATTTAAGAAGCTTCGTTAGCTTACCAAACATGACTCCGTTAATCCTGGTAAAAATGGATTATTTAAAGACCCTTACATTAATTTTTTATTTTTTAAAAAATTTTAATAATACAAGACCCACAATTGTAGTTCAAGGTCATTCATATATAATAGTTAATTACTTGCTAGAAGGGGTCAAGTGTACACTATCTTGCTAGTTCCCCCACCCCCCCACCCCCCCCCCTTTTATTTCTATTTTTCATTCCACAAATAAAGTAACCCCATCACTTAAGTGATGTAGGGTGCATCCTCCACCCTTGGATGTAAATTTTTCCAACCCTTAGATTTAGGCTTGGCAAGGAAACCCTAGAAATCTCTATGGATTGCCATATATTTTATCTCTTTTTATTTATTTTCCTTTCTACACCCAAAACCCTCATTTCTTTGCTCTTTACTTGCAGGTTAAGGGAGAAAATAGGAGAAGGCCAATCTATGGAGGCCATTACAGCCATGGGAGCTTTACTCAAACAAATTTTTGGCTCAAATATTTAATGGAGGAGTTTTTTTTTTGTAAACCTGATCTGGTTTGGGTTATTTGGTTGCTCCAAACCCTATGCTCGCGGATTCAGCATGTATATATGTGTGTGTGTGTGTGTGTCTGTGTGTGGAAACAAGTATTAGTGGCCACAAAAGGGCCGAGGAAGAGGCAGATTGTGCAGGCCACGCACATGCTGCGAGATGCACTGGCCGCGTTTTTTTTTGGTAATGAAAATGAGTTATTTGCTGTGATTATAGTGGAACAGTTTAATGGGGGGGGAGGGGTGCCGACCCCATCCCCACCCCATATGGTATATGGTTGGGGTTGGGGTCAGTGCCCCTCCCCCCCCAACCTTTGAACAACCAACAAAAAAAAATAGGCCGCGGCCTGTACAGGCCGCTTCTCTTTTTTCTTCTTTTGTTTAATACCTTTTGATTTAACAGCATTTCTTTTATATTAAATTGTGTATATACTTATATATATATATATATATATATATACACACACAAACACACACACACACACACACACACACACACACACACACACACACACACACACACATATATATATATATACACATATATATACACACACACACACGTGTGTATATGGCAACAACAATTTTTGTTATTAGTGAAATAAACAAGAGGATTTTAGAGTTTAATAATATTAATATATTTTAATAATAACTTCTCTCATCATTATTAAAATATTTTCATTATGGAGAGTATTGAATATTACCATTTTTATCAAAACAATAATAAACATAAAATGAAATATTGGCAAGTTATAAATTTGTTTTAACCCTCTTTTCCTCACAAATTGATAATTATTGTATATAAGGTAGAAACAAGAAAGTTTCATTTTTCAAACAAGGTTGAATATAGTTTGCAATGAGTTCGAAAATGAGAAATACTTACTATAATTTAGTATTTTAACTACTTATTGTCCAAATTGAAAGTAATTGTGTTCAAATTTCTATCTATCAACAAAAGGAAGCTAGCTTTTGTGACACATACCATTCGATTAATAAAATGAAATAAAACTAACATTTCACAAGAAGGAATCTACAACAAACTTCCCCAATAGTATAATCACAAGATTTTCACAATTTTTTTTTTGTACATATCATTTCTTTATTTCCTTACAATCCTTTCAAAAATGTAAACACCTTTCAAGTAAAATTTGCATTCATCCATGTGACTTTTGGTGCAAATATAGATTACAATATCCTTTATTTTTTTGAAATGAAAACAAGATGATACAACTTTCTTTCACATAAAAATTTACAACAAAATAATATATATAAAGGAAAAGGAAGAAGTCTTCACAAGCTCCAAGGTGTTCTTCATCCATGCTCCAAGTTCCAAGTAGTTCAAATCACAACCAAGATAGCGGGAGAGGCAACACTCTCCTCCCAACCAAAATCTCAATGGAGAAGAGAAGCAATCTCCTCCATTGACCCCCGAGCCCCAAACACAACACAATGAAGGGTGGTCTCCAACTCAAGGCAACAACACATGCTTCCACAATACAATTTTCTTCACAACATTCAAGCTAAAAAAAAAAGAAACAAAAGAGACACACAATAACATCAAATTTTACACAACAAGGCTTTCATCCAAGCCAACAAGAGAAGGAACTATGGGAAAGTTTTCCTTATGCCTCCCAATTGAGATGAGATGCCCATCCAAACCCTCCACAATAAAACATCAAGCCCCTATGACTCTTATGCCTCCCTCAAGTACCCCTTTTTCCTCCCATACTCTTATGCCTCCCTCCTCTTATGGCTCCCTCAAGGACAAGGTAAGAATGTGAACATTCTTACCCAAGATGGGCATCCCTCTCAAACTCCCTCCACAATATCCTATTCTACTCTTATGCCTCCCTCATGAGTTTTCCCATAGACCTCTCCTATACTACACAATAAGCATTCTATCCATTTTTCCACAATACACAAAAGTAAACATACATTCTTCTACAAATTTAAGCATAGAAGCAACAACAATAAGGAAACAACAAGGGAGAAGGTTTCCTACCTCTCCATTGGAGAAGCCTAAACCAAGAAACTTTGTCCAAGCTCCCTCCAAAACAATCCAAGCATGCAAGTCCAAACTCCTTCTTTTTTTCTTTCTCCCAATTCTTTTCTCTCCTCAAAACAAAATAAAAAAAAAGAACTCTTCAACAACACCCAAAAACAAACGTCCAACCCCCTCAACAAGAGAGGAAGTTTCAATAAATAGATCAAAAGGTAAGGGTGAGGGTGATGTGGCTCCATGTAGGATGCCACATCACACATCCTCAAACCATCTCCCATAGGTCAACTCAAATCCCAAAACACCATAAATGGGTGGTTGGGTTGAATGACAACTCTCTTCCACATCCATTCCTTTCCCATGTGCCTTAAGGCACAATTAAATGCAAAATGGAAGAAAAGTGCACTCCAAAGTCACATTTCCCTTCCCAAAACAATAAATAATCCCCTTTTTGGCTTCCCAACCCATAGATATGGTTGGTAAGGGGTTTTGGGAAGTGTGGGACAAGTTTAACTTGTCCCACAAGTCCCCCAAAATTGCCCTCAATCTCAAATTCGAGATTCAAAGGATTTGGAGTGGTCAACACTCAAAACAAGCATTCAATACAAGAGGAAAACACAAGGCTCAAGGAGCCAACCATCAAAATTTATTACACCCACTAGACTTCCGTCCAAAACTTAAAAATTAAACAAGATATTAAATTAATCTAAACATACTTAGCAAAAGTAATTTAAGAAGGAGACATCACAAATGAAATCACCTACTAAAATAAGTTAAAAAAAGTAAATAAAATTCTTAACCCCTTGGTCACATTAGAAAATTTCCCCCCCATGGAATTTTTTTTTCTCAACACAAAGAAAACAAAAGTAACACAATACAATTTAGTAGTTGCCTTGACGACCAAATGTTGTAACCACCCGACATCCTATTGTGTTTGGTCCCCAATCCCCCTCATAGGTTGTGATCATGCTGTGTTTCTTGCAAAATGCAAAATACCCTCCTTCGGCCTTGCGGCCATGTCAAAATATCCAAAATAATCATATGCATGAAATTTATTAACATCTATACGTAATTCAATTATCCATTATTTCTAGGTCTTAAATCACAACTTAATTATGCATTTCATCATTATCCAAACATTACAGTAATGTAAATTCAACAACTACATTCTACTTATCATGGCGAAGAAACCCAATGTTATAACACATGCAATATATCCATATAAAAATAATATCAGTATCCAATAGTCTCTCCATGAGTGTAGTGCAGATAATACTGAAAATAAAATCCAATCATAAGGTCCAAATGCATCTAATCACAAGACATCATGCTAATCAACGTAAGTATAAGTCATGTCCATAACCAATAAGTCTGCATAACTCAAAATGATAGTCAACTAAGTGTCATAGGGAAGTGGGCATTACAGTCTTCACTTCAATTTCACTGGAATTCACCAGGTAATAAAATATGCTGATATACCATAGTCAAATGTAGTGCCTACCCCTTATTCCATTTTCTCAATACGAAAGTGCTTCCCATATGCCCAAATGGATTTGTAATGTGTCATGGTTATAAAAATATAACATTTACAATGCAATGTCAATAAATCATTCTTAAATATTAACTATAATACATATTTGACTAAATAACATAAAAACACAATAAAATATAAGCATGCACATACCTTCCCTAGATTTATTCCATTTACTATTTCTAATTCCTCCCTTGAAATATTAAGAGGGTCTCTTTTACTTTCTTTCAGTAATATTATCTCTTAACCAATCCCATGGGCATTTATTTGGCCATGTATTTTTATGATTTTCAGGTAACTGTGGGACTAGAATCATGGACCCCATCCTTCTAGATGCTCTTCTATATGCAATTGTGTCAACTTCTTCTTTATTTATTTTGTAGAGTACTATCCATTTATCCATGCATTTTGCATGATGTGCAACATAGAGGTGTATTTTCTCGTCCTCATTTCCATCTGTAAGTGAAATTGGGAGTAAATTATGTAAACCATTATTATAAAGCTAAATAGAAAGGATTTAAATAGAGAACAACTAGATTTTAAATAAAATTTGATGCATATCCATCGCCAACTTTGGACAACCTTCTCATCCATGTTAGCATCCTTCTCTTGTCAGTCTTTCCTGTTGTGTTAAGAAGATCCCCAAACACTTTGAATGTAATGAGAATGAACAAAAATCAGGTAAGTAATTAAAGACTCCCATTCATTAGTTAGCTTTATGTTGTGTAACTTCCTTTGCAATGGGACCCTATGGTCACATATTTTATCTTCCTTAAGGGCTAATAGATTCTCGATAAAAACGCTACAATAGTTAAATCTAGATCTTGGGGTGATCATTTGATCACAATGGTTCTATCTCGTTGAAAGGGGCCATTAAGATGTGTGACTTGAAAGTAAATAATGATATTGTAGCGAAGATACCTTGAAGTGAAAGGAGAATAAACATGCTACCATATTAGTTTACTTTACTCTTTCCAATGATATAAGCGTTCTTCCAATTAATTAGCTTAGGACTATAAATGGAATATGGATGCACATGTTTAGACTTAACTTTAATTATTAAAGTAATAAATTACATGAATAAATGGTAAATAAATTGACCCAAGGATACTAATGGAATAAAATTAAACTCAACTATATGCTATAACAAGGATATTTTGATAAGAGATTATTGATTCAATGGTTGTTCAGGATTGATCGACGGTACTAGGAATAATAATGGGGAAGTATAAGCGTTGAAAAAATGTACAAATAAATATAATAATTAATTATACCTATAATTTTACAGAAAATGAGCTAATCTAGTTCATACTTTAGGTTTTGTGTTCACTGTAAGGGATCTTGGGCACAATCGGGTGTTACAAAGTCTATTATGGGATCGATAAATTTTCTTATGAAAGAGGTAAAAAAAAATGGTAATTTATTAGATGACTAAGGTCTTGAAAACCTATAGGGTAGATTAATTTCACTACACTACATGGCTGTCATAATGCATTCATGATTGAAGAAAATTGAAAAACCCCAATCTAGGTGCATCAATCTAAAACTTAAAGGGAAATTGTTAACCATGAATTGTCATCAATGGCCATAATACAATGCATGACTTACTAACTGAGCACTACAACATTCTATCCGATGCAAATGTAGTTCACAAGGTGAGTGTGTCCTGTTAAGGGGTTGATAAGATTCAATAATGATCTCGATTACATATGATATCTCAATGTTATAAGCATCAAGTATTGATACATAATAGAAATATGTCCTATAACCTATTGAAGTTCATAAAATCAAATTAAGCACCATGTCTTCAACATGGTTCACCATTATGTGGTAATTTTTTCTTGAGAAAAAAATTGCCAATATGTAATTTACTCCTCTTCATACACGTTGATATAGAAATGTTTTCAATAAAAATCTGTATTTTCCAACACCTCACACCTTGCTCTCATTTAGTTTAATTAGCATATCCTTCGGAGTTATGTACCCTTAGGACATAATGCTCTTACCAGTTGTGTGTTGGTTATTATTTTGTTGGGTTAGCCTGCTATAGTGGACTAGTTGATGGGATTTTAAGGATATATATTCATAGTTGATAGTAGCCTTCTTACTAAGTGATTGTAGAGTTGTCTTACTAATTGCTTTGGATATTAACTTGGCTACTGGTCACTCTAGTTATGGGAGTCCTTAGACCACTTTTGATTTAGGATTCGACCTATTGACATTAATAGATCCTATATGTACAATGTGCTTATTTTGAATATTTTCAAGATAATATAAATGTCTTATATTGCAACAATGTATGTGAGCTATTGCGATGAATTATTATATGTTCCACTATATGGTCAACATAAAGATCTATTCTGATGTTTCATCTGAATGGTCCAACTACTGTATCATATTGAGATCACTGATTACAATATTCTTTGGATAATCCTTTCAGTGTCAATAGGTTTTTCCCTCACTATTTGATGGATTTCTTGAGTCGACCAATGTTAGAAAATTAGCATGCAAATGGAAAATTATTTTGATTCTAATCATACCCTCATATTATTATATGCGATACATGCTCATCTTTATCTGTATACATGGCCATGTGTTTTACTAGGATTTTGACAATCAATTAATCATCTTTAAAGAAAGAGATTTATTAGAAAGGTCTTGTTTGAACACCAAAGGATAATAGCATAGGTGACAATGATGTTGGTTCCTACGGGGGACTGATGAGAGTCACTTCTTAACCAATGTTGGTTACCTTCTGACCAATTTTGGTTTCCTCCTGTCACCAATGGCCAGGTCATGTATCAAAACGAATTGAAAATGTTATAAAAGAAATCTTATCTGTTTGGAGGTCCCCATTAAGGGTTGACACGCAACAATGTCCCACTTGGAGATCAAGGTTGTGACCTTGTCATGTATGATTTACATCACCATCGTATGAGTTCCTTTTCCTTCTTTTATTATTTGCATTCACTTCTTATTAGTTTTTTTATCAAAGACCAACAGAAGTGGAGTGAACCTCCAAGAAGTGTATCCCTTGTGCTATTTAGGATTTGTTAGCATATTTAGAGGGTTGGAAAAAATGTGAGTTGGTATCATTAATGTGTGTCTCTAACTTGAGAATGAATTTAATTTCCTCAAACACCTTCCATATGAAGTGGCTACCTCAATCCTTGGATGTGAAATTCATATCTTGACCTGATAGGCCATTTTCGTTTTTTTTCGAGATGAAGTCACAGCTTTGTCCCATATCATCTGTATAATAGTTACCCACCCACTAGGCTTTTATCTCCTGACTAAACTTAGTTTCATGAACCTTATTTTCATGTTTTAATGAGGGAAATCATCTCCTTGAAAATAATTGCACTTTTCTATACATGGGTACAACATACTCTACATCTATAAGGGGTGTGGGTTGGGTTGAGTGTATAAAAGGGTGTTCATGTCCCCAACCACCAAATCTATACTACTGGTAGTTCCACCTACTGTGATGGGTTTGATCCAATGGTATTCCTGCGGTTTCCATCCAGAGATCTCCAGCCATATATGATGGCAACATAGCATGTGTATAGCCAGTATCTGACCCTCTAACTCTTCTTCCTGATAATCCATTGGACTACTTTTCATTGTTCTTTACCTAGGATTATGGGGGCTAAACCTTCTCATAACATTTTTGGGGGTGGATGCTTGGAATGTCGGAGACCTTTCTAGTGACAAATGGTGGCATACATGAGACTTGGAATACCGGATGAATGCTTGCTTGGGAGTTTGGAACAAATTAGAACTTGTAATGTAACTTATCCTGGTGTGATTGTAAGGTACATCTTAGCCATCTTTTCTCAACCTTGCCATTTTGTTGTACTCATACCTTTCGATGTAATAACATGTTGTCAATTGCTTATGATGTGTGGGAATCAGACCTTGATCCTTAACACCTGTGGGAGAAATTTAAATGGGCGTAATACTTCCTGTGAGCAACAAGATACAACCTCATTGGGTGTTTTAGGAGTCCATTTGAATTAACATGTCCAAGGATTTTTGTTGCAGCTCCCAAATCCTATTTCTGTTTATCTTTTTAATGTCTTAAGGGAGGCATAAGAGTGTTGTGTGTAAGTTGTAACAATGTCCTACATTTTTGGAGGCTCATAGGTAGTAACCCAAGCATATTGGGAGGCATACAAAATCAACCCTAATGTAGCTCCCATTTCTCAATATCCTTGAAATATTAGTATGAAGCCTTTGTGTTTCAATATTTGTTGGTTTTTTGTAAGATTGGTATTGTGTTATTGCATCGAATTTATTGATTGAATGTGTATGTGGAATTCATTTTGAGTTTACATGGTTGTCTGAATATCCCTTGTTGATTCCTTATTGGGGCCTGGGGGCTAATGAGGAAGAAGTATTCTCTCCATCATTAGATATTTGGTTGGGTGGAGAGTGTTGTCTACTCCCCCATTTTTTTGTGTGCTTGATTTCGATGAGATTGTGAAGCTTAATGGATGAAGTGATATTTTTGGAGAAAGACTTGTGGAGTTTTAACTTGTGATACTATGATTATACAACATCACAATTAATATAATAACTCACAGAATAATACTTGATCACTATCATTCCTAAACTATAATTTATATATTCCTTTTTTATATTATAATACAAGTCTTATAAAGGTTATACTTATTTCTTTTTACATTACTATCCTGTTTTCTTTCTTAACATGAAATATTGACTATTTTCTACAAATTTGAATATTTGAATTCTCTATATAAAAAATTATAATTTATTCGTTTTTTTTATATTATGTTTGGATAATTTCCTATCATTATATTAGTTTGTTTTTTATTCATGATAGGGATCAATGACGGGGAGTCAAAATTATCATTATAAGGGGCCATATTCAAGGTTGAAAAGTACTCTAAATATATATAATTCATATGCCAAAATAATATTTTACACATTTTCTATAGTTTACGACATTTTTGTAAATACTGAGAGTACAATAAATTCATAAATAAATTGAAACCCTTTTCAACATAGAATAGTAAATAGTAGTTAATTAAACACTGTCTAGCCCATTTTTCCTCTCAAATTTGTTGAGCCCCTGGGTTTTGATAGATAATTTTTAGTGTTTGGAAAACTATCATTTGTTATACTTCATATAAAACATCTACAAAATAAAAGATCGAAAGATCTGTTTGTTTTTCTTTTAATGGGTGAAACAGAAATAATTTAATAATACTATGTTAAGAATATTTTTAAAATACACATCATAGCCTTTTGTGATTTATTCTTTCTTCCAAAGAATATTCTTGACAATACAATAGACATTTAAAAAAAACAAATTAATTCACTTTTTTGTATCACCATACAAAAGACAATTAAATAAGATGTCCCAAATTTCATAAACAGTTGTTTATATTATAAAATTATTATCCAACCATAAATAAAAGTATGCATTAGAGGATACAATAATATTTTTTTGTTTACAAAACAATCAAAAACTATAAAACTATTAATTTCAACATTGATTAGGCCATCTATAACCAAATTTAAAAATTAACGTATTGGTACAAGGATCCACATGATCTCAATAACCAATCGTAAGACTTGAAACTTCCCCTAGAAATAATACTAAAATTTAAATATTTAGTGGGGATTCGGGAATGGGATATGGAGTGTTGGAAGCTTCTAGACTTGAGGGACGTTTTCAAACCTAGGCCTTTTTTTGAAATTTTATGTAATTTAAAGTTTGAGCTTTTGAATTTTTTTACGGGAAATATTTCCCAAACATTTCCATGGCGGGTTAAGTTTTGATCTCGAATCATGATCACGTTATACTTGTCATTAATAAATACTAGTGTTTCCTTAATATAACTCTAGTCTATCCATTATTTGTGGTAATAAGCTTTTAGGATTCTTTGCATGCGTCCCTCTTCCAAAATTTTTGCCACGATTTCTGGTCTAAGCCTAACCAAAATAAACCATTTCAAATACATTTGAAATTTATATTTTTCTTTCAAAAGATTCTATTTCACTTTTAATTTTTGAAGGTTTCTGGATTCATTTTTTCAGCACTCATCCTTCCTTCTGTTCTGGGTACGGATTCCTATTTTTCTTTTTACTATTATTGTTATATATTATGTAAAAATTTTAACCATGTCCAATAATCTCATTTCTTTAAGTTCCATTAAGTCAGTCATGTCATTAAACTATAAGATTTTAAATCCTATCTTGTTCTCATTCTATGAATAATAAAATCTGATATTGATCCCATCAATATCATGGACCAGTATGACTTGGTAGAAAAAGCATAAACCCAGATCATGTTTTCTTATTGTTTGCTTTCTTATTGTTTTCTTATAAAAAACCAAACTGTAATTATTGTACTCTATAAATTTTGTATTTTTTCAATAGGGTTATCTATTGAGATGCCCACAAAGTACAAAGCTACACAATGTTGACAGCAAACACACATACTTATCCAAACAATCTCGCGATGAAATTTGTTTGACCCTATTACATTCAAGGTGGTCATATTAAATAGTAAATCACTTATCCTTCCTAGGGAATTTAATTAATACATCTTGATATCAATCAGCCAGATCTAACCGATTGGCAAGAGTTGAAGACATTTGACTATTGCTGGTAATTTTTGTGTTTGTAAAAAAGTTATAAGTAGGTTCCTTTTAGGGCTAAGTTAAATAGGGATGATGGCTTAAATTTTTGCCAAACGTGGGAGAACTTATTTAGGAGACTCACCAAACAATGGGATTCTGTTGGATTTGTTACTTGTTTAAGGTGATTATATTAATTTAATTAATTACCTTTCCATCCTTGGTAGTTTAACTAATTAATATGGATCATAGTCAACTATCTAATTTACACCTTCAAAACCTCCCACTGCATCTGCAAATTTTGGAATTACTGTGGAAGATGAGATTCGAAAATTCCATTAGAAAATTGAAAATGTTTATGGAAGCATTAAGGAATGACTTCATGAAGAGTGTGGTGGATGTTGTAAGTTTATTGATTAGTGAAATCCAATTTGAAAGCCAAGTTATACCTCCAAAAATTTGTCTTTAAAATTACAGAAAGTTAAAAAACCTCCCCATCAACACAAAAATCCTTAAAATATATATTTAAACACAAAATTCCATAACTTTCCTAGATTTAAAAAAGTTAAACCAAAGGAATAGAAATATAAGTTTATGTTTAAAAAAATATAATCAAATTAGGATCCAGGACAACCAATTTCTTGATGTTAATTTCATGGAATTTTAGAAAACAAAAAATAGTAGTGCGAAATTTAGAGTCTGGTTTTTTCAAAAAAAAACAATACCTCTTTATCACGCATATATGTTCAATCATCAACTGTCCAATTGCAGAAATTAATGGAGGAAGACACCTAGAAATTGGTTCTTTTTCATGCTTTTCCACATAATTATGGGAAAATACCACATGCAATGAATCCAAAAACAACGATGAGGGTTTGCAGAGTGTTCAGGGGACTTTTGTTAGCACTCAGAAGCCTTGTTTAACCCGCTGTGCCTATCAATCCACAAATATTTGAAAAAATGAAAGAATATGATCAATTTAATATAAAGATTAAATATATATAAATTGATATGAAATCTGCAGCATGCTATTTAGTAAAATAATAAATTATTTATAAATTTGAAGTAAGACTTGCATAGTTTATTATTATATATGTCAATTATTTTTTACTGAAATGAGTCATGCATATATTTTTTAGCAAGATTAAATTTAAAATAATTTTAATTTTAGAAGGAGACTACATGCTTAATTTAAAGTGACTACTATTTTTGCATGCGTTGAATAGAATTAATTGTTTACTTGAATAATGATTTAATTGTAATTTATATAATGTAAATTCTTATTATTTACTTAATAATTTTTTAGCTTTTAGGGATTTGGTATTAAATTATGTAAAATATTGATTTTTATACAAAAATAATGATATTTATATAATTGAACACTAATTTATATAATAATCTTAGCAATTTTTGGTTTATAATACTAAGTATGAATTTAAATAATTTAATACAATTAATATTTTTATTTTTATTTAAATTTTATATTTAAATAAAATTTTAGTTGAAATTATCTTATATTGATGTCAAAAAATTGTTAACATAAAACTTATTTGACTCTTCTTACTATATTTCAACAACTGAGATAAATAATGGGCAATGTTTTACATAAATTGTTACTTTTACAAAAGTTCAAACCCTGTTTTTTAACTCCCACATATTAATGTAAGCATTTATGGATGATATTACCGATGCACGTTTTAGAAACTAAATTCATCTTCTATCTATATTTTCCTATCAGCCTAAAGACATGATACACAATCAGGTAATCATTTTTACTTTTTTCCTTAGTTGTTTTTTATAAATAATTAAATGATTAGATTCATTTTCTTATATATTTTCTTATATTCCTATAATTAAATAAATTATTTTCTAATGTTTTAATTGGATATAAGATTTATTTTCTTACATTCCTATAGTCAAATAAATTATTTTCTAATGTGTTACTTGAATCTTTGAATCCAATATATTGTAATTGTGATTTTTATATTCATCAGGGGAATATTGACCTAGATCATGAAGAAAGAATTCTTCAAATGGAGGAAAGAAAAATTACATCCCAAAAGGTAATGCTAGAAATCCAGCCAAAAAAGTTAGAAATTCAGGAAAAAGAGCTAGAACTAAGAGAGCGTGACCATAGACATAAAATTAGATTTTATTTACCAAATGAAATTTCTAATTTTCCTCTTGAACAAAATAATAGTCAAATAAATATTGTCACAAATACTCAAGGAATAAACAATAACATGAATAGTGAAACAAATCCTTCATCACCTAATGATGAAATACATGATGAGATCAATGACAAACATTCAAAACTCCCTTCAAACAACACAACTTCTATGATAAGAAGCCCACATAATATGAAATGTGATCATTTATCTAATTATATTCAAACAAACAACACCCCTACTCTTCATTCTCCAACCCGTGATAAAACATTAAATGTACAAAAGGTAGAGTCGATAGGGAGAAAGAAAGCAACACTTTATGTGGATAGTAAAGGAGAGGTCCTACATGTTGATGGTGGGGAAATTTTTTATTACATGTCGTATGATTATACAATGAGACTATTTAGACCAACAATTGATAAGCGTTGGCCCCAACAACCGAAAGAAAAAAAGCACGTACTAGAAGAATATATGGCTACAAAATATGGTCATTTTTTTAATAAGAGATGGATGAAATCAATGGCTTGCAATCAACTTCATAAAAAAAGGGGATATTTCAAAAATATCTTAAAGAAGGATGGAAAATCACCCCCAGAACCGTATGTTGGAAAAGAAATATGGAATGTTTTAAAGAAAGAAGCAAAGCGTGGTAGAAAGGATAAAAAATATAAGCATTTAAAATAAGTTACTAGAGATTGAATGCAGGAACATGGGTACATGCACAAATTGGGAAGAGGTGGTGTTCGAGCTTTAAAAGCTACAATGGTGAGTATTTTTTCTTTTTTCAAATTATAGATTAATATTTTAGTTAGTTTATATTGTGGATGACATTCATTTTTTTCTTTCATGAAGTGGAATCGCTATGAATGACTTCCTATTGAAGAAGAGATCAAATTTGCTGGAAAAGAGGGTTTTATAAAGCTGAGGAATGAGAAGATTGAAAAAAGTAAAACCTCAAATGATAGTAGTGATGGAACAAATCATTTGGTAATTTTTCGATGAGAATTGTTTTTGGTGTAAACATAATTACTATTAGAAGGAATATTTTATTTTATAAAAAAAACATTTATTATACTTATATTAATTCTTTGGTTTTCATAATGTAGAAATCAAAAAAACCATGCTTAAGAGGAGATGATACTTTTTAAGGAGATGATATAACATCTATTCGTATGGATAGTGGAGATAATGCAACCACGAATGAACAAAATTCTTTCAAAGAATTTGAATAGCTATTATTATTGAAGGAAGAGGATGATGTATAGAAACGAAATATAGACATTAAGTGGGAGTAATTTTCTAGTTTATTAAAATGTTGTAAGGATTTTTCAAAGATAATAAATATTATGACTTGTTACAATTATTTGACAATATGAATCAAGCAAAGTGTAGAGCATTTTCTATAATAAATAGAACATATTTTTTCTCCACATGGTTTTTATTATGTTGTTATTTGTTGGTTTTATTCAAATTTTAATTATTAGTTTCCTTATGAATACTTAGAGATTTCTTTGAAATTAAAAATGAGTGTACAAATAAAAGAAAATATTATTTAGATTGTTAAATAATTATACTCGGATCATTTAATATGAACAATAAATATTTACTTATAAGATATTTTACAACATATAGTAATGAAAAATATTTTTTTACAAGAATATTCACATTTAATAATAAAATTATATTTATTTCTTCTAAATGTAGAAAATCTACAAAAATATTTATCTGAATGAATCTCAAATTGGATGTTAATAGTAACATTTCTACATTTTTAAAAAATATTATTTCACAATTAATTATTGTGGAAATCAACTTGTAGCTTCCACCTACAATTATTATGGGGTAACGACAATTGTAGAAAACAATTGTTGAAATTTCCACAATATATCCAAATGTGGATTAACTATAATTTCAATTCCAAAATTTTAATTTTTGGAATACCATGTAACCACAAAAATATTGTTGAAAAATTGTAGCAAAAGGCCAAGTTTGTTGTAGTCCTTGAACACTGTAGACCAATTATACATAAAGAATGCACATTTTTCACACTTCTTGATCCATGAATAGAAGTCCTTGAACACTATAGACCAATTATAACCAGCTTTCATTATCTTAAGATCTATTTCTCGGGGGTAAAAGTGACCTCCTTCTTCTCCATCATGGAACTCATGCAACACTCTCTACATTTGGCCTATCCCAATGCACCTCAATAGAACAATATTATTATCCTTATTCAATAAGACACCACCAACAAGTACATATGGGATGGCTTGTAGTATGATGTATCTTCTCTTTGCTTTGTTCCATTTTGGAAGGCACAAACCTATTTAAAGGTGATGTACCAAGGCTTGGGTCTAACATGGAGTAGGTGCATCATTAGCTGCTTTTTCTTGATCATTCTGTAGAAATAGGATAGCCTATTTTTCACCCACTCACTCAGCTTGTTTCTTAGAGATGAGATGTTCACACAGACCCTTACCTGAAACTAGGTTTGTCACCTTGATCTCAATGTCATATTCCATTACCGAGGCGATCCATCCTATTCTCTTATCATTCACATATTTTTTCGAGATAAAATCCTTGACACCAACATGAGATACTATCAATTGAATCTTATTGTTTGAGACCAAGTGCCTAAAGTTCTTCAAGCTCCTGATAACAACAAGGACATATTTTTCAATGAAAGATTATTTTACCTCATAGTCCTCCAGGATATGACTGAAGATGGCTATTAATTGTTCTAAACCTTCCTTAATGGGATGGACCAAGATGGCTAAGATGGTGTTTGACCCTACAAACACATATAGCATGAAGTATTTTGAGAAGTCTAGGTTAATGAGGGTTGGAGCCTGTGATATTGCAAGGTTGATGGCATTAAAAATCTCTTTGCCTTCTGATGTCCATTTAAATACAAGACTCTTCGTTAACATAATTGTTAAAGGCTTCACAAGAGAAGAAAAATTAGGTACAAACCTGTGAACAAAGTTTATCCTCCCCAAGAATTTTTGGAGAGACCTTTTATGTTGTGGTAATGGAAGTGTCTGAATGGCTTCAACCCTTTCAGGATAAATTGTCAATCCCTCTTTTGAGACAATGTGGCCCAAAAATTTCCCTTCATGAGCTAGGAACACACACTATTTTGGGTTTAATGACACCCCAAACCTTCTACATCTCAGGAATACCTGTCTAAGGTGAAAGATATGGTTTGTAACATTCTTTGAGAAGAAAGTGATATCATATAGATACACCAGGACTATGTTGTTGATTAATCCTTTGAATTCCATTTCCATAGCTCGATGAAATGTTGCTCAAGCATTTAGTAGTCCAAATGGCATTTTCTTATAAGCATATGTAGCCCATTTGGTGGTGAAGGTTGTCTTGAATTGATCTTCCTCTTTTACCATTATCTCATTATAGCCTGAATACCCATCTAACAATGAAAACCTCTTAGAACTAGCTACGACTTGTAAGATCTATTCCATTGATGGAAGTGGGTAGTGATCCTTATGTGATGCTCTGTTAAGATCACAAAAGTCCACACACAACCTGATTTCTCCATTTTTATTTCTCATAGGTACCAAGTTGGAAACCCAACCTGAATGCTTGATGGGAAAGAGGATACTGGCCTTAATTAGCTTTTTCAATTCTCTTCTCATGAGGGGCTCAATGTGGGGTTTATTGGCCTTTTCTTCTTTCTAAAGGGATTATATACTGGGTCTAGCTCAATAGTGTGTTGTGTCAACTTTGGGTTTAAACCTATTAAATATTTATAAGTCCAAGTAAAGACATCTAGGAACACTTGAAAAAGTTGAACAAATTCATATTTTTCTTGTTGAGTGCTTACCTTGGAAATCTATAATTTTTTGCCTTCTTCTATGAAAATGGGTTCCGAATCTTCACCCTTTACCTGAATATTTTCCTTCTTCTTTCAGAATTGGTCAATTGGGTTGAATATTGAATCCAAAGTGACAAGAACCTTTGGTAGTTTATTGGTCCTCACCTGTGCCACTTGCTCACCATATTGCTAGTCCGGTTTGTCTTGATTCCTAGAGGAGAACTCAGGTTCTTCTTGTAGAAAGTTGAAATTTTTTTGATCATTTTCAACAAATTGCCAACTTGTGTTCTTGTCTAGGACAACTGGCATTAAAAAAAATTTGATATGGGGTTCATACTTATAGCTCTTGATACTCTCTACACCATCAAATGCTGCCCCAATTACTACCAATCTATTTGCTGCTTCATTCTTCTTCCTTGGGATGGAATTGATGTTGAATGCTTCAAAATCCTCGATGAGGTCCCTACCCAATTATTGTAGCTCTTTAGTAGATTATTCTTGGTATAATTTTTTCCTCGTACCTTATTAGAAATTAGTTCACTATCACAAAACACTTACAAGTTCTGTATACTTATTTTCCTTTCCCAATGTAGTCCCATCGACCAAAGCCTCATAATCTGCTATATTGTTTGGACAAGAAAATTGGAAGCAGAAAGATGAGTAGTATTTCATACCTTGAAGTGAGACAAGCATAGCTCCTCCTTCATCTCCTTACCTACTTCTCGATGCATAAAATAATAATTTCCATACCTCATTGTCATCTTTTTGGTATGGCTTAATGATGTTGGGGAGAGGATGACTTTCCTCATGCAAACAGTAGAATCATAGTTCAGACTCCTCCATCTACTTATGGGGGTCAAAATCATTCCTCTTGTTCATCCACTCATTGAGGGTCAATCCTAGGATATGCCCCACCTTTGTATCTACTTCACAAGTGCTTAGGAGGTCGTCCTAATTAAAGGCTAAACAATTGGCATTGATTGGGCTAGGTATATAAGATTCAATATGATAATATGCAATGGGATCAGATCTGATTGTGGCCTTAGCTCCATACCATGCTCTAAAAAGCATGTGTGAGCAATCACAAGACAAATATCCTCTAATATTATCAGTGAAGTCTCTCAACAAACGCAATGAAAAATGTGGTGGCAAGTCTATAACTGATACATTGTGCAATACAGTCAAATTGGTGCAGGTATGCCGTGTGAGGCTCAAATATTTCATGACTCCAACAGTTTTCACTATTTTCCCATCCAATTGCACTACCTGTCTGGAGATGACTTTGTATTGAAGACCAATTTGATCGTCTATTTGTTTTGGCATTATAAAACTACTTTCCCCCAGATCAATCATGCAATTATGTGCCAATTTTTCCCCAATGATCAATGAAACATATAATGGAGGAGGCTTTTGATTCTTACCTTGTTTTTCTCCATGGTTTCCCTCAGGCTAAGCCGTATTTGTAAGCACTTTCTCTTGCTGGTTAGGGGGTTCATTTGAGCTTGACCAATTGGTTTCCCTCAGGCTGAGTCGTATTAGTAAGAACTTTCTCTATCATTTGATGACTCCCACATTGAAATGTTCACATTTGTCTTCTTCATTTGATTAATGATATTAAATGAGCTATCCTTTTGCTTCCCCTTACCTAGTACATTTTCCTGCTGCACATGGGTTGTTACAACCGGTGCCTGAGTCGGTTTGGAAGGTGGGTTGGGATGAGTCTACACATTCAGAATTGCACTTTGAGTGCTAATACCTTTTGGAGCAATGGAGGGTTGAGGGTTACCTAAGTTTGGTGATTTTCCCTCTCTAATATTCCTTTTCTTGGACCATGTATTGGCAACTATAATTAGAGAAGGGGCTTGATTCATACCAAAAAAATCTTCAACTTGCCAATTGAAAAGCACAGTTTCACTTAGAGTGCTGAGATCCTTGCTACTAATTTTCTTCTTGGTTAGACTCTTGTGACACACCAATGGTCTCTACCATTAAGGTCTGGTTTAGTGCAGCATTAAAGAACGTTGATTGGTTATGTGGCTGATTGTATGGGAAACACCAATCATATTCTTAGGCCACGCTTTTTTGTGTAGGAACTAATTTCCTTGATGTTGAAGCTGTGTTTGGATCATATGACCTGAAAGGTCTAGTAGCTTGAGGTTGTCCTTAGTTTTGATTCTGATTTGCGGCTTGAGCTAGTGGCCTATTTTGCTAATATGGGGGTATAGCATGATACTGAGTCTTAGGCTGGTATGGCATAGAACTTTGAGCTTGTTCTCTTTTGATAGTTTTTAGATTATTCCCTAGGTTCTGCAGTTGTTTCATAACTTCTTGAAGCTCTTTTGACATGCTAGAGGATGAGGTGGAGGCTTCAGCTGAACTCTAATTCCAAGGAGTAGGTATAGGAGATAATGTGGGTGTCTGACTAGTACTTGGATCTCCTAGTTCTGGGTATAGAGGCATGGGTGTCCTAGGAGCAATTTTTCTAGCTTTAATTAAACGTTTTTCAGCACTTATGGAAATTTTTTAGGCTTCCGGTAAGGTGGTGCCTCCCATGGATTGAATTATTAAAGTAATATCAGAATTTAGAGCTCAAGAAAGTATAAGAAAAAACCTTCATTTGTGGGCCTTACAGCCAATGGAATCCTATGCCATGTCCTTTGAAATCTGAGGTTGAAATTTTTCAACTACTCACTAAGGGCCCTCTTGATTTTTGTCAGTTTCTCCAACAAGGATAGATTATCTCCCTTCTCTCCAAATTGATCATGAAGAACTTTTTATAGATGGTCCCAATTTTGAATAGATCTTGATGTTAGACTCATGAACCATTATAAAGCTTTACCATTGAGTGAAGAGGCTATTAAATTGAATGCAATGTCCATATCAGTGATCTCATGAATTGCACAGACATTTACAATGACTTGAATGTGGTCACTAGGAGAAGTCTGGTTTTCTCATGTGCAATATGGGATGCTCTTTAATACTTCCAGTGGGACTAGATTTTGTGCATTGAGGGTGAGTGGGCTGCTGCCTATGAATTTAACGTAAGGATTGGGTCGTTGTTCCATTCTGATCTTCCTTATAACCCTTGTTGATTGAATGAATGGCCAACCCAGAGGAGGAGTTGACAAGGTTCTATTTTGTGGAGATGGAAACCTCTGGGCTCTTCTCCCCCTTCCCCTTCTGTCTGGGGACAAGTGTACATAGACAAATATTTCCTCCTCTCTGGTTCCTGACCATGTAAGTATTCTTCTCATGAACTTGACAAGCTTGGACTGTTTAAAATAGTAGATTCTGATTCTTTTGGAGTCGTTAGATATGCAGTTTCAAAGTTTCTTAAAAGCTAACATCACAAGAAGTGCAAATCAAACATACTGCAATAAAGATAGAGACTTCTTGGTCCCATCAGGTGTGCCAAAACTATTAGTGTAGAATCACAGCACCCTTGAATGTCTACAACTATATGGTTTGATACTTTCAGTGTGATTGCACAAAATGGAACATCTTTCAACGTGTGGGACCTTGCAATTTGAGAGAGAGCTCTACAGAGTAAGGTCAGTTTCTATTCCTTTGTTCAAGTACACACAAAATAAATTACACAAGATCTATTTCAAACCTAATCTATCTTTCCAAGGATATAGGGCTAAGAAAATGCATGAAAATAAACCTAAGCTAATGAGGTGATGCACCAAAGTAATGTTAGACACCCTTTTTGTAATTTAACACAAATCATGGAAATGCAATACAAACACCATGTACAGATAACCAAACTGCAATAAGAGATCGAAAAAGACAACAATGAATACATGAAAGGGTTGAGAACCATCCACAGACATATATATTGTTGCTCAAGATTTGATACAATATATTGCAGTAGACAAGAAGATAAACTTGCATTACAATCCGAATGAGAGGTTAGGAAAGCTCCACAAATCCACCTTCGAACAAAAAAATAATGGAGGGTGAAAAATACAAATGTCCAACCCTTTACAATGAGCCCCGACCCTTCCTTTATAGATTCAACACAAAGGGAAGAAGGAGAGAGAGGTGAGAAAACTAATTTGAAGCTCAACCACTAGCCATTAATGCCTCCTGTAAATATGCCCCAAATTTTTCATGTCTGCATCGATTACTTGTTCAGCGTATTAAAGGAGGATGAGTGGTTGATCAAAAGAAAATATAATTTGGTTGTTGGAGAAAATAGATCTTATATTAATGGCATGAAGACGTATTTTAATTTTTTCCCCACCTAACTTCTTCAAAATTAAAGTTTCATATCTCCGTGGAATAGACGGGGTTGAGATATTTTCAATGGTGTCAAATTTGTCAGATTTCGAGCACTGGATAAAAATATATGCCCATTTGAATATTTGAAATGGGACATGTGGAGGGCTAGTGTATGTTTGGGGACCAAATTTGGATTTTTATTTTGAAGTTGCGTTGGAATGACATGTGGTATCTTCCAAGGGTTTCCTAGTTCCTCATGTTTTGTCTAAGTCCTTTTACTCGGCGGGGCCATACATCTAACGAGGGACACGTGGAGGCTTCGCGCTTGTTTGGAAACCTTCCCCAAACTTTACTCTTGAAGTAGCTCTCTGCTGACACTTGGATCCCTATACTGGCATATCTCTGCTTTCACTATTCAACGCTGACCTTGTCCCTTTATTGGATCTGGGACATGTGGAAGGTCCATGCTCATTTATAAACCCACTCAGGATTTTACCTTTGAAGGAGCATTGGGTTGACACATGGAAGAAAATGTAGGAGCTTGGACTTTTCAATGGCTGCTCTTAGTTTTTTGGGCCCTGAACACGTGGTGAGCTGGTGCTCATTTGGGGATCACCATTTAGGCCGCACATTTGAAATTATGCTTATGCAATACATGGCATCATCCACTGGTTCTCTATACTTAGTCGATTTTTGGCCCGCCTTGTCTAACTTTTGGCTTTTAGCTGTTGACTCTGCCCCTCTTTTAGTTTGGGATACGTGGAGGCCTAGCGGTTGTTTGAGTCAGCTCTTTTGAATTCAATCTTTGGAGGTTCACCAATGAGGCACGTGGAGGCTTCTGATGAACTCTTAATACTTAGCCAATTTTGTGGCTCATTCAAAATCATTTACAAATCCTGAAGACATCGAGCCTTCTTCGTTTCTTTTCCTTTGATCCTCTCATTTCTTTGACACTTTTTTCTCCTTCCCCAACTCTGCTATTCTATTGTAGAGACCACCTATAACCTATTTTTTGGATTTTAAATATGGGCTCGTATGATAGAACCATCCCTTGGATTTCTTTCCTACACGGGGTCGTGTTTGATCAAGTCTTTCAGGGGGGAGATAAAGATAACACTTCCCTTTAGCATAAATGGAAGTTGTTTGATCAGATAGATGTGAGAAGGCCTTCAGGACACTAAAGGAATGAATTACGACAATAAATATTGCAATAGTGCTAGATCAATTGTTGATGTGTAATCACAACAACTCGGAATGTCTACAACTCGATGGGTTACGATGGTTAGTGTGATTACATAACATGGAGCTTTTCCCAAAGTGTTGGACTCTACAATTAGGAAAGCTCTCTGGATGAAGGTCGTTTCCTATTCCTCTAATCAGGTGCACACATATAATTTACAGAGGGTCTACTCTAACTTGCATAGGAGACAAGGGTAAGGATATGCAATAAATAAAGCCTAAAATAATAAGGGTGATATACAAAAGGAATGTTGAACACCTGCTTTGTAATTAAACACAAACCATTAAAACTATAACACAACCACCATGCACGGATAACAAAACTGTAATGTGCGATCGGGTGGATGCAATGAACACAAGAGAGGCTTGAAAATCATCCATAAACTCATCTTATTGATCCAAAAATTGATAAAGTGCATTATAGTAGCAAGAGACAAAAATTGCATTACAACTTGAATGGGAGGTTTTACTCCACAAAATCTCTTGCAAACAAGGGAAGAAGGGAGCGTGCAAGAAAAAATGTCCAATTTCTAGAAAATTAGCCCTCCTTATAATATATAGGAAGAATTAGAGAGGGAAAAGAGAATAATCTTGAAATCCTAATCCAACCACCTAAGAAAATGCATTAAATTCACCAGGAACAATGATGGGTTCCACTGTAAAATCCATGCCTCCATGTTTTGTTACTTTTTGGGCAAGAAAGGAAGCCCATACTTCATTATGGTGGTAATTGAGAAGCCTAACAACATTAAAAATGGAGGACTGTATTTTTTCATTTTTGATAACTTAGTCCCACATCCTTAAAACATCCAGTTGTAGTTGAATAACAGATGTTGAGATATTTCCAAAAAGTCCTCTCTTGCTCAAATCTGAGCTTCCAATCAAAATTTATGATCATCTAAAGGTCAGGGTCGAGTGTTCCACACGTGCTCTCACAATATTTTAAAAGATCTAAGCATTTAAAATTCCTAATAGGATTCATGATTCATCTTTCATTGAATTTACCTTTCGCCAATCTTTTCTGAACTTCTTTGGGTTTAGAGTCTATCCATGCAAGATCAACGTGAAAGCCCTCTGCATTATTTATATTTTTTTCTACCTTTAGGGTCCTCGGAATACAATATGCCGACACTTGGCACCGTCTGTGAACATGTTCCTTCATTACCTTCAGTTAGTAAAGGGCCCCACTATATATAATGTCAAAGCACCTTTTTGGGTCGGACCTTTGTAGTCAGCTCCACATGGAAACCCTACGAGTTTCCAATACTTTATCCCATCCTTTCACTCTTGAAGTTGTGACGGTTGGACACTTGGCATCATTCGCGATCCTTCTCTGCTTTCTTTGTGTTTTAGCTAAGTCCCTTATGTTCAGGAGAAACTATATTGGACCCTCGACACATGGAGGGTCATCGCACATTTGGAGACTGACCTTTGAAGTTACGCTAATGAGGCACACGGAGGATTCCATTGGATCTTCCAATGATTATATTTTTCAACAGTCAGTTCAACTTTCTATGGCTCTGACCACGTGGAGAGCCTACATTCATTTGGGAATCCACCTTTGGATTTTACCTTTGAAGTTACGTTAATGAGGCATGTGGAGGATTTTGTTGGCTCTTCCCATGCTTAGAATTTTCAATGATCGGTTCAAATATCTTGGGATCTAACCACGTGGAGAGCCTACGCTCATTTGGGAACCCGCCTTTGGATTTTACCTTTGAAATTGCACTGATGAGGCACATGGAGGCTTTTGTTGGCTCTTCCCATGTATATACTTTTCAACGATCGGTTCTTCCTTTTCTGGGCTCTAACCATGTAGAGAGCCTGCACTCATTTGGGGACCTTCCTTTGGATTTTACCTTTGAATTTGCGCCGATGAGGCACGTGGAGGCTTCCACTTTTATCGCACCTTTTGAAAGTGCAATGAGATGACAAATGGCACCTTCCACGGTTCTTTTTCTTTTCTTTGAGTCAACTCACTCTAGGCTTGATTTTGACTTAAGAAGTTATCTTTCTTCATTTTTTCAACCGTTCATTTCCCCATGATCCCAAAAATGTGAAGTCTGAAAACATTGATCTTTTCTCCATTTTTTCACTTGAGCTTTGGTCTTCTTAAACATTTCCATTGGCCATTCATTTTCCCACCTTCCATTTCCATTGCAGAGCCTGCATGTAATCTGATTGTTATATTTTAAATGTGGGCTTGCATGACTGAACCGACCTCTTCATTTCTCTGGTGTGGAAGGTTGTGTTTGATCAAAATTTTCCTGAGGGAAAAATTAGATAACATCAACAACGAGATTTCTTCGTGTGTACAAATGCTTCTTTGGTAGGTTTAGGAGATGTTTTGATGTAGGATGGCTATTTGGTAGCTTTTGAGTCTTGCAAACTCTAGGATTATGAGCTGAACTATCTGACTCATAAAGTTGAGCTTGTAGCAGTTGTGCATGCTTTGGTTTGATGGATGCATTTTCTGTTAGGAAGAATGTTCATTCTCAGGAAAGGTCATTTTAGCCTATGAAATCTCTTCAAAAAGCACAATCTCAATGCCCATCAACGATTTTGGATGGATTTGTTATGTGAGTATGATATGGAGATAGACCAGGTGAAAGAAAAGAAGAATTTGGTTATGTCCACATCAGTGGATACAGACTTGAAGAGAATTATCTTACAACAACTTCCACATGACAGCTTCTACCTTTCAGTTAGAGTAGAGATTTAGTCTGAGATACCCCTTGAGGGGAAGTATGAGGGATTCTAATTATATTTATGTACCTAGGGATGGAGATTTGAGACATTTCATTGTTTTAGAGGCACATCGTGTACCCTATTCAACCCATCTATGGGTGAAGAAGATACACGCAACCTTGAGATAGTTGTACCATTGGAGAGGAATTTAGAGAGAAATAGCTACATTTGTGTCTCATTTCTTGGAGTTTTAGTGGGTGAAGGCAAAGCATCAACATCCTGCTAGCCTACTTTACCTACATGCTATACTAGAGTGGAAATAGGACACAATTTCCATGGACTTCATAGTGGGGCTACCTTTGATGAGATACCACCATGATGCCATCATCGTCACAATGGATGGATTGAAGAAAGTGAATCATTTTTCTCTGCTGAAGACCACATATATAGTGAGTGAGCTGGTATGACTATACTTGGATGAAGATTATTTGTGACGTCAATCCTTTATACACCTCAAATTGTTAGACTAATATGTAGTATTCGCTTGGTACAATAATTAATTTTAGTACAAACTATCACTCTGAGATAGATGGTTAGAAAGAGTGGGTGAATAAATTTTAGAGGACATGCTTCAGATGTATGTCATGGATCATCAGCGAACATGCATGGAGTATTTATACTTGGTTGAGTTTTCTTATAACAAGAGCTTTTAGAGTTCCAGTGATATGGCATTATTTCATGTGTTATATGGAACGGAGTGTAGGACTCTACTGATTTGGGACATGTAATACCATAGAGTTTCTCTTGGGCTAGATTTATTATAGGATATGGGGTAGCAAGTTGTCTTGATTAGAAAGAGGATGTAGGAGGAACAAGATAGGGAGAAGAAGTATGCAGATCATAGGAAAGTTGACCATAATTTTTAGATGGGAAAAAAGGTGTTTCTTCACGTCAGGCCTCATAAGAGTCCTATCCTTTATGGAAAAGGCTCTAATCTAGCTTCTACATTTGTGAGACCCTTTGATATCTTCGAGCGGATTGATCCCTGGGCCTAACATCTAGCTTCTCCACCCATCTTGACTCACATCCATGATGTGTTCCATGTTTTTGTTCTTAGGAGATACATTCCATATCTTTCTCATGTATTGGATTGGAACACATTGCAAGTGGAGGAGCAAGGGTAGGTGATGGTGGAGCCCAAGACCTTAGGCCTTCAAGGATGAGATATTGATCAAGTACGCGTCCAGTAGGATCAATATGATGAGACAAAAACTACATGGGAGGATGCCACTCCTTTGAGAGCACATTTTCCAAACTTGCTCCAGTGACTTCTAGGAGGAAGTTGAGTCTAAGGGGATGGGGATGTAGTGCCCACTCTTCTTTGAGATTGATATTACTATGATTTTTTCTTACTTTGGATTCGAGGCATGGAATTTTTTTATCATATTTGATCAATAGACATTGATAGATGGACATTATTATATTTTTATTAGCATAATAGATAGAAAATATGGATGTTTAGACTTTTGACATGTTGTGATTTGGATGATTGATTATATGCAAGGTTTGATACTTCAGTATTGATAATGATTTAGAGTTACTAGTTTATATATATACTGACACATTGGGTTTTGATGTATATATTGTTGTTAAATGATCCAACTAGTCTTGTGATCAAATTTTTATTGAGGAAATGATGGAATTTAAATATTTTAGGATTATAAAAAATTGATGAAATTTATTATTTTGAGTGATGATTTAGTTGTGTTGTTTGATGATGTGAGTTGATACGTGTATATGAATTTTATTTTCTTGATGTTATTGATATGGACATGAAGAAAAAGAGGTTTTGCTTTGATTTTTGTAGGAAATTATAACACATCCAAAAAAAGGGATATGAGACTAATAATGGAAGAATTTTGGTTATTGGCAACTTGTGTTTTCGTATGTTATTACATTTGTTAGGAGGTCCACATTTGGGGGTGGCCTCAAATGTGACCATGGATAAATGTGTTGTTTTCCCTTTTCATTTTAATTAATTTTTTAGTATGTTATTTATTATTGTAATGAGTTTGACTTTATTATTGTTTTTTAATGAGCTCTTATTTAAGTTGATTAATCATGTTAATAAAAGTAATGTTGGATGTTACTAAGGGGTATCTAATTTTGGTAGATTGTCTTTGATTTTATTGGTTTTGGTGATGTGTATTCAACCTTGCATGTAAAACTCGGATTTTTTATTAAGGGCCACTTTTGGAGGCTTGTGGGACACGTTAAGCTTGTCCCACACCTCTTAAAACACGTATCAACTTTACCTATGCGGTAAGGAGTCAAAAATAGGTCTCATTATGTGATTTAGAAGGTAAACTGGTGAAATTATTACACCTTCTTATATGAGCTTTTAATTTTGTCATTTGGAGTATTGTTATGGTTTATATGTGGAAAGAGAACTTGAGACATTCTCACCCATCAATTTATGAGCTTTGGGCTTGTTATTTAACCATGTGATGTGGAGTGGAGGAGAATTGATGTGGCATCCTACATGGAGCCACATCACCACTCTCTCCTCACTTTCTATTTATATGTTGTTTTGAATTTTTAGGGATTACATGTTTTATTTTGAATCTTGCATTTTAGAGGAGCTTGTCGTGGAGTGCTTGTTCAAAGCTTGTAAGATTGGTTTTTCCTTGTGTTGGACTTGGAAAATCTTAGAGCTTGTGCTTGTGGTTTGGATATTTCTTGCAATGGAAAGGTAGGTACTTCACCCATGAATTTTTATGTTTATTTTTTGTACAAATAGTTGTAAATGAATTAATGTTGTTTATTTTTGTTTTGGGGATAAAATCACCTTAAGGTTGTGTAGGAGAGAGACAATGGGAATTTATTTTGGCAGGGATAACAATTTATATTATGGATTTGAAGGGATTTTTTGGTTAGGTTTCCAACCTTGTGATAATAAGAAATATTTCTTATTTGTAATGCCCTATTCTACATTACACCTGTTCATCCTGTGGCGATCGAGTGCTAAGCATGGAGCGTCATTGTGCCTTCATCGATCATTGGTGGGCTTCGCCTTAGTCACAGGGAATACTCAGTCATTCCCCTCTTCATCGTGTTTTCCGGTGTCATGTTGGTGTTGTCATTACTGGCCCTTGCAACGCCTGTCACGATTTCCTTGTTAAAGGAAAATCATGTTCTCTTTTACCGTGCTTGTCTGTCGGCCCTTATTAATAGGATTAATAACTATTATTATTATTTATTTATTTATTGTGTCGATTTTAGGAATATTATTAATTACCTGTAAGTTACCTTTTTTATTTATTTTATCGGCCGCTCTCGAAGACTGAGCCCCAATTCACGCATGAGGAGGACCTTGTTCATGGGTGATGCCATTGCTTAGGAAGTGGTGTTCGTTCTTAGCGTTTAAGATTTTAATTGTGGCCGTCCAGAACTCTTTGTGTGCGGTGTATAAGATATGAAATAAAATTTTACATTGTTTATTGTTATATGGGCAATTGTTAACATATGACAGATATATGTGAATGCATCGTTATAATAGTATTAGTTACATATGTAATAAAACCATTAGTTTTGTATAATAATACTTAGCTTGTGTTGCATAACGTACTTATAATTATGTAAAGATAATAACAGATTACTATGGATGCTATATACTCATAACAATCATCACTTTTATATAATTATAAACTATCTATAATAAGCGAGTTATTATGCATATATACAATGCTGTGATATTAAGTATGTTAAAATATTTTCAGTAGGTAAATTTTAATATAAATACATAGATGGGTCTCATAACCGAAGACGAGCTCCAAGGGAAAATGAGTTCCAACAACATGCCACATCCACGTGGCCAAGGACACGTTTAAAAGGTAAGCGGCCATACAAAAGGTTTTCACGTGGCCCAAGTCACTACGTGAAGACACATTTAAAAAAATTAGCTACTTTGCCACCAAAATTAAGTGTTTGTACCCATTGACTTATCCAATATCAGGGGTTTGTACACAGAAATTGTTCTGTAATGTGCGTGTAATATTATAGTTAAGAGCTAGATAGATGCTACATGCAATGGACGCTGGTTAATGTTGTGTTGACTCTTGATATTACTTTTCTATGGTTATTCCCAAACTGAAAAAAGCTCAATCACTATCAATCAACTCGCACTTATTTGATTTAGTAGATTTGAACTTTGAAATGTTCTCATTATGCAGTTCACTCTGACCCAACAACTGCTTTAATGTTACATGGAGACACATTAAAAGATTTAGGTTGGAAATCATGGTTGGGGGTGGGTGGCTCAACCAACACCTACCAAAAAACATTAAATTTCCCCCCCTTGCATGCTAAACAGCTCCAGGTCACGTCCTTATTTGTTTATTGCAAAAAGGATTCGCAGTCTTCTGTCCCCGCCCATTGTTTGGTCTGACCACGGTTTCATTTGGCCTGGCCGCACAGGTTGGAAAATGGTGGTTTGATATGAAGATATAGAGAAAATGAACATTAAAGTGCATCCTGGGAGTTTGAATAAATTTTTTGATATCCATAATGCAAGTTATCTCCATGTCAGTAGCTGTAACAGTTGTTTTTATGCAAAAAAAGGAAACTTAAAGGCAGTTTTAGGGTTTTGAGTAATCTTTTAAAGCTGCACTGGATTTTTGAAATCACAAAAGGAACTAAACTTTCAAAGTTCGGTGGAAAGGATGTTGAATACTTTTCTCAGTGGTTGACCAAGCAGTATGAGTTGTCTTTTTTTTGTGCAGAGTTTATGTTTTGAGGTTTTCAACAAATTGGTTAATCAAACAAGAATGGAACTGTTTGAGTAAGGCTACTTTTCCATCATTATGCATAATCAAACATGAAGGAGATCCTCAATGTGCTCAAAGCCTTTTCAAAACACAAAAAAATAGTAACAGAGGTCTGTATCAGTTAGTCAAGAAACTAGGTAAAAGTTGAGTCTATAACAGCTTAAAGAAGATGCTAAAGCTCTGGAATCTTGCATAATGGCAACATTATCTTTATGAAGTTCGAATCACATTCGGGTAGACACTAAAGACAGGTATATCTCAATAATGGGAAGTAAATGTTGTTCACGCTTCTAAATTCAAACTTGGGTAGTGTTAGAGATGCTGATTAGTCTCTATTGAGCTCTAATTCCTCAAATATGCTCCTAGCTCGATGAAGAAGTGCAAAAGATAGTTCTTGTCTTTTGACATTCCTGTCTCTTGAGCTTGCTAGGAAAGGTGAACTGATACTGTGATGCGTGTTCTTGTCGGGGCTCCACAGCAGTGACCTGCCGTAGTTTCTAGCCAGGCTGCAGGCACATTACAGCAAGGTAGAAGCCTTTTTTAGTGCCTCCAAGAAGCAGGTTGTCCATCTATGATGTTATCTGTTCAGTATCGACTGCATCTTCCAATTCAGGATTCTCCTTCAAGATATTGTTTTATCAAAATCGATTATGTGACAGCAAGAGTGTTACCAGGAGACCTGATAAAATTTATTGCAAGGATTCTCTATGGTGATGGCATTTTAAACCAGGCATGTTAAACCTACCCCTTTGCAACCTTCTGCTACCCTTTTATTATGTCATGAAATGAATGTCCTTCTTTTTTTTTTCTGCTATGGCATTTAGAATGGGCTTCTACTTTTTCCTTGTGAATCGACCCAGATTGAAGGAAAGGAAGGACTATTAGGACTTGACTTCTATGATCTCATGATTCTGCAGAGTTGGATATAGTAGATGTCTTTATTTAGCTCTTTTATTTCTCGAGATAGTAAATTAATATTGAACTCTAGTATATGCCGTGTAATGGGTATATAAAAGTTTAAAGAATGGGAACTTTACCAGACATATATCTTCACCAGCAATAGTGGATACATTCAATGTCTCATAACTTATAGTTTCCAAATAGTATAATAAGCGCGAGCATCAATACTTGGGCTGATATCATTATCAGTCAGATCTATAGCTGAGACTGCATCATCAAAAACCTATATTGAGATCTACATAATAGGAGCCTGATCAATAGCCTTCAATTGAGCCACACTTTAAGTAAGTTGGAGTCTAAGAGCCTATGATTCATGTAGCCGTAGTGTGCTCACTGTACCTGATCTAAATTTTTTCATGATGCACATCTATATTAAGTCATCAAGCTCCTGCTTATTTTTGAATATTTTCATTAGTCAAATTATCTTGAATTAGAAGTGGGATATTAGCCCAAAGCAAGCTACACATCTTTGGCAAAGAACATCTCTCTTTACCAGTGTCTTTGTCAAAGGCAAGAAATGCTAAGATAGTAAGCCAACCTTTTGTAAAGATCATCCCTCTTTACCCGTGACTTTATCAGTACAAAGGATGCCTGAAATAGGCTTATTTCGTAAGCTTTCAGAGACCAGCAAAGCACTAAGATCCCTATCAAGAAAAAGAAAAAACAAGACTTAATTTTTACTGCTTGGTACAAAAAGATATATCTAACCTGAGCGTCTAGGCATTCAACAATATTAGAGGATTCCCTTTTTCTAACATCCAACAAGCTTCCTTCTCAATGTAAAATTTGATCAAAAAATAGGATAATGCTTGAATTGGTCTAAAAAACAACATTAAATTTTCCAACCTCAGCTCCAGACTTTATGGTGTTCTCATTTGGAGTGAACATATTTTCTTTATCACTCCTATTCTTATTTTTTTAATAATTATGGCCTTTGAGTACAAGGATATGAAAGAGGCATAGAATCTAATTTTTAAAGGGCCTTTTACATCAACAAAAACTCCTCCCTGAGAGGAGAGTACCCAACTCCAGCAACACATTCAACCCGGGGAGGAGAAACTTCAACAGAATCATTAGGATGCATAAGACTCTGTTGAGCAATACTTTATACCAGAAATGTTATCTATTAGTAAATTATATGCTTCATGGTATCTCCACGAGTAGGAGATTCACCACTACGTTCAGAGCTGGCCATGTGCACTTGTGTTATGAGTATTATAGGTATGTTGGTTTTCTTTTCAGTCGAGTGAAGTTAACTTTAATCTTTGACTGATTTGTGTTCATTTAAGGTTGGGGCCTATATTCTTCCTAAAACAAGGATGCGCGTTAATGCAGTATTGTTACCAAGCAATTTTGAATATGTTAAGTCATTTGACTGATCTTTATCTTTTTGGTTAATAATAATAGAACGATGTTTGGGTGTTAGATTTCAATCACGTAATCCATAGGATTACATGACTGAAATTTCAATACTCTCAACCTTGTTGTATTCACCAATAAGGTCTCACCTTGATTATCTTTGGAATATCTCTCTCACTTGAATATTGGGATTCCTCCTTGTTGGCTGGTATAAATCTCTTCATCTTTTGAAACATATTGATTAGTGGTTTGTGATTTGATCCATTCTTGAGTTTAGAATTTTACTTTCATGATATTATAAAATGTTAGCTTACTGTTGCAATGGGTAGTCTTAACATGCTCAGTTCTAGCGAACTGACTCTAGTTAATACTTGTGCAGATGGATTATGCGAGTAGACTAGAGGAAAGAGTGTAAAAGTTTCATTTGTACAATTTATGAAGTTCCTTTTAAAAATGTCCAATTTGTTGTAAATTGTATAACATTTCTTGCAAAGAGAGTTTATATGACCTCTTCCTGGAATTGTTCAGAGAATTACATGGAGAAGTAGTTTTGACTTTTTTGTAATTTGGATGGTAACTCTTCTTAGTGAGAAATAATATCCAATCCTTTCACTGGCATAAGCATTGTAAAACTTTGATCTTGAGAATTAAGTGTTAATTTAAATCTTTCTAAGACTTTGTGTTGATGGGTTATGTAAGTTTTAATGGGGTGGCTTTTCCTTACAGAAGTTACCTAAAAGTTTTATTCAAAGAAATATGTTGTGGAGGAGATCCCCTTGAGAACGAACAATGTCTTAAGTAATCAAGAGTGAGACTATCCTTGCAAAGTGAAATTATATCACGTGATATACCTAGCTAAACTAGTAAATCCTACTCTTTTGGTGAACCCTTAAAACAAGCTTAAAGGAAAACAATGGTTAGTTTCTAATAAGATTTAACAAGTAAGAGAAGAAAATTTAGAAACCACTCAATTTATCTCTCAGCCTATTTAAAAGTAAGTAGCTTCCTCTTGATAAGCTCTTCGGTGAAGCCTAAGTAAGAGCGCTAATAATTTCATATAGAACCTCAAGCTTCAGTTAAACCCTAGTAAGAACTAACGGCGTCTTAAGGGTGAACTCAATTGACCTTATTCCTTTAACTCTATCGAAGGTACCTTGTAATTTTCCCTTAAGTTTGTTGAACGTGAACCGATGTTGTCATTAGGGCATGAACGAGTTCTAGTAACGTAAGTGTGAATAGGTGGCCCAATGGAATTAAATTTCCATCTTTATCAAATAAATATATATAAAACAAATAATTGTTATAAAGGAGAAGATTTAAAGTGAAGTACTCTACAGTGTATAAGAACATAACTCAGTTGGTAAAAATGAATTTTGTGCGAATCATATGTTGAATCTTTTTGAAAACTTAAGTCATGAGTTAAAGGGTATCTTATCAAAATAAATAACCTTCAATCATTTCTTATTGTGGCTTGCCCTAGCTATGAGAGTGTCATGTGGTTGGGCTTCTATGTTATTCAGTCAAAAAAAAAAAAATCCTGTCTTTTGCTGTGTCGTTCGTGTGTTGAATGAATTTGGGTTGTTACATTATTTATCTTGATATGTTTATTGAGCGAGGGAGAAGAATTGAGGGAGACATAAGAGGAAAAAGGGAGGGACAAGGTTTTGGTTGTTGCTCTGTGAAAGAATTTTTGGAGGCTTTTAAGGTGGACATCTACACCCATTTGGAGGCATAAGTGATTCCCCATGTTTTTTCTCTCCCTTGGATTGAATTTGAGGCTTTATGCTTGGGAAAATTATGTGTTTGTTGTTATTATTGTTTTGGTATTTTTGTTGTGAATGGTTGTTGTTTAAGCCTTGTAAATTTTTCCATGGTTTCTTTATACCCCTTATTGCTTCATTATTGGGGCTCGGGGAGAAATGAAGAGGATGGTTGCTCCTTCTCATTGGATTATAGGTTTGGTGGAGAGTATTGTCTACTCATGTTTCTGTTGTTGTTGTGTTTGGATATTGATGAAATGGATTTTCTCAAGTTAGAATTTCAAAATGTTTTTTGTTGAAGAAATTTAAAGAAAGAGATAATTATTTTTGTTATATTTGGCCATGTTGTTTCCACTTAAGTGGAAGGCTTGTATACTCTTGTATTTTAAAATGAGTTTCTTGTAAAATTTATTATCATGTTATGTATTGGAAGTTTTGAAGAAATAACTTATGAAATTTGTAATTTATTGAAAATGTATTTCTCTCAAATTTGGAAATAAAATCATAGTTGTTTCTGCTTTCCTTTGGTGAAATTGTTTTGTTTGTATTGAAAGAATGTATGAAAGCTATACATGATATTTCTTTTTGAAATGGATATTATTATTGTCGTGAACTGAAAATAGACACATTATTATTGTGATAGTAAGAGTTAGTATATTAAAAAGTTGGAAATATATTGGCATGAAAATACCCTTGTATGTAAAAATATGAAGATATTGAAATACAATATGTTTAAACTAAAGTAGGAAACAATGAAAGTTACTTCAGTGTAATTGGATGTGTGTATACATTTGATTGACTATCTTAAAGTTGGTTTAAAATGAAGAAATGACATCAACCTATCAACTATTGATTATAGGCACCATAATAAAATTTAATATTACCATAGAAACCATCCCAAGTACAAAAGATGCTTGAAAATACACGACAATGATGTTCTTTTTTTGGGAATCAAAATCACTCCCTTATGTAGAGTGGTAGTTTCAGAACCTCCCCCTATGCAGAGTAGCAGTTACATAATCACCACTCAAGACAAGGTGGCTGGTGCATGACCACCGACTAGCTCAGGGTGGCAGTTTCATCACTTTTGACAGAAAAATTAAATTTATGATTATGCAAAACCTGAGATGAATTCAATTAAATTCATAGCTTTAAAACTATAAAATGGAACCACTGGTAACTTGTAAATGAAAAAAACCATTCATCTGAGCATATAAATTCATTTATGGGAACCAAAATGTGTATAATCTCACAGATCTAATGAAATAGGGTTTTTCCTAAATAATGAACCCACATAATGTAAATAACCAAATACAAAAACCCAAATTTTTGGTGGAATCTCTACATTAAAGTAGTAAGGAAACTTGTAACAAAAAACCCATAAATAAAATAAGCTAGATAAAGAAAGGAGTGGAGGAAGTTCTCTCCTTCGGCAAACTACATTCCAAGAAATTTCTCCATGGTTTGAATTCTTGCTTCCATTGCTTCCACTCCTCCAACCTACAAATTAAAATGGAAAAAATGAATGATTTAGGGTAAAATAATTGATAAGAATACCCCATAAGGATGTTTAGGGTTCATTTGAAAATACCTAGATCTAACGGTGCAAATGCATTTAATCTAAGGGTTGAGGATCAATGCTAAACATTTCAAGTTGTAGCACCTTATGGGGTTGGTTAATTTTTAACTAAGGTATGGGTATCTAATGATTGGGGTGACTTAATGCTTAGAGTAAGTTGAGACTCTATCCTTAGGTTATTAAGTAAATAAATGACATTGGTCTAATAATGATAACTTGAATAATATTATGAAAGCGGTAACTTATCTAATTAATTTAAGGGTTAATTAATCGGAATTTAAAATGTTTAGTTAGATAACCTCATGAGGGGAATTGTTGTTAATTGTTGTGAGAAGTAAGTATTGAACTAACTAAGGAAACATTGACCTAGTTAATATTTTAAACAAGGTGAGTTAACAAAAACCCTAGAAAGGGATTTATCCCAAAGTGCCCTTGGTGTAAATTAATAATATTAATTATTAATTTAATATTCAAAAAAATTTCAAATGTGATAAATGTATTAAACAAGAGTTAATTAAACCAAGTTGATAGTATCTTGTTGAAAACCTGTTAAACAAAAAAATATCCCATAATTTCCTTAATTAATTTTTTAGTTTGTATTGGGTTTTGTGCATTGAAAATGTGGGTGTTACACCAATACTATCTAAAACACCTAATTCGATCTAAGAAAAGAAGTTAATAATGCATTGTCTAATAATTCGTTTCATCCTATAAAATTCCTCACATTTAGTAATGCAACTAGAATAATATTTCCATCTACATTGTGGCATATTAATTTCACATTCTTTTACTTTGTCTTCTTCTAGACAATAACATGAAATGTATTCATCATGAAATTAAATGTTATATTTAAAACATCCCAGTATTGTAGTGTCTTTTTTTTTGTGGTGGTGAGAGGGCGGGGGTGTTAGGTGATGTTAAAGGTTTTCATAGGGAATCTCTATTTTATTTACTATTTATATATGTTTAATTCATACATGTTAATACAAAGGGCTAGTACACCTACCATAAAATATTTTTTAACCTAGGTACTTCTTACATTAACTACTAATAGATCTATCAGCATAGTTATGAACATCTCGACATATTCATTTGAACTTAAGTTCCTCCCTTTACAACATACAACATAAAAAAACATAAACTCTAGGTTAGCGAAATAAATTCTAGGATTGATTCTCTCATAATAGAAACCAAAAAAAAAATAGATGAATCATTACTTAAAATTTAGTTTAGTTTAGCATATGGTTTTGAAATTACGCTATATAGAATACCCAATTTCCCAACGCAACCAAATTTTCTCTTAAAACAATCTGTTACCATGCTCATCTTTCATGACATCATAATATTTATAGGGAATTTGAAAACTTATCTACTAACCTATTTAAAAATTTAAATATGTGGTTGATGATAAAATTGATCATGGTCATTATAAAACATTAACAATTAGATAAATTGTAACTCTAAGAAGAGAATTATGGTAGCTTAAAAACATCATTGAGAAAAACTCCGTAAGAATGGTATGAAGCCAAATTATGAGATTATAATTTCTCAGAAGTTCCACCATAAGATACGGGTCGTCCTAATATTGAGGTTTCACCATACAAGAAGGGTTAGAATATTTTAAAACTACACAATAAGAAGGCCCACTACATGCAATGTACATTATATATCAAAATGAAAAAAAAATAAATAGAAAATACTATTCGAGAGAAAATTCACACTTTCCATTTTTTTCTTCGTAGACTGATTAAGAGGAGAAAAATCACTTTAGACGAAAACTTTTCATTTGAATGACTTGAAGGGTGTGTCTTCCTTTCAATAAATTAAGTAATATTATCCTAAAAAAACGGATGACCACAAGTTTAAATGGAGCATAGCATAGGTAAGGCCATTGTAATAAGGATTGCAATTTGATGTTTTTTGGACCCTTTTTTCATACTATGTAACAACCCAAAAAATAACAACACAAGAACAACACAGTGAAATACAAGATAACTTTTTTTTTTTGACTTGCTTTGACTCAACACGACACAACATGTTGTCACAAGGTTACAACCAACACTTGGAACCACTTGTTAGGGGGAAGACCACAAGGTCAGCACGGAAACGTTCACACCTATCAAGGACAATGTACTCTTTTTTTGACAAGACAACATGGAAGTCCAGACCACATGACACACTCACAGCTAGGGCATCCCATGAGGAATTTCTTGTTAAATTTCTTGTTTACTAAAGTGTCTCTTAATTCTTAACTTACGTTCTTATAAATTTTCATGTAATGATTCACACAATTATTTTCACAAGGGAGAACTTCTTTCTTTTCAACGGTTGATTAAATAGCTTAAAGCCAAGCTTTCTAAACTGGGATCATCAATTTGATGTCCAAATCTTTCTTATTCATTTGATTTTAGACATTTTCCATTTCTTACAAGGTTAATTAATCTTACTCAAGCCACTAACGCCTGTTCCACAACTCTATTGCACAGGTGAAGGCATAAGCTCTGATAGAGTGGAAAGTACTGCTTAGGGTTCAAACCAATGACCTTCTTGTTTAAGGATCAAACTTTGACCTTTCTTAAGAAATGTCACCATGAAACAAGGCAAGAGTTAACAGAACAGGACAACAGAATTTAGCTTCAGGGTCACATGGTTTACTATCCGTCTTTCATTGAGGCTAAGAGTTATCAAGATTGGTTAAAATGTTCCATCTAGACTTTACTTTATTAAGTTTGACAAAGGAGAACATTTCAAACGATAGTGAGATATTTAAGGTTTTATTAATCACTTTCACTCCTACTTATTAAACCCTATCATTTTCTATAATCTAACCATTGATTTCACCATGAGATCATTTAAGGTTTCACTGTAAAAGGATAGTGTTTATTAGCTTGGCTCAAATAAAATAAAATAAAATAATAAGTTATCATATTCCGTTACAAAAGATAGTTTCCTCTTGATTGTTCCAAGTCTCAAAGGTTATCAAGTAGATCACATCTACATAATATATTCCTAGGTATAAATTTTTAGTTTAACTTTTATCAGGATTATCCAGCTCACTTTTTAGTACTTACTAACTCATTGCTACTATGCCTTAGGAGGATTTACAACTCAACATTTTAACTCAAGAGCAAAGTTTAACAGAACTCGTTTGCGAAAACAAAACAAGGTTATATCAATTCATTCCAACATGATGTACAAATCAAAGGGACATATCATCTCTATTGAACCATGACTAGAGAGCAAGAGAGTAATAACATGGGACATGCCCCGCTACTATACTAAGGGTTAAAGTTCACTAGAATATCCCATAACCAAGCGGTAATCAAATTTCATCTTTCACATGATAACCAAACCAGCCAAAGTTTCAACAGTTACAACAACAATACTCTACAATACATTTACTAGGCACTGACCCTTCTTCTAAAATGTCCAAAGGCCCTTTCCAAATTTTATAACATAATACACATTCGTACAAAGGAACATTATAACCAAGATTGATGCAATAATCTACAAGTCTTTCCATCATCTAACCACGTAAGCCATCTGCAACAATTAATAACCTGAGTCAGTTCGCGAGAACTGAGCAAGATAAGACTATACATAGCAACAATAAGCTACTAGCTAACAAAATCATGAAAGGAAACATTCTAATTCAGGAAATGGATCAAAGTTCTAACCTCTAACAACCTTTTTGAAACAAGATATAATTTTCAACATATCAATTAAGAAGAAACCCATAAGTTTTAGTTATGAAAATACCTCTAAAACTACAAAAGTTTGACAACCAAACATGCAAGACTATGAAATTTAAATGATTAGACACAAGAGTTGAGAGTATTAGGATTTCAATCATATAATCCCGTAGATTACGTGATTGAAATCTAAAGTGTAACCCATCAATCCACATTCTCAAGGTGAAGTCAAAAGATAAAAACCAGGCCCGATCTTAGCTGCCAAAAGGAATATAGTTTTGGGATCGTTCCGTGGGCCATAGGCCAAATAGGCTATAAACGAACTACGAGGGTAAAAACAAAGTTCCATCATGTAATCAAAAAGGTTTAAAGGATGAAAATCTTATATTCAAACCCACAACCATTATATCTTAGGTAATAAGTGACTTCATAGCTAATAAGGATGAGTGGAAGGACGGTAAGAATGTCCGGAATAGGTATTGCCTAACAGCTTACCTACTGAACATAACCAGGGCCGGAATAGCAACAAGCCTCATTAATACCCAAGTTGAGTAGGCAGTCTAGCATTCTAAACACATCCTTGCAATTTTCATAATACCTTAGATTTATAATCCTCCCATTTTAGAGGAACATAGCAATGCATCTAGACTTGGTTGAAATTTTCCGATATCAACTCACTTCCTAATATCATAACGATGTATACAAAGGAAAAAGGTCTCTCAACTCTCCTTAATTTTCATCACTAAGTTTATGGTAACCTATGCAGAGATTTAACACATAATATACCATTGAGGATAGATATCCTCCAATAACGAACTTCTATAACGATGTAATTACAATTATTACACTCGACACATAAACAAACTATTCCAGAGTTTCTTTTCCCTTTTGACAACAAAATATATTCACGACCTTCCATCACAATCATTCTAAATTTGCAATGAAAGGTCACTCATCAGGAAGGAAGTACAAGACAAGTTTGACTAAATTAAGGGACTTCATGTTACCTTAAGCAGTTGATGAAAATCCTAACTTTCACGAACCGTGAAAGGTATTACCTTACTCCATCAAGGCATTATGTCTATGCATGATTAAATTGATCACACAAGGAATCATCATCATACCATATCTTAACACCATAAAGGTCATTAATTTTATCAAATTTTACTCATAGAAAGAGTAGAATCAAAATGGGGTTCTGTCAATAATTTATTCCCTTCTAACAACCCAGGACATATTCTCTGCCCAAAACTTCCTTCTTAACAAGCATATAAATTGAACTTCTAATTTTCAAAAGTCCTAATACTTTGCACAATACACGAAGTGCATAATCACGCTTATCATAAAAATAATAATAATAATTTAACTGTATGTTTTCCTCTAGGGCAACAACATAACAGGAAACCAATCCTAGTCAACGCTGCAACGTTCTAGGGGCGATTACATACCCAGGTTCACAAAAGAAACAACGACATTTTTGCAGAAGGGAGTAACTTTAAAATTATATATGTATATATATATATATATATATATATATATATATATATACGTATATTTTTCATATGATCAATCAAAGCATACACTGGGAACCTTTGTTTGTATATATATATATATATAAATGGGTTTGATCACGTCAACAAGAACAACCAACAGAGGCAATCCAGAAGTAACAAACTGTTAACCATATATTGAACACAAAACCACATAATCACAGATTTAAACCAATTTCTAGAAGGAGAAAGTTTCATTTCAAGAGGTTTATTAGATACTAGCATATTATGTATATGGTTAGTCTATCTTGCCTGTTTTAACGCATCCACCAGTCGTGAACATCCAGCAGGGACTGCTACAGCCACACGCCTTCCGCTTTATCCTCTGCTTTTGACGACCCATCCTGGTAGTTGACCGCACAAGAAAAGACTTTGAGTTTCCAGACCATAAGAGCCCCAGTTCCATCAATCCCTCCTTCCTTCCAAGCATCCAAACTCATATAATAACATGGCAGCCAAAGAGATAGGCAAAAGCAGCCACAAAAGTGATACGCCCACAAGGACTTTGGCACAGCAGCATGGAACTATAGTCCAGCGTCAAGGGCACCATAAAAGCAGATTTGACGACAACCCAAAAAGGCAAGAAAGATAGCAGAGCTCCTGGCTCTGAAAGGCATCTACCGTATTGATGGATAAACCCTTTTTCCTTCATCAGATTTGGGGACAGCATCAAGCTCTCGGTGCAAACATTGCAGCTGCAGCTTGTAAGGGGATGATAATTCCAACAGAGACCTTTATGCCTGCCAACTTAGTGACTCATAGAAGATGCTCATATAGTTGCAAGGCAAAATGTGCTTCATGAATATTCTGACATGATACAGATCCACGCCTAAGAGATTCTCTTCCATGAGTTACAGCATAAAACAAGTAAAGTCTCAAAAGTGAATCCTTGCAATAATTTTTCACCAGGTCTGCTAGTAATACTCTCACTATCACATAACCGATTTTGGAGATACAAACCTCAGTACATGATCTGAGTCTGAAAAATATCCTGCTACCTTCATCTCCCAAGACATTTTCTCCAACATTGCATAGATATCCTAACCTTGGTGCTCTCATAATAGGAGCAGCCCTAGTTTGAGATGAAGCAAAAGAAGATGGCTTTAAAACCCAAAAAAAAATCTCTTGGTACAGACTCCATAACCCTAAAACAGTCCCTAGACTTAGCATCCTCAATAAGGCTGACCAGTCACTAGATCGCTTCAATGTAGCAGCTAAAAAGGACAACCCTGAAAAAGCAGTTGCTGGAGGATCCCCAACAAGAACACACCTTACAGCTCCCAAGGAAAATGGAGGTAACACATCTACTTCCCTAGCTTGTAGCTTCATCTATAACCACAGTGAACGCAGTGAAACAGTAGTGAAGCAGCACTAGAAATAGCAGTGAAACAACACTCTCAGCCTCGCCTGCAAAACTTGCCTCAAGGTTCGACCGAGCTTCTTCCACGCTAGATCTGTCACCTGGACAGAAGCGACTTCCCAAAATGAAAGGGCAAGGCAGCTCAACTAAGACTTTACCTCGTTTTTCCGCTACAGCTGCAAGATCTTGCAACAACTGATCGTGACTGTGGTCGCGTGCAACCAGAACAACAAGTTCGGCACCAACGGTTCTTGGGCTCGCCCTGCAGCTGCTGTCGCACCTACTCTCACTGGAGGCCACTGGTATTCTAAGATAAGTTTACTCCTCTACCCTATAGCTATTGCATACAGATAAATGCTTCCTCAAGGCACCCCCAGGAGAAGTTCGGTTCTACGCTTACGGATTTCACCTGTACAGCACGATTTTTTGTGAACCACACCTGTTACTCCATCTTCAACTCCCGTGCACAGGAAGGAAGGCAAGGAAAACGACATGACCGAGAGGTTTGCGTAGCAGGAACAGGAATAGAACTGTGAAAAAGGGGCAAGAGACAGTCAAACACGTTTTTCTCGCTCCATCAATGCCCGCAGCTCTAGAAAATGCACCTCCCAACCATGCGCATTGAATGAAGGGATCAAAATAAGATCTAGGTGAAGAAAAACGTGACTCCACCCACTCCTGTCTCCCTCACGCAAGGACGGCAAAGAAAAACGCGGCAGCCAGTGCTTTCCTTATAGATAAAAAAGAAAACTAATTTTCATGTCATCTATTTTATCACTGTTACCATTCAATGAAAAAAAAAGATTCATGTTTCAGTGAAGCAAATAAAAGTGTTCTTTTATTTCATGTACCCATCCAAACAAATAAAGATGAATCATTCAAAGAAAATGTTTAGTTATATTTAAATTTTTAACTTTGAGGCCAAGAAGACAGAAAATGCCGACGCTTTATATTTTGCATGGATAGGCATTACATTCTCCTCCCCTTAAGAAAGCATCGTCCTCGATGCGACATTACACAGAGGAAAGGAAATGGTTCGCAACCAAGGACAGGTATAGGAGAAGGTACACTCTCTGGTTTAAAATTTTAGTTGATTAAAGTGCGGTCACAAGGTAGCCTTAGGAACATTTGGTAGAATTTTTAACGTTCAATGTTCTGTGAAGATTGGCAGATCTTTCTTGTTCATCATTTCATTAGTCTCTTTCCATTATCATTATTTCTAGTTTAATTTGTTTTAAAATAAAATATCATCATGGAAGAGTTTTGATTTATTCCTTATTCTGGGTGCCCAACATGAACAGCTAATACAACACCCTATCAGGTTCAAGAGACACTACAGATTCACAAGCACACAAGTATATTCTTCAAGATTGTATTACACCACAAAAGGTTACACAATTACGGAATAGAATGGGCACACTCCACATAACATAGCACTCGGCACACATCAATGACTGACATACCAAAATACTTAACCAAACAGTACTACAATCCATCAGACATTTCCTCAATTTGCATCAATGAAAAACTCACATGACAACAAACCATGCTACAGGTACATAGTGTTCACAAGGGAATCAATGACATGTCCACAACATCACAACACATATCCATCTGACATGAGAATTCATATACATCAAAAGGCTACTACCAAAACATCACAATAACTCAACACATACCTGTAACATCAACCATACAGACAAATATCATAAGCCTCCCTCAAGTCTCTTATGCCTCCCTCAAGTCTCTTATGCCTCCCTCAAACTATTATGCCTCCCTCAAGTCTCTTATGCCTCCCTCAAACTCTTATGCCTCCCTCAAGTCTCTTATGCCTCCCTCAAACTCTTATGCCTCCCTCAAGGAGGCCGGTTGTCTCTCTGTGCCCAAGGCACATCGAGTTTGGACACTCCTAACCCAAGTGACATAATAACGCGTGGTTCTCAACAACCCGCTAGTCATATGTACCCCTTGGGGCGTACCGCCATACAACGAAGCGGGTCCATAGGTCCAACCAATCCATGGTGCATCTCATGACCCTATTCCACACATCACGACATTAGAACCAGCACAACAATCTAGTCAAAGTGCCAAGTGGCAAAGTACAAGCCTTGGGCAAGGCGGTAAAAATTCCAAATTTAAAAGAAGACCCCAAATCAAGCTAAAATAAATGACCAAATGGCCAAAGTTAGTATCAAATCCCCATGTTAGTGCCACAAACCATGGAAATGCCCAAAATTGTAAAGCATTGCAATCAATAAAAGATGCTGGTCCTTGCAAAATAAAATAAAAAGCTCAATTTACGAATAAAATCAACTTATAATAATGTCACATTACGATAACTGTGTGGCCTTATCTGGCCACCAAAGGGGTACTCAACGAGTTGCTGGCACTCGGAACATCGAGCCTCAGCTCGTAAAAAATATATATATCAATCCCGCCACCCTTCGACAAGGCTAAACGTAGTCATAGATACACTAGGGTTGCATACATACAACCACATAGGGAGAGAGGAAAGAGTCACATGTAATCTACTAAACCGAGTTTTGACTTGAGTTATTGACCCATGGTACACCATTCCTCACTCTTAACATACACTTCTACCGATCTCCCTTAGGGTCGGTTAGTGTAAGGCTCACAACATAACATGTAACTACATTACTAACACCATGGTGGTACACACATAGCTACCATAACGTCTCACGTATGGTAGGTATACGGGGTAGATCACAATCATACATTCACAGGGCGCAATACATCACTTTACCACATTCTGCACCCAAAGTGCAATCACAATACGATAGGGTTCATACACTCACCGTATGACCCTAATTCACGACATGAAGCATTACATATTACACAACTCATATATACGATGAACATAATAACATCACAACATAACAATAATTGCTTCATAACAAGGTAGTACACACGTTTCTTCAGAACATGGTAAAAACATCATGATACAACTCGTTTCTTTTAACATCAACTAGTCATACAACACATTGATGCACCCACATATCACAATATGCCACAAATCTCCAACACTACGTCATCCACATTAGAATTATTTTCACACATCACAAACAATAATTTACACGTGAATTCTTCCTAGAATCCATAAGAAGGAGAGAGAATACTCTCATCCCCAACACATCAACATGATGACAAATACACACTGAGTGACATACACATCATGTGCGTTCACAATATCACAATTACAACAATAATCACATCACGCTTAAAGCACATTACTCTTCCAATATAAATCATCATCATGTAACATCATCATCATCATGCAGTATCATCATGTAATACCACCACCACCATGCAACATCACCATACAACACCAATCCGGCCCATAGGTTCGAGAGCATGAACCTACGCTCTGATACCAAATGTAACAACCCAAAAAATAACAACACAAGAACAACACAGTGAAATACAAGATAACTTTTTTTTTTGACTTGCTTTGACTCAACACGACACAACATGTTGTCACAAGGTTACAACCAACACTTGGAACCACTTGTTAGGGGGAAGACCACAAGGTCAGCACGGAAACGTTCACACCTATCAAGGACAATGTACTCTTTTTTTGACAAGACAACATGGAAGTCCAGACCACATGACACACTCACAGCTAGGGCATCCCATGAGGAATTTCTTGTTAAAATTTCTTGTTTACTAAAGTGTCTCTTAATTCTTAACTTACGTTCTTATAAATTTTCATGTAATGATTCACACAATTATTTTCACAAGGGAGAACTCCTTTCTTTTCAACGGTTGATTAAATAGCTTAAAGCCAAGCTTTCTAAACTGGGATCATCAATTTGATGTCCAAATATTTCTTATTCATTTGATTTTAGACATTTTCCATTTCTTACAAGGTTAATTAATCTTACTCAAGCCACTAACGCCTGTTCCACAACTCTATTGCACAGGTGAAGGCATAAGCTTTGATAGAGTGGAAAGTACTACTTAGGGTTCATACCAATGACCTTCTTGTTTAAGGATCAAACTTTGACCTTTCTTAAGAAATGTCACCATGAAACAAGGCAAGAGTTAACAGAACAGGACAACAGAATTTAGCTTCAGGGTCACATGGTTTACTATCCGTCTTTCATTGAGGCTAAGAGTTATCAAGATTGGTTAAATGTTCCATCTAGACTTTACTTTATTAAGTTTGACAAAGGAGAACATTTCAAACGATAGTGAGATATTTAAGGTTTTATTAATCACTTTCACTCCTACTTATTAAACCCTATCATTTTCTATAATCTAACCATTGATTTCACCATGAGATCATTTAAGGTTTCACTGTAAAAGGATAGTGTTTATTAGCTTGGCTCAAATAAAATAAAATAAAATAATAAGTTATCATATTCCGTTACAAAATATAGTTTCCTCTTGATTGTTCCAAGTCTCAAAGGTTATCAAGTAGATCACATCTACATAATATATTCCTAGGTATAAATTTTTAGTTTAACTTTTATCAGGATTATCCAGCTCACTTTTTAGTACTTACTAACTCATTGCTACTATGCCTTAGGAGGATTTACAACTCAACATTTTAACTCAAGAGCAAAGTTTAACAGAACTCGTTTGCGAAAACAAAACAAGGTTATATTAATTCATTCCAACATGATGTACAAATCAAAGGGACATATCATCTCTATTGAACCATGACTAGAGAGCAAGAGAGTAATAACATGGGACATGCCCCGCTACTATACTAAGGGTTAAAGTTCACTAGAATATCCCATAACCAAGCGGTAATCAAATTTCATCTTTCACATGATAACCAAACCAGCCAAAGTTTCAACAGTTACAACAACAATACTCTACAATACATTTACTAGGCACTGAACCTTCTTCTAAAATGTCCAAAGGCCCTTTCAAAATTTTATAACATAATACACATTCGTACAAAGGAACATTATAACCAAGATTGATGCAATAATCTACAAGTCTTTCCATCATCTAACCACGTAAGCCATCTGCAACAATTAATAACCTGAGTCAGTTCGCGAGAACTGAGCAAGATAAGACTATACATAGCAACAATAAGCTACTAGCTAACAAAATCATGAAAGGAAACATTCTAATTCAGGAAATGGATCAAATTTCTAACCTCTAACAACCTTTTTGAAACAAGATATAATTTTCAACATATCAATTAAGAAGAAACCCATAAGTTTTAGTTATGAAAATACCTCTAAAACTACAAAAGTTTGACAACCAAACATGCAAGACTATGAAATTTAAATGATTAGACACAAGAGTTGAGAGTATTAGGATTTCAATCATATAATCCCGTAGATTACGTGATTGAAATCTAAAGTGTAACCCATCAATCCACATTCTCAAGGTGAAGTCAAAAGATAAAAACTAGGCCCGATCTTAGCTGCCAAAAGGAATATAGTTTTGGGATCGTTCCGTGGGCCATAGGCCAAATAGGCTATAAACGAACTACGAGGGTAAAAACAAAGTTCCATCATGTAATCAAAATGGTTTAAAGGATGAAAATCTTATATTCAAACCCACAACCATTATATCCTAGGTAATAAGTGACTTCATAGCTAATAAGGATGAGTGGAAGGATGGTAAGAATGTCCGGAATAGGTATTGCCTAACAGCTTACCTACTGAACATAACCGGGGCCAGAATAGCAACAAGCCTCATTAATACCCAAGTTGAGTAGGCAGTCTAGCATTCTAAACACATCCTTGCAATTTTCATAATACCTTAGAATTATAATCCTCCCATTTTAGAGGAACATAGCAATGCATCTAGACTTGGTTGAAATTTTCCGATATCAACTCACTTCCTAATATCATAACGATGTATACAAAGGAAAAAGGTCTCTCAATTCTCCTTAATTTTCATCACTAAGTTTATGGTAACCTATGTAGAGATTTAACACATAATATACCATTGAGGATAGATATCCTCCAATAACGAACTTCTATAACGATGTAATTACAATTATTACACTCGACACATAAACAAACTATTCCAGAGTTTCTTTTCCCTTTTGACAACAAAATATATTCACGACCTTCCATCACAATCATTCTAAATTTGCAATGAAAGGTCACTCATCAGGAAGGAAGTACAAGACAAGTTTGACTAAATTAAGGGACTTCATGTTACCTTAAGCAGTTGATGAAAATCCTAACTTTCACGAACCGTGAAAGGTATTACTTTACTCCATCAAGGCATTATGTCTATGCAAGATTAAATTGATCACACAAGGAATCCTCATCATACCATATCTTAACACCATAAAGGTCATTAATTTTATCAAATTTTACTCATAGAAAGAGTAGAATCAAAATGGGGTTCTGTCAATAATTTATTCCCTTCTAACAACCCAGGACATATTCTCTGCCCAAAACTTCCTTCTTAACAAGCATATAAATTGATCTTCTAATTTTCAAAAGTCCTAATACTTTGCACAATACACGAAGTGCATAATCATGCTTATCATAAAAATAATAATAATAATTTAACTGTATGTTTTCCTCTAGGGCAACAACATAACAGGAAACCAATCCTAGTCAACACTGCAACGTTCTAGGGGTGATTACATACCCAGGTTCACAAAAGAAACAGCGACATTTTTACAGAAGGGAGTAACTTTAAAACTATATATGTATATATATATGCGTATATTTTTCATATGATCAATCAAAGCATACACTGGGAACCTTTGTTTGTTTTATATATATATAAATGGGTTTGATCACGTCAACAAGAACAACCAACAGAGGCAATCCAGAAGTAACAAATTGTTAACCATATATTGAACACAAAACCACATAATCACAGATTTAAACCAATTTCTAGAAGGAGAAAGTTTCACTTCGAGAGGTTTATTAGATACTAGCATATTATGTATATGGTTAGTCTATCTTGCCTGTTTTAACGCATCCACCAGTCGTGAACATCGAGCAGGGACTGCTACAGCCACACGCCTTCCACTTTATCCTCTGCTTTTGATGACCCATCATGGTAGTTGACCGCACAAGAAAAGACTTTGAGTTTCCAGACCATAAGAGCCCCAGTTCCATCAATCCCTCCTTCCTTCCAAGCATCCCAACTCATATAATAACATGGCAGCCAAAGAGATAGGCAAAAGCAACCACAAAAGTGATACGCCCACAAGGACTTTGGCACAACAGCATGGAACTATAGTCCAGCGTCAAGGGCACCATAAAAGCATATTTGACGACAACCCAAAAAGGCAAGAAAGATAGCAGAGCTCCTGGCTCTGAAAGGAATCTACCGTATTGATGGATAAACCCTTTTTCCTTCATCAGATTTGGGGACAGTATCAAGCTCTCGGTGCAAACATTACAGCTGCAGCTTGTAAGGGGATGATAATTCCAACAGAGACCTTTATGCCTGCTAACTTAGTGACTCGTAGAAGATGCTCATATAGTTGCAAGGCAAAATGTGCTTCATGAATATTCTGACATGATAGAGATCCACACCTAAGAGATTCTCTTCCATGAGTTACAGCATAAAACAAGTAAAGTCTCAAAAGTGAATCCTTGCAATAATTTTTCACCAGGTCTGCTAGTAATACTCTCACTATCACATAACCGATTTTGGAGATACAAGCCTCAGTACATGATCTGAGTCTGAAAAATATCCTGCTACCTTCATCTCCCAAGACATTTTCTCCAACATTGCATAGATATCCTAACCTTGGTGCTCTCATAATAGGAGCAGCCCTAGTTTGAGACGAAGCAAAAGAAGATGGCTTTATAACCCAAAAAAAAAAATCTCTTGGTACAGACTCCATATCCATAAAGCAGTCCCTAGACTTAGCATCCTCAATTAAGGCTGACCAGTCACTAGATTGCTTCAATGCAGCAGCTAAAAAGGACAACCTTGAAAAAGTAGTTGTTGGAGGATCCCCAACAAGAACACACCTTACAGCTCCCAAGGATAATGGAGGTAACACATCTACTTCCCTAGCTTGTAGCTTCATCTATAACCACAGTGAACGCAGTGAAACAGTAGTGAAGCAGCACTAGAAATAGCAGTGAAACAACACTTCTCAGCCTCGCATCTGCAAAACGCCTCAAGGTTCGACCAAGCTTCTCGGTGCACGCTAGATCTGTCACCTGGATAGAAGCGACTTCCCAAATTGAAAGGGCAGAGGCACCTCAACTAAGACTTTACAACTTAGTTTTTCCGCTACAGCTGCAAGCTCTTGCAACAACTAATCTTGACTATGAATCGCGTGCAACCAGAACAACAGAGTTCGGCACCAACATTCTCTTGAGTTACGCCCTGTAAAACTGCTGTCGCAACCTAGAATCTCACTAAAGGCCACTGGTATTCTGAGATAACACTCTTACTCCTCTACCCTGTAGCTGCTGCATACAGATAATCTTGCTTCCTCACGGCATCCCCAGGAGAAGTTCGGTTTGATACGAACGGATTTCAACATAGTACAGCATCCTGATTTTTTGTGAACCACACCCGTTACTCAACTCTTCAACTCCTGCCGCACAGGAAGGAAGGCAAGGAAAACGCATGTTGCCGAGAGGTTCTGCGTAGCAGGAACAGGAATAGAACTGCAAAAAAGGGGCAAGAGACAGTCAAACACGTTTTTTCTGCAACTCCATCAATTTTAGCTCTAGAAAATGCCTCCCAACCATGCGCATTGAATGAAGGGATCAAAACAAGATCTAGGTGAAGAAAAACGTGACTCCACCCACTCCTGTCTCCCTCACACAAGGACGGCAAAGAAAAACGTGGCAGCCAGTGCTTTCCTTATAGATAAAAAAAAATAATAATTTTCATTTCATCTATTTTATCAGCTGTTACCATTCAATGAAAAAAAAAGATTCATGTTTCAGTGAAGCAGTACATAAAAGTGTTCTTTTATTTCATGTAGCCATCCAAACAAATAAAGATGAATCATTCAAAGAAAATGTTTAGTTATATTTAAATTTTTAACTTTGAGGCCAAGAAGACAGAAAATGCCGACGCTTTATATTTTGCATGGATAGGCATTACATATTATAACTCTATTGTCTCACGCCAAATTTAAAAATATATTAAACAGTAAATTTAGACTGAAAGAATGCCTCCCATTTATTAACCAATGGTAAATATCATAAATTTATATTATTTGCAAACAATATATATTTATTAGTAACTTCATATGTATGATATATACTATAGTAAAATTAGAATGTAACTTGTAATGACCCATGTCATTGACAATTAGATAGATTGTAACTCTAACAAATGAGAATTATAGTTACTTTAAATCAGGCATTGAGAAGAACCCCATAAGCATGGTATGAAGTCAAATCATAATTACTTCGCATTTCTAATAAATTCCACCATACGCGAAGGGGAGTCAAAATATTCAAGTTTCACCATGCACAAAGGGTTGTTAGAATATTGTAAAATTGCACAATAAGAAGGCCCGCTACATGTAATGTACATTATATATCAAAATATACAAATAAAATTAGAAAATACTATTCTAAAGGCAATTGGCATTTTCTGTTTTATATTCGTAGACTGATTAAAGGGTGAAAATTTACTTTAGACAAACCTTATTCATCGAAATGACTTAAGGGGTGTGTCTTCCTTTCCATAAATTCAATAATATTATCCTAGAAAAGCATGGGATGACCACAAGTTTAAATAGAGCACAACATAGGGGAGGCTATTACAATTAGGCTTACAATTTAATGGTTTGTGGACCTTTTTTCATATACATTTGTTAGTTTCTTCAAATATCTAATATATAATATAATAAAATATAATATATTTAAAAATAGAATGTTTTTTATTCATTTTAAAATATAAATAAAAGATTTGTGGAGTGATCCATTCCCCTTTGAAAATTTTATTAGTAATTATTAATTTATCTTAAAAGCTAATAATATTATGGAATATGTTGTATTTTTTCATTTTCCTTTTAAATACCGTTAAATATTATTTATTATTTATTTCATTTGGACTATATTCTTCATTTCAAATTTATGATTTATTTGATTTAGATCATATTCTTCATTTCAATGTTGTAGCAACTAGAAATGAAAATGTTTCAAACAAAGATTAAAGGATTTTGATGCACATAAAAATCTAGTTACAAACTAATTTTTTTCTTACATTATTTTTGTTCAATCATTTCTATAATATTCTTACTCATTTTCCAATAAAGGATATTTGAGTTTTTAGCATATCTGTTGAGTTAACGTAGCCGATGATCATTGTTAAAAAAATTTAAAAATGAATTAAATGAATGAACAAATCTCGTTTTTTAACTGATTGACAATTATACAGACTTGAAATTAAGCATTTTGTATTTATGGAAAATTGCAGAGAATAGTTGATTAGGAAAATGAAGTAACCTGTAAAGATCTGTTCATATTCTGACGTTATCACCATGATGGCCCGCCGTCATGCACAGAGGTCTATTTCGCTCATTCTACAGTCTACACTTCAATACTACAGTCTACACTTCAATACTTTTTGTGGAAGCATACGCTGTCAGATTTTGAATTTTGTGCATACCTTAAAGAAGAGAATAGCTACTTCATTTTTCTCAGTGGAAGAAATTACCCACAATTGTATTTTGTCTAATTAAGAACTGCACGTCCGATGATTAACGCCGAAGGCCTATTTCTTAAACCGGATTTCATTGACACATCTTTGAAGCACTTCATGTCAATGCCGCCCCAACACGAAACTTACTTAGACGAGGATACATCTGTCCAAACCCGCCATTCGACAGAATAGCACCTACTTATTTATGCGTTCGCTTCTCCTCACGCTTTTTTGTGGACACGTTTTGTATCGTGTATTAACTCTTGTTCTCGTTTTCTATCGTCAATTAACTTAGTTTAGCTTGTGATTTAATAACTTAGTTTGAATTCGAATTTGATTAGTATTTTAAGTTGACTACCAATAAGTATTTTAATTTGATTGCTTAACCATCTTTCTTGTTATGTCACTTAGCATCTTATTTTTTATAATTTTATTTTTCTTTATTTTTAAAAGTTTCTTATATTGATTAGAAAAGAGTGTCTAATTCTCTGGTTAATTGATGGTGTCGATGTAAGTGAGAACATTAAGGTTTCAGCTTCATCCTTAGTATTATAGGGATTATTTATCTTTTCTTTGTTTTTGTTCCTACTAAGGCCATCATTGTTTGTCATCTTTTTACTTACCCATTTTTATCTCTATGCTCCATGTTGAAGTCGTTGTCGACAATGTGTTCCAGTTCATATTAACTAAAAATTTAGGATGAACTTACAAAGTATACGTCTTTCAAAACCCACTAATTGAAAACCGCTCAAAGAATATAAGCTTGTGTAACACACCAAAAATACCAACACAAGAACAACACAGTGAAATACAGGATAACTTTTTTTTTTTTGACTTGCTTGACACATAACATGGCGCAACACGTCGTCACCAAGGTTACAACTAACACTGTGAACAACTTGATACAAGGATGGCCATAAAGGCAGCACAGAAACGTTCACACCTATCAAGGACAATTTATTTTTCTTTTGACAAGACAACATGAAAGTCCAATCCACATGACACACTCATGGCTAGGGCAAGCCACAATAAGAAATGATCGGAGGTTATTTATTTTGACAAGACTCCCTGTGGCTCATGACTTAAGCTTTCAGAAGAATTCAATACATGATTCGCACAAAATCATCTCAACAACTAAGTTAATTTCTCAAACACTGTAGAGTAGTTCACTTAAAGTCTTCTCCTACTTACTAAATCTTATTATCTTCCAGAAACTAACCATTGTTTTCCTTTAAGCTTGTTTAAGAGTTCACCCCAAAGGGATAGTGTTCGCTAGTTTAGCTAGGGGTATCAATTTATAAATGTTTACTTCACAAAGGATGTTTTCATTTTGATCACTCATGGAATCATTCGATTTCAAATAGATCACCTTTACATTTATTTGTTGAATTATAAAATTATTATTTTTGTTTAGCTTCTTTAAGGGTTAACCGACTCATTTTACTTTACTTATAAAATATTGTCGCTAAGTCTTAGAAAGATTTAACTTAACAATTTATTCTCAAGATCAAAGTTTTTCAATACTCATATCAATGTAAAGATTGAAAGCCATTTCTCACAAGGATAATTTCAAGCTTAACTACACAAGAACAAGACACTTTCTTTCACCATTACCAAACAATACAAGGCAAGAGGTCATATCAACTCTCTTTACAAGCAATGTTACACAATTTACAACACATTGGACATTTTTACAAGGAACTTCATAATGGTACAGATGAAACTTTTACACTCTTTTCTTCTAGTCTACTCGCATAATCCATCTGCACAAATATTAACTAGAGTCAGTTCGCTAGAACTGAGCATGTTAAGTCTATGCATTGAAATAATAAGCTAACATTTAACAATTGACATGAAAGGAATGTTCTACTTCATGAAAGGATCAAAGCACAAACCACTAATCTACTTTTCACACGAGGTAAGGATCTACACCAGCCAACAATGAGGAAGTCAAACATTCCAGCAAGCAGTATATCACAAAACAAAGAAACAATCCAAGAACTCATGGGATAGGAACGAAAGGTCAATAGTATAGAGAATTTTGATCATGCAACCGTATGGATTACGTGACTTAAATCTAATATTCAAACCATCCATCTTAAAAGGGAAAGAAAAACTTGAGAGTCAAAGACATACTAGTTACGATCAAGACGCGAAACAAAACATAGTTACCCAGTCCTTCCAGGAGGATGTTTCATAGCAATAAAGGGATACATGATCCCGAAGGAAACATTCCATCGTTATAATCTAAACAAGAGGTCTACCGCCTCTTCCTTACAAGGTCTTTTAAAAGTAATAAACGTTAACAACTAGGATTCTCTCTAATTTCTTTGGTTTGCAACTAGGATTCTCTCTTCCTAGAACTTTCTACTGCTAAAGGTTGTATCCTGAATCCCATTGATCTACTTTCGGGCATTGAGGACAATAATGAAAACTTCCTTCTTTCCTTCCTAATGTCTAATACCAGAATAGATTATTGAAGAAACTACAAGCCGCAAGCCTTATTAGGAAACGAGTAATAAACAAAATAGCTCACAAGCAGGCTACACTCTAGGTAGGCAAGCATGACAACTTTTAAATGGAAAGCCTAAACAAACTTCATTCGTAATCTTCATAAATAGCATACATACTATTATCCAAGACAATATAGCACTATGTGTAAAATGTTGTACAATATCAATTCAGTCCAGCAGGACTCTCACTTACGCAACAATTTACATTCAATAGAAAGGTAATCAAGGAGTAGTGTTACAACTAATAAAGCAAGAGCCACTCTAGCTAAGGACCTAGATTTCCATACTTTTTGATATTCCTTATCAATGATGATAAAACACCGCAAAAGAAATATACATGCATTTGTGTTTTATCCAACGGTAAGTCTTCATTCAGTAGATCTGAAAGGTGATAACTATCTTGTCAGCACAAGCAAGGGAACAAGCCAAAGAGGAAAGAAGCATTCGAGTGGGGCAGAAGTACTAATGAAGGAAACCCCCTAAGGAAGCAAAAAGCAGGAAGTATCTACTATCGAGCAGAAATCAGACCTAAGCATTTATGAGCTTCTATTGATTTGATATCGCTTAGGGTAGCCATAACTAAGCATTTTGAAAGGTAACATTTATTTATTTATTTATTTATTTTTATTTTTTATAGCTTCCATGTTTCATAAGAATGTCCCTTTCCCATTTCAGATGGTTTGATCCAAAACAACAAAAGCAAGTAAAACATTGTTCTCATCCATATAATTATAACAGAATAAAGATAACAACAATTTTCCCTTATGCAAACCGATCATGAAAGGAACATCGATTCAGGAGAAGGAACAGGAAAAAAAAAGAAACCAATGCACTCAAGGACAATCGATAAAATCAAACACAATATTCCATCTTAAGGCGTCATTTCAGGTAGTAGATCATTTATTTCATGAAGTTGAAAAAGGACAGCAAAATATTTCAGGGGCTAGTCTTAACATGCCTGGTTTAGAACGCCATCTCCATATGAAAAAGATTTGTCTCAAAGCCGCTGCTTGCCCTTAACCCAAAGTGCTCTGCGGGCTCGTGCTAGCGCCACATTCACACAGTGAAAAACAGCTACAAACCAACCCCATGATTTGAAGCTCGGACACGAGACATATGGATTACACCACGCTCCTGGCTCGGGTAGGCATCTACCGTGATGATACACAACCTTTTCCTTCATCAGATTTGGGGACAGCATCAAAATCTCGGTGCAAACATTGCAGCTGTAGCTTGTAAGGTGTGATAATTCCAACAGCACCCTTTATGCCTGCCAACATATTGACTCGTAGAAGATGCTCATATAGTTGCAAGGCAAATTGTGCTTCATGAATATTCTGATATGAAACAGATCGGCCTCAAAAGATTGCAAAGTTGAACCCTGCCTACAGGAAACCAATCAACTAGCAAACCCCAAACCTGCGAAGGACCGTTGTCTCAAAGGTAGAGTGCTCAGCAATGCTGATGGAGGTCCTTGATTTGAGTCCTAGCCGATCCATGCCTTACAACATTATCATTAGCAAAATTCTAAGTAAAGTGATCTCCCTGAAATGAAGTAATAAGATGGAACAATTGTCCTTAGTTCTCTGCACATCCTTCAGGCTCCTACAGGCTAGAAGTAGTCCCACTGCTAACTGAGTTACCATTTCTCTTGATCAAGCAAACCATCATGAGTTCTTTCCTTGGGCTGATATAGTACAGATCCACGCCTATGAGATTCTCTCCCATGAGTTACATCGTAAAACAAGTAAGGAAGCAATAGAGAATCTCATAAATAAATTTCATCAGGTCTGTTGGTAACACCCTCACTGTCACGAATCGGTTTTGGATGAACAAACTCAATGCAAGCTCTGGATCTGAGAAATATCCTGCTACCTTCATCTCCCAAGACATTTTCTCCAATATTGCATAGATCTCCTGTGCCTGTGGATGTGATCTGTCACCTACACGAAAGCATGCGCCATCACTTGCATATCATGCAATTTCACGGACAGTAATGGAAGGTAAAAGGTTGGCCTTTTTCACACAGTTTATTGTAGTGAAAATGTCTTTGCTGTCGCACTTCACTGTCAAATTTTCTTCGTGTACCGCATACTTGCTGCACATTGATTTATCAGATTTGGTAAAGGGAGTTCGATGGATTTTGGCAGTCGAGCTCATGGCTTCAGATTTTTTTATGGGGTTGGGCCATACCGAAGTTGCAGGGCGTTGCTGTGGATTCCCCAACAAGAACACACCAGACAGCACCCAAAGGACGTGGAGGTAACACGCCTACCTCCCTATCTTGTAGCTTCATCTATAACCACCAATTCAAACCCATGGCCAGAACTAGGAACAGTAGTGAACACAATCTCAGCCTCCTTGCAAAACTTGCCTCAAGGTTTGATCGAGCTTCTTCCATGCTAGATCCGCCACCTGGACAGAAGCGACTTCCCAAAAGAAAGGGCAAGGCAGCTCAATCTAAAACTTTATCTCGTTCTTCTACTACAGCTACGAGATTTTGCAACAGCCGATCATGGCTGTGGTCGCGTGCAACCAGAACAGAATGGACAGAACACATAAAATGGTCAACCCGCCAACACGTTGCCCTTGCAACACTTTCACTGTCACTTCGTCGATTTGAGAACATAACTAGAAGGGGAAAAACCCGAGTCTGAGGATGCAGTCGAACTGAACAGATAACAACATAGCGGACAACTTGCACAACTGAACATGACTGAGGTTGCGTGCATCCAGAACATCAGGATCAACACCGACGGTGCCTTGGGAATCGCCCTGCAGCTCCCCAGATTAACTCCCTCTGGATGTGGGTCGCCAAGGCAATGCAGGAGGGACATCACGAGATCGATCCTCACGCCTCTTGACTGCGTGTAGCAATTCCTCCATTGAACTGAGCTTTCGATCGATTGGAGCAGTCTTATTCTTCATTATTTAAGCTGATTCTCAGCTCAAAATGATTGACAGTGACCAGATTGCAAGAACTATAAAAATAGAGGAAAGCCAGCTCGATTCTTCCAAAAACTTACACTCATCTATTGTTCTCTTCCCTGTAGCTGCTGCAAATAGCCAGATACTTCCTCACGGCACTCTCATAGCAAAAGTTCAGTTCTACACTCCACGATAGGTACAGGCATAGGCTAGAGGCGTGCTGGTCCAGCATTGAGTGGTTTAGGAAATTGTTTAATGCATTCGGTGAGACTATGACAGCTATTGAGGGTGCCCCCTGCCAACTGACCCAACTCTCACCCACCTGCCTTCAATTTTCTCTGAAAAATTGTCCCCTCTCTTTCATTTTGTCAAACGCTTGAATGCATTCACCAAACTTCTGCGCCCTTGACAAGAAACACGTGCTTCCCTACGCCCTCCACTCCGTTTCCATTTTTTTTAAATTTACTAGTTTCAAAACTCTCTCTCTCTCTTTTTTTTTTAATAAACTTTCATTATTATTGTTATTCATTTTAGAGGGGTTCGAACTGCAGATTGTCTATCCCAAAACCCCAATCGATGCCAATTACCCTTCCTTAAGCAAGCAAAACGTGGTCGACAATATCAGAAATACGGATTAAAATTAATTTCCTTGTCGGTTGATAAACTCACTACTAGCTTGGATGTCATGTAACTATTCTTATCTCCTATAATATCAGACATTATAGAAAAAGCAACAACGAATTCCGCCAAATGGGCAAGTATAATTTGTGTCATGTCTAATGGAACCCTACCCGTCACACGAAAAATGTGATTAATAGATTTTTAATTAAGAAAAGGGTCGTAAAGCACTCAGGAATTCATATCCACAAAGAATCAGGAAAACAATTTATATCCTAAGCTCATAAAGATTATTCAGGAAGAGTAGAGATATTCCATGCTTAGCACTTGATCGCCACAGGATGAATAGGTGTAATGTAGAACAGGGCATTACAGTCTTGGTTCGACAGAACAATGCCTACTTATTTATCCATACCTTACACAACGAATATAAAATCATATTTATCATTTGTCTTATGAATTGAGGAGAGATAGACACTAGGCTCGATTCCACAGGAGTCCGAACTTTAATTTGTTTTCCTTTGTTTGCCCTTAATGTCTTAACTCTTGTTCTCGTTTTCTACCATAACTAACTATTGTTCTTGTAAAGGGCGTAATGGTGTCGCCTAATGATGGGGCATGAGTGCTCACTAGCCACCTGCTCAAGTTCTAATGCCCCAGGCCTAGGGGACCGGGTACCCTTGCATTTAAAAAAAACATTGTTCTTATAATAGCAATCTAATCTAATTACATAATGCTTGTTTATGTATCTCTTGTTTTGCTTCGAATAATCGAGCTTAAAACTTAACTGGTGGTCTACAAAAAGTTGCATTAAAAACAACTATTGTTCTTGTAATAGTATCTTAAAATGATTATGTAATGCTTGTTTGCACATCTCTTGTTTTGCTGCGAGTGATTGAGCTTTAAAACTGAAAAAATCGTCTACAAGAAGCAATCATTGTAGTTGGCTTTCAAACATGGAACCTATTGGATTATCCTATTTTAATTTTTACCCCTTTATGAAGAAATCACAACCACATGAATTATGTGAGAAGATCGAGATGATATAGTGTAACACATATAGGAGATATTATCTGGTTAGAAACAATCTAAACTATGGAAAAGGTGTGGGACATATAGGTATATAATTCCCACCTTTTTTTTCCAGCTTTCCACTCATGTCTTCATCTTATCTAATAAATTAAATGTCATCCAATCGAAAACCTTTACATTGCCAAAATACAAAATAACAAAGTCTTGGTGTTTTAAATGATCGAACTTAACAGGGGGATGGGGAATGGCATGTTTCTTTCCTTTCATCATACTATTATACATGTTGCAATATGAATTTTCCTTTTTGCTATATTTAATTTCTTGAAAATGTGGGTTGCCTTTCATTTCCATAAAAATTTCATCTTACATATTTACTTTGAATGTTCTCACTTTAAATAAGGCATAAAATTGTAAATATGATCTCCATATGGAGGAAATGTTATGCATGATTCACTACGAAGTCCAAATTTTGACATACTTAAATAAGGAATTTGAGGCATGTAATCTTGTTTACATTGGTAGAGTATAGCTATCACATAGTTACACTGATTTCTACCAGTTACGTTTTTAAATTTATATCAACGTTCACCACATCCAATTTTAGGATATCGCTAATGGTGAAAATGGGGATATGATAGGTAGGGGAAAGGCGCTCGTATTTTCACCCTCCATTATGTTAATAGATATCCCACCAGTGTTGTTTTACAACATTTCACCACTATCATTATATGCTTCATTCTCTACATGATAACAAGAGTGTATAGTTTGAGCACTCTTGATTTCGAATATCATAAATTCTAAGGAGGAAAAATTTCTAGGTAATCATAGTTTTTTTATGATTATATATGATGATTAAGAACCTCTCAACATCACATTTTCAATGCAATCTCCACTAAAACATGAAATGAAAATTCTAACATTTGTTTTATAATTTCCATTAGGTGATAAACATGTTGACATAACATCTCTTCCTCCCTAATTCATGTCCCACACCAGCACAATGAAACTAATAAATCTCAAATGGATGAAAATATTCATGGTAATATTAAGGGATGTCTCCATCTCCACTCTCATGCCCTAACCCTAATATTGCTGAGAACAATATTGTTAGTGGCAGCAGTGAATTTTGGCTCTTGCTTTGCAATTTTTTATGAAGGTACTCACCCAAGCCTAGGCAATGGAGATAGGGGCATTTTGAAGGAATGCTTTCGAGGCCACTAACCATGGAAATAAGAACTTGGGAAAGGTTCATGATTCTGCTAAAGGTAGAAAGAGCAACCCATCTCCAAACAAAAATAAAGAAAATAGTTTTCCGTATTTTCCTGTGAAATACACCTCCTTGTAGGGCATGGACAGTTGCAATATTTGGGAGATAACGGTTATCATTTGTAGTTCACCCTAATAAAAGAGGAATTTTCTTAAAACTCTCACAAAAGACTCTGGTGGTCAAGATAGAGGAGGATCTACTACAAATGGTTCTCAGGAAAAAGGAAAACCTTTGTCAGCCTTGCCTCTTCTACATATTTCAAAAGTTTTGGACTAAGTTATCTTAACTCAACAAATCAATTTCCAAAATATGGAGGGAAAATATAAAATTCAAGATTGAGCTTTATCCCAACGCTAAAGCTTATTTCATTGATGTCTTTGAAACCCCTAAAGAAATGGATTTAATATTTTACCAGTATTGGGTTTGGGGTGAACTTGGGCTCATGTCAATGCCCTGGTTATCCATCTTTTCATCCTTTAATACCTACCCTATTTTGATTCACTTTTTAGAACTTCATTTACAATTCTAGAACAAATCATGCCTTATTGCTATAGGAGATACTTTAGGATGTTTTGAAAAATTAGAATATAAAACCTATGAGTAGATTCATACAACTTATGCTAGAATCTTGGTAGATATTGACACCTCTCAAAACATTTTAGCTAAAATTAGTCTATAAATTGGTGAAAGTTGTTGGTTGTAGAGGATCAATTACAAATATTTAGCCTTCATATGTCTGCGATGCTTTCAAATGGGGCATCTTTCGTATGAATGTGAGTACTCCAGATGTAAGCTCACTACAACAAACAAGTGTTTTTTTACCACAATTATTCCACAAAATCGCCACAATTTACAAGAATCGTAGAATACTTGTAGCATCTCTATGAAAATTTCATTCGGTCGTGTCTAAGTATTGTGGATATTCTAATATTTACATTTAGTGATAATAATTCGTAGAAAAGTCACATTTCCAACCATTCTTCATAGGAATTCCACAATTTTTAGAAAATCGAATTAAAATTGATCGTAACTAAAATTCAATATTAAATAACTTCGAAATACCATGTGTGTGTGTGTGTGCGTGCGCGCGTGCATGCGTTGCGTGCGTGCGTGCGTGTATGTATATAAATATAAATATTATGTAGCTATATTCAAATATGTTTATTCTACTATATGTTAAGAAGAATAATATATTTGTATTATTTTTGTAATTATAACTAATTTTATAAACATAACCCATTCTTTAATAAATAATAAATGTATACATATGATTCTTTTTTTATTATTCCTGTTAATATAAAAAAAATTTCTTAAGATAACTATTATTTGATTTATAAATAACAAATGTAGAATATATGTGGAATTTCTATTATAATTCATTTTTTCCATTTTTAAATATTTTGGATGATCCACAATTTTATATAAGTGTTTAAAATTTGTAGAAAATTCACATATACAACACTTTCTATTTGAAAATCCACAATCTTATTCAATTTTTCTATTTTTTAATATTGTGGATGTTCCACGATTTTATGGAAATGTTAATTTCTTTAATAATTTGGAGCTTGAAAATGTACCCATATCTAGTATACAATTTTTCAGAATTTAAGAGGAATTGTAGATTATTTTTGAATTCTCTATATATTTTTATTTTTCCACAATTTTATTTTAGTGAATATAATTTGTAGAAAAATCATATCTCTAAACATTCTTTATAGAAAATCCACATTTTTATTAAAAATCAATATAAAACTTATCACAAAATTACACACCACAATTAGTCATAAAGGGAAATGTAACAAACATTACCATGAAATTATATCAATGTTGAAAATCCACATTAAATACTTAGAAAAGTTCACACTATCCACAATTTAGATTTTTTTACATATTTTAAAAAGACATATATATATATATATATATATATATATATATATATATATATATATATATATATATATATATATATATATATTAATCAAAATATTGAATTAATTAATATATATTTTAATCATAACAGATATTTTAAAAGACTAATAAAAAACATAATAAAAAAATACATTAAATAGTGTGTATTTGTAAAAAATGAACATTTTAAATTAATTATAACAAAAACCTTCCCTTCTTACAAATTGAAAACTTTTATTATAACTAATATAAAATTATAATAGTGTGAAAAAGTCACCTTTCTAAAATGTTTTAAGTTTTGTGTTTTTAATATATTTTAAAATAGCTAACACGAAATTATAATAATATAAAATAAATCTCAAATCTTTTAATATTTATAACTAAAACTTCCTTTTATGATATATTAAACAAAACTTTTACATTTATAAATGTGTAGAAATGACACCATCTAAAAAGATTAAAATTTGATATATGTAAATATTTTTTTAATAAATAAAATAAATTATATTATAAATTACTCACTGAGGATATTTTTAACAACATTAACTTGAAGACAATAAATACTTTAAAAATATAGGTTGTCTACAATTTAGATTTATTTTTTGTATGTAAAAAAAACATAATATGAAATTATAAGAATTTAACATAGATCAAAAGCACACAAAATATATTTCTATTATTACATAGATTGAGATGACTAATAAAAAATTATTAAAGTGAGAAAATATAATATTAAATAGTTTGGGTTTACTTGAAAAGATGAATATCAAATTAGATTATTTGAGATATATTTAACTTATTAGAAATATAATCTAGCCACACTTACAGTTATGACATATTAAAAAAACAAAATAAATTTATAAATACATAGAATTGGCCCGCCCTATTAAAAATATATAATTTTGAAATATCTAAATAAAAATAATATAAAAATTAAATAATGTGAAAATGTTAAATTGTCTATACTATATAATATAGCATTTAAAAAATTGTTTAAATATATATTGGAAGATTTGAAATAGATATGAAGTTATTATTTTAGAAGACAAATATTAAAATGGGAATAGTTTAAAAATTTCACAATTTTCTAAATTTCAAATTAATTACACATGTCATTTTAAATATATTTAATACAATAAAAATAGAAATTAAGAAAGTTCCATATAATTATTCATAAATATTTATAGAAATAATATCTTATAAAAAAAATGTAGGAAGAAGTCAATAGTAAAATATTTAATTTTCTTCTTCAATAGTAATCAAAGAAAAGTAAATCATGATAAGAGTTTATTATACTTATTATTGATCATCTATCTTACATGTCTTCATCAGAGGGGGATTAAGCCTTAGGCAAACTAGGCAGTTGCCTAAGGCGCCAGCCATCAGGGGGCAACCTGAATCTAAAAATTTCCTTTTTGTCCATTAATTTTAGAACTTAACTTTAAAATAATTTATGTGAAGACTTAATATTGATCAACCCATTTATAGATATTATTGTATAGTAACATAAATTTCATACATACATATAAAAAAAGTTTGGTAATATTTTTTCAAGTAAAAGAAAATATCACATATTTATAAGCATATATGATTTTTTGGTATTGTTACCCATTCTCTGATATAGCTCCAGATTATATAGGTGTGTAATCTGTTTTAGAAAAGGTTAATGTATTTTTTATAATGTTGTTGGTGTATCTAGTAGAGGTGAGTATAATTAAAGGAAACAAATATTTAATTTTCTATTCTTAATTTTGTGGGGAAATTTTCTATTATTTTTTTTATGGAGGAATCTGTAGGCCTAGTCCAAATACGACTCTTCATGAAACCATGGGAGCTACATAAACGTTTTTGTTTCTTTGGAAAAAAAATGGTGCTTTATTTCAGGATAGAGTTCATATCACCTACTTGATAAGGCTAAATTAGACTTGTAAGAAGCCTTGTATAAAATATTGTATTTTTTGCATTCTGAGCATCTCCTACGATTAAATGTTTCTATACACAGTATATTTTTCATCCTTCTGTGATAATTTAATAATATATTTTAATTATTATTTTATTATGACCATGATGTAAATTTAAAAATACAAAAATATAGACATATTTTATTTATTTACTTTATGGAAAAAAATATTAAATAAATTTTTGAGGAGGGCGCCCACTCAAACTATTTCCTAGGGTGCTCCCGACCCTTAAGTCGGCCCTGGTCTTCATCATAAGCATCAAATTCATCTTGAGCCAACTCTCTATATTGCTCTGAACTAACATCAAATTCTCCTAAATCAATAAATAAATCTATCCCAGAGTCTTCTTTTTCATCCATGATATCATCGTTGACAAGATTTTCAAATATTGTTGAATCATTCATTTATGCTTTCTATCTCGCCATTTACTTCTCCTCCACTCTCTTCATGTCCTTCTTGTTGTCTATCTTCATATGTGTACTCAATATTTTCTATTTCTTGTTCCTGTAGATATTCTCAAACTTTGTCCATTATTTCTACTTCATCATTACTATGTGTCTCGTCCTCATCTATAATATCGACATTATTTGTGTTTAAAAATGATGCATGACGGTTGCACCTTGGATTGTGCTCTATGAAGAAAACACTAATTTTGATTTTGGATATCTTGGATAATAAAAATTTGTTCACATTGCTCTGGGAATACATATGGCTCATCTGTGTGCATAAACTCTAATGTTTTTATCATGGAAAAACCATTATCATGCATATAAACTGTTTTATTATTTCCTTTCTCAATCAATGAAAACCACTTTACTAAAAAGATAACCTTCCTAAAGGACTTGAAGTCAAGTTCCATAATGTCCTCCAAAATTCCATAGTACTTCATCTTTGTTTCAATTTCACTGGAATTCACCACATCAAAATATGCTGATATACCACAGTCAAATGTATGCCTAAGCTTATCCATCTTCTCAATACAAAAGTGCTTGCCATATGCCCAAATGGATTTGTAATGTGTCACCTATAAAAATATAACATTTACAATGCAATGTCAAAAAATGCATTCTTAAATATTAACTACAATACATTTTTGACTAAATAACATAAAAACACAATAAACTATAAGCATGCACATACCTTCCCTAGATTTATTCCATTTACTATTTCTAATTCTTCCCTTCAAATATTAAGATGATATCTTTTACTTTCTTTCATAATATTATCTCTTAACCAATCCCATGGGCATTTATTTGGCCATGTATTTTTTATGATTTTCAGGTAACTGTGGGACTAGAATCATGGACCCCATCCTTCTAGATGCTCTTCTATATGCAATTTGTCAACTTCTTCTTTCTTTATTTTGTAGAGTTCTATCCATTTATCCATGCATTTTGCATGATGTGCAACATAGAGGTGAATTTTCTCATACTCATTTCCATCTATAAGTGAAATTTAGTAAATTATTAAAATTAATATAAAGATAAATTAAGGATAAACTATATAACTACTAGATATTATATAAAACATGATGCATACCCCATACTTTTCTTAACCTCCCTCTTCTTTTTAGCACTTCACTTGTTAGTATATCTGGTTGAGAAGATCCCCGGACACTTTGTGTACTAGAATGAAAATCAGGTAAGTAATTAGAACTAACATTCACCATTGCTTTGAATGTTATGTAACCCTATGCAATGGAACCCTCTAGTCAAGCCTTTTGTCACACAAAATGCTTCAATACCTTCATTAAATGCTCAACAAGCCACATTGATCTTGATGCGACTGGACCACAATATTCTATCTCATTAACAAGATGTATTAGATAATGGACTTGTGGATCAAAATATACAGTAGGAAGATACTTTTGAAAATGTACACATTAATATGGGTACTTTATCTTTCCAATATATAAGGTCTTCCATTTTAATCTCTCTTGAGGACACAAACCTGAAATATAATGTTTAACTAACATTAGTTTGAGTAATAAATCATGTATAATGGTATGCAAAAATATATATTGAATAAAATTAAATATTATATGGTTACCTAATATATTTTGATAAGAAATATATAGTGTTGGTTATATTTTGATCAAAGGTACTAGGAATAATAATGGGAAGTATAACCTGCAACAAAGAAGTGTACATTTGTTTAAATATAATAATTAATTTATATCAATGAAATTTTAAGAAAATAAAAAACATTTAAACTTTAAATATAAAACTCACTGTAATCATCTTGTGCCAATCATGTTGTTTTTAATCCTATTAGATCCTAATTTTTTACTCTAGGGAAACAATTCTTTATTGTGGCACCATAACCTGTAGGGAACCTTATTTTCTTTATGGCTTCATTGATATGATTCTTCTCCTCGGTGCTCAATCTCTAAGGAGAAGGGAGGAATGTGTTATCATCATAATTTGGCCATAATGGACGCATGTCTTTACTCACTTCAAGGTCTTTCCTTAACCGTATTCTATCTTCCTTTTTTCCATTGATAAGATTCCATAGTGATCTCGATACATTGCATCCAATGTGTGTAACATCAAGTAGGTGTACGATGGGCATATTCCTATAATATTCAAGTTCATAAAATATTGAGTACCTTTTCATGCCCGGGGTAGTTGTTCTGGACAAAAAAACAATTATAAATTAGTTTCATACTCAATGTTGGTATAAAAAGTGTTAGCAAAATGTCTATATTTGTCCTCATGTCTACCATCATGATAACCAATATACCAGTCGTTCGGAGTCAAAACCCTTGGAATAGGTGCTCTTATCGGTTGTGTGTTAAAATCATTTCATTTTGTTACTGTGTAAGGATAATTAATAGGCAAGAATTGTCTATATTCATAGTATATATCCTTCTTTAAGTGTTTTGAGTGTCTCACAATTGTTTGAAATCCACATGATGGGCACCAAGCTTTCCCTTTTGTTTGGATACCTATTGTCATGTATAATCATTGTCAATGTAAAATTTTGAATATTTTCAACAACTATAAATGATTCACAATATTAAATCTCATGAATATATTATATATCCACTAACCACAACATAAAGATAACCCTAGGGCATCATGAATGGTCCAACACATCATTCCCCTAAAGAAGAAATCTCTCCTCCCAATAGGCCTTGATATGTCATGCATTTCAAATCCCACCCATAATTGTTTAAGTTCATCAATTAGGGGCCTCAAATATACATCCATATGACGTACTTGATACTTTCCTATAACCATCAATAAGTTAAAAATAATTATATAATATATTATATGTTGAATATTTCATATAACACTAAAGAAATAAAAGATATCAGTCGGGAAGGTTAATCACCTGGAATAATTAGAGTCAACATTATATTTTGCTTCTTTATTGCCATCCATGGTGGGATATTATTGAGGATTGCAACTACTGGCCATGTAAACCATCCTGATGATTGAATTGAGAATGGATTAATCCATCCATAGTTATTGAAATTCTAGCATTTCGTTTCTCACGTGAAAAATCTGGCTATTTCTCATCAATTTCTTTCCATGCCTTACCATCCCCTACAGTTCGTAAGGTTCCGCTCATTGCTTCTATTCTCAAAATTCCAACCCATGAGCTTTGTTAATTCATTCCATTTAAACATTTGCTTAAGCTGTGGAATTAAAGGAAAATGGTGAAGAACTTTCCGTGGAAATTTTTTTGACTCAACAACACCTTGATGCTCAAATCTACTAGTATGACATACATCACATTCTTGTAATGATTCTTTTTCACCATAATATAACATACAATCATTAGGATGAAAGTATGGTAAACATTATAGTTCAATCCTATATTTCTTAAAGAGTGTTTCACTTCCCTATAAGACTGAGGAAGATGATTCCCCTTAGGAAGAACCTTGGTGTAAAGAAAATCTACATGATAAAGAATATAACAATTAATTAGAAACAAAATATATGAAACATTTATTTATCTAATCATCATCAAAATGATTAAAATTGTTGATATATGTAAATGTCAAGAAATGTAATCCTTAATAATCAAATTTATATACCTCAACAAAGCAGTAAAGCTCGTGTCTGACCACCCAAATATAACCTTTATATTCAATAACAAAAATATTGTTGATAATACAGATATTTCTGCACTTTCATACAACATTTTCCTTGCCATGTCATTCAATTCAGATTCTTTTTTAGTGAAAATGTCATGAAGTAAACTATCAATAGCTGGATCCATATTTGGAACTTCATCATTCATTATGTTGCTTTGGTCTAGAATCTACACATGTGGGTAAATACTTGTTTTTAATAAAACAATATATGGGAATATTAACAATATTATTTTATATTTATTAAATAATCCATTAGAAGTATGTGAAAGTAAATCATGGCACATGACTAAGAAAGATAAGTAAAAATAATTTTTCTTGCATACCATGTCATTGGCTTCCATATGACCATTTACTTTCAAGTGAGAAATAGTTATAAAGCGTCTCCATCTTCTATGCCCTTTACATTTGAAGCATTCACAATATATACTTTTCTCATACCAATCACTAGTGTAGGGTTTGAGGACCACCACTAGAATCACTATCATTCAAACTACTCGACATTTGAATCGACAAAAAGTTCAAATAAAATGTGTATTAAATGATTCAATTAAAAAAATGTGTATTATTGAAAAGGAGTAAAAATGAAAAATCTTTGTGTTGATACAATTTTGAGAATTACAAATAATAATTTTTTAAATATATAATAAACCATGTATAATTAGATAGAATTCTAAAATTCTATGGATCCAAAATGCTAAATTTAAAATTTTAATTATTTTTCATTAAAAAAACCTGACAAAATTGAAATGTTTTAGTTTGGGTTTGTATCTTTATAAAAATATTATAGATAAGTCCAACATAAATGTGTTCTATAATGTAGAAGACTATTTTATCATTTTTAAATTTGTGGTTTATAATTTAATAAATACCAATCACAATTAATAGATACTCAGGAATATACTTACTCACTAGCCTTCATACACTATAAATATTATATATTTTCCATTTTATATATGATACCATTATATAAATGTATAATATTTCATTTTTACATTACTAATCATAATTTTTCTTTTAACATTAAATTTGACTATTTTACTACCAATATTTTAATTCTTATAAATAATATAAATTTATTTCGTATTTTTGATATTATGTTTGGGATACTTTCCTATCATTAATATTAGTTGTTTTATTCATGATAGGGATCAATATTTGAAAGGGCGAGTCAAAATTCTATTATGAAGGGCACATATTCACGGTTGAAAATACTCTAATATATACAAGTGCATATGACAAAAATAAATATTTTCACATGTTCTATAGTTTAAGAACATTTTTATAAATACCAGAGTACATAAAAGCATAAATAAAATTGAAAACCTTTCAAATGGAAATGTACTTATAGTTAAAATTAAACACTGTACTATCCATTCTTCCTCTCAAATTTGTTGAGCCCTGTATTTTGATAATGAATATTTTAGTGTTTGAAAACTATAATTTTATTTATCTTCATAGTAACAAATCTATACAATAAAAGATCGAAAGATTGTGATTTTTTTTATTTTAATGAGGTGAATAGAACTAATTTTATAACATACTAATGTTCAGATGATATTTTAAATCCACATCATACCTTTTGGTGGATAATTCTTCAAAAATAATCTTATTGTGAAAATACAATAATACATTTAAAAAAAAGATTAATTCACCTTTTTTTTATTCACCAAAAATAAAAATTAATAAATTGTCCCAAATTTAAATAAAAAAGTTTTAGTAATTATAGAAACATTATATTATCCATACCATAAATTAAAGTATGCATGTAGAGGAGAACAATAATATTTTTTCGTTTACAAAACAATTCAAAACTAATAATTTTAAAACTATTACATTCACATTGATTAGGCCCATCTATAACCAAATTTAAAATTAAGTATTGGTACAATGAGGGAGGATTCCCACATGTCTCAATACCAATTAAGACTGAACTTCCCTAGAAATAATACTAAAATTTAAATATTTGTGGGGAATACGGAATGGGATATGGATTGTTGGAAGCTTATATCGACTCAAGGGACGTTTTACAACCCACCCTTTTTTGAAATTTTAATGTAATTTAAAGTTGATGTTGTGAATTTTTTTATGGGAAATTTTTCCCAAACATTTCGTGGCGGGTAAGTTTTGATCTCGAATCATGATCACGTTATACCTGTCATTAATAAATACTAGTGTTTCAGTAATATACTTCCTAGTCTATCCATTATTTTTGGTATAAGCTTTTAGGAGTCCTGCTGCAACGCATCCCTCTTCCACAATTTTTGCCACATTTCTAGTCTAAGCCTAACCAAAAATAACCATTTCAAATACATTGAAATTGTATTTTTCTTTAAAATATTTTATTACACTTATAATTTTTTAGGTTCTGGATTCATTTTCCAGGCACTCATCCTTCGTTCTGTCGGGTAACAAAATTTCCTATTTTTCTGTTTACTCATTATTATTAAATATTATGTACAGATTTTAACCAGTCCATATCTCATTTATTTATTCCATTCAGTCTGTCATGTCATTAAACTGTAATATTTTTAAATCCTATCTTGTTCTCATTCTATGAAAATAAAATCTGATATTGATCCCCACCAGATCATGACCAGTATGACTTGGTAGAAACAGCATAAACCTGATCATGTTTTTCTTATGTTTGCTTTCTTATTGTTTTATTAGAAAAAACCAAAATGTAATTATGTACTCTGGACATTTGTATTTTTTCAATAGGGTTATCTATTGATATGCCCACAAAGTACATAAGTTGCACAATGTTGACAGCAAACACCATCCTTATCCCACAATTCTTGCGATGAAATTTGTTTGACCCGTCCTTCAGGTGTAATATTAAATACGTAAATCACTTATCCTTTCTAGGGAATTTAATTTAATACATCTATATATAAATCAGCCAGATCTAAGCAATTGGCAAGGTTCGAGACATTTGACTATTGCTGGTAATTTTTTTGTGTTTTGTAAAAGACTTATAAGTAGGTTCCTTTTAGGGCTAAGTTAAACAGGGATGATGACAAAACTTTTTGGTTCCAAACGTGGGAGAACTTATTTAGGAGACCACTCAACATGATTCTGTTGTTTGTTCCTTGTTTAAGGTGATGATATTAATTATTAAGTACTTTTCCATCCTTGTAGTTTAACTAATCTA